>CAMAPF010000030.1:282500-882500 GCA_945859915.1 Cuscuta epithymum | reverse complement strand
CATTGGTGGGTATAAATAGAAGCATTTATTTCATTGTAAAGGGTTGGCAACTTTCTATTCTTAGCACTCTAGCTATAGTATTCTTATTCGCATCACTTCTACTGCCTTGTAAGACGAACGGCCGACGTGCCTTATTGTAGCAAGTAGATTGTATTTAGGGGAGTTATTACGAAGTTAATAATACCTACTTACATTGCCTGCTATTTCCTCTGTTTCCTGATCTTTCTGATTGTTCTTGGGCTAAATATCCACACTCCTACACCTCTTCCACTCGAGACCCTTTGGGCTTACGTGTTGGGCCCGAGGATTGAAGGAATTAACCTCAACAATTTCTTTTATTTCTTATTAATAGTATTATTATTTGAAAAAATGAAAGTATTGTATTCCGTACTTGTTTTAAGAAAATAGTCAAAATACTCTTCTAAACAGTGTGAGCCGGTTTCTGTTGTGAAAATCTGTGGACCCGCAGGGAAAATATTGGGACATGGTTCCCCGTTGACCCACATAGCGACACGTGTACACATTTCACATTTTCCTCAGCCCTCATTCCAGCAAAGACACATTTTTACTCACTTCAGAGCAAGACTTCACGAGAAACGGCTATGGATTTTGTATTATTAGTATGGAATGGAATTAATTGCTTGCAGAAAAGGAGCGGAATCCAGTCAAGATTACAAGGATTTTGCTCATTTCCTACTCAGCATTTCTTTATCCTGATTTTCTCTTTTCTCTTCTGGGGTTTTCAATCTCGACTGAGAGCTCTGCTTGCTCACAGTGATGGCTTCTTCTTCTGCATTGAGGCCTCATCAAATTGAATTCATGGAGAACGTTAAACAGCTTACGGCTCAGCTGTTAACGACTTCTCCTGACAATGACGACCTTCTAAGCCTCCTTGAAGTGAGCCTGTGTTTTTTTACGTTTAAAGATTGCTTTTTTATTTTCTTTTATGCTTAAAGAAGTTGGTCTGATGCTGATGGGTTGTCTTCACCAGGAAAGTGATGACTTGTTTCCTGATCTCATGTGCACCTTAACGAGTGAAATGCCTAATCTTTGGGTTGTCATTCTGTTTATGGGGTTGTTAGTAATGTTCTGCATGCTTTACTGCATATCTGGCTTTTGGCATGTATGAAGGGCACAAAAGAAGACTTGAAATTGAAATTAGATTTCAAAATGTAGTTGCTTGCCATAACATTTTTTGGCATTTCCTTCTCCATTTGGTTTTAGCTGTAAATGGGACTAAAGGACCATACTCTTACTTTGCCTGAGTATCATTGTTTTATGAGTAACCCTTGACTCTTTCTGTTACATTGTTTTTTTAGAAAATTGAATCAGCATTGGGTAGAATGGTGCCGGGTCCCCACAAGCTGCTCAGAACTGATTTCAATGTTATCAAAGAATTATTGGGTGATAGGAAGTTTCTGTTACATCCTAATAAATTCATTGAAACTTGTGTCGCATCATGTATGGTCGAAGTTATGAGGATAACAGCACCATCTCGGCCGTATGATAATGAGAAAATGAAGGTTGACCATGCATGTTTCAAATTATATAAGTGTTTATTACTTTTTATAATTTATTTCTTGCCTGATTTTCTAAAATCATGTTTCTTGGTTCTCAGCTTGTTTTTCATCAACTTATAGCATCGGTTGAATCTTTACCTCATGTGCTTAGCGGCTACTATAGAAAGGCTGTATCAATTCTTGCACGCATGGTAAACATCAGGGGGTTTGTGGCTCTGTGGGATATTGACGATTGGCTAGCTCTAAACATATTCCAACTGCCCCTCAAAATCATCATGTAACTCTCCAGGGGGATCCCTTTAAATCTTATATTGATATGTGTATTGACACATGCATACTTCTCTTAACTGCTTGAGTACTTTTGTTGTTGTCTAACATGGTCCATATTTAAGGAACTCCGTGATTACACTGAATTGACCTTTTTGTGTTTTGATCAAGGCCCTACCATCCCGATCGTGAAAAAGAAAACATGGAAGCAATCATGGTCCAAATGATAGAAGAATGTGACGGAAGTCCTGAAATAATATTGGATATTCTTTTCCCTCTTTTTGAATGCCTCAGAAAGAAAACTCAGGCAATAAACCTTTTAAAACTCGACTGCTTTGTTCAAAATACTATTTTTAATCATTTTATTACTAATTAAGTTATGTTCATTAACCAGATGGATGCACCTATGTCATCGTTGCTGGCACATCAAGTCTTGGAAAAGTGTGCTGCCAAACTAAACCCACATCTTTTAAAGGCAGTTAAGCTTTTGGGCATGAAAGTGGAGGGTTATACTGACCAATTTCTCACACTTTGCCGTAAACTTGCTGAGGAAGAAAAAGTGGTATTCTTGTACTTGTTTCTTTTTATTTTTCATAAAACAATTTGTTTCTAACTTTGGCTCGTTCAACACATGCACCTGGATAGATGAGTGCTCGGTTGTTTTAGAAGCTATGCAGCTAGATGATAGGGATAGGGGTAGGGCAAAGATTGCTATAATATATAGATGTTAGAAAAGATATGCTATTGTAAGGACCCGTCAGTGGAAAGACATGGAAACCTTCTTCAATTTATGCCACCACTTGTTATGCAAAGTTGTTGGTAATGCAAAGGGTGCACTAATATCCCATGTAGTTAGGAATTAGGATACTTGACCTTAAAGTTGGAGTTCAGCAACCTTGGTATGAGACAACCAGGTGATAATGCTGTACAGAATGTCAGTCACCCTACTGTAAGTCACAGAAGATGACTCTTTTGGTACAGCAAGGTCTTTGTTATTGTAAAACACTCTTAGGTCAAATTCTTCTACTTGCCAGCAGTTTCTTTATCTTCTGACAAATGACTTACAGAGTGATAAAGTATACAACTATACTTATCAGGCGAGAAGTTTTTCCTGTGCAAAGAACAACTTAGTAAACCTTAATCTAATCTAAGTTATCTCGACTTTACAATATGACCACACTAGTTGAATTGTTTTACATTACATGCAAATATGCAATTTTGTCCATTGACTGTCTTCTCAGTAAACTCTAATTTTCTGATTTAAACTGTTGACAAATGGGTTTAAGCCTGTATTTGCCTTTTCTCCTCCAATTTATTTAACAGATTCACATGCATTTGTTATGTATAAGTATATATAAATAATTAAATAAATTATATATATGTGTGTGTGTGTGGAGGGCAGTTCATATCATATCAGGAGCCCCTGGCCGGAACTGTTGTGCGGAATTCGCCATTTGAGGTGGTTCCCGGTGGAATTTTTTTATGAAATTTTGTGAGAATGTTCTTCATGAAGTGTACATTATGTCCATAAAATTCAATCAGGAGGTCAGTTAAATAAATTATTGAAAAGAACTGCGCTTTTATATATATAAACAGCGCAATGTTTTTCAATAATTTATTTAAGTGATTTTCCGATTGAAATTTAAGCTGAAGTTTTGAGTACGTAATCTACACCTCATGAACATTCTCACAAAATTTCATCGAAAAATTCCACCAGGGACCACCTCAAATGGAGGATTCCACACAGCAGTTCCGGCCAGAAGCTCACGACAGGAACGGGACTCTATATGTGTGTGTGTGTGTATATGCATATGTGCTATTCATGCTGTTATTTATTTCTTGCTTTTTCAAACTTACAAAGTAATATTCAAACGTATAAATCTATAATTTAAAGTTTCATTATCAGGCGGAAAAAGTTGGTGCTTTATCTGCTATAGAAGGAACATCTGAAGTTCAACGACCTGATGTGACTCCTAGAGCAATGAATATTGACAACTTTAACCAGGAGTTTATTGGATCATCATTGAAGGCAAAGTGTAGCAATCAGGCTGAGCAGCTGAAAGATGTTGACATACCTGCCCTTCACAACCATGAAAATACTAAAGATTTGCAACAAGTAGATCCGAGTGGACCGCCGGAGAAGATAGAACCCACTAAGGAACAGGATTGTTTGGGAATGAATGGAAGTGAAAACTGGGTTGAAGAACCTAATAATATTAACAAGAAGGAACATGAGAAGCAATTGGGTAGCTCTTCTGGGGATGCTACTTCAGAGGAGTCACCATTGCCATCTGAAACTGAAAAGAATATGTCAGAGATGACAGAGAGAACTGGACCTTCCAAAGAAAAACAGGGAAAGGGTTTATGCAAGGATGATGAGGCAACTCCCAGTGTAGTTACAAAGAAGGAAGTACACGAAACAGTGGGTGAGGTGGAGAAGGCACCAGTTCAACCAAATGATCTCCAAAAGGTACTACTTCAGTGGTGGTTGCAGGTTTTGCTAGTCAGGGTAACATTAAACCTGTGACTCTATCCTTCAGCTTGCTAAGTAATTTGACTTATGTCTGCTCAACTGAACTCATCTTTTCCTTAAACCCTGCATCCAGTTTGTGTTTCCATTTCATTACTAACTTAGGAAGGAAGCACTCTTCTATATGCTACTTGATTAACAACTATGTGCTATTGGTAGTGTTCTTTTTCTCTAATATATAGATTAATAATCCAAAGTTTCATGATCAGGTGGAAAAAGGTATTGCTGTATCTTCTATAGAAGGAGTATCTGGTGTTCAACTACCTGATATAACTCCTGTAGCAATGAATATTGGCAGCAATAATCAGGAACCTGTTGGATCACCATTGAAGGCAGAGTGTGGCGATCAGGCTGAGCAGCTAAAAGATGCTGATAAGCCAGCTGATCAAGTCCATGAAAATACTACGGATTTGCAACAGCAAGTAGATCTGAGTCGATCGCCAGAGAAGATAGAACCTAGAAAGGAACAAGATTGCTTGGGAACATATGGAAGTCAAGCGTGTATTGAAGAAGCCAATAATAATAAGGAATGTGAGAAGCAGTTTGAGGGTGCTACTCCAGGGGAGTCACCTTTGTCATCCAAAACTGAAACACAGATGTCAGAGATGGCAGAGACAAATGGATCTTCCAAAGGAAAACAGGGCAATGGTTCATGCAATGATGACGAGGCAACTCCCGGTGTAGTCAATGATGATGAACAGCTGAAAGATGCTGATAAGCCAGCTGATCAAGTCAATGAAAATACTAAAGATTTGCAACAGCAAGTAGATCTGAGTCGATCGCCAGAGAAGATAGAACCTAGAAAGGAACAAGATTGTTTGGGAACAAATGGAAGTCAAGCGTGTATTGAAGAAGCCAATAATAATAAGGAACATGAGAAGCAATCTGAGGGTGCTACTCCAGGGGAGTCACCTTTGCCACCCAAAACTGAAACACATATGTCAGAGATGGCAGAGAGAAATGGATCTTCCAAAGGAAAACAGGGCAATGGTTCATGCAATGATGACGAGGTAACTCCCGGTGTAGTTAACACAAAGAAGGAAGTCGATGAAGTAGTCAGTGAAGTGGAGAAGCCACCTGTTCATAAAAATGATATCCAAAATGCAAACACTAGAACCAAGCTCAAGAGGAAGCAAGCTTTGAACAAAGAAAAGGTACTACTGTAATGGTCCTTGCAGGTTTTGCTGGTCAGGCTAGACTTGAACCTGTGATTTTATCCTTCAGCTTGTTAAGTAATTTGACTTATGTCTGCTCAACTGAACTCATCTTTTCCTTAAACCCTGCATCCAGTTTGTGTTTACATTTCATTACTTAATTACATTACAACATTAACCTTCAATGGGCAATAGAAGTACCCTATCTTTTTGTTTTTTATTCAGCCAAGATATTATATAAGTAAATACTATCCCCAATGACATGATTATAAGTAATAAATTTATGTATGTGTCATACACGCACACACATATCTATACATATACACATACATATATTAAGGAAGACCTTTTGTTAACATAGTGTGTCACACCTTCGCCAAAACATGACATGTCACTATTCAAGAACATATCTCTATTTTACGGGGTGCTTGGTATGGAGGTTTGGGAATAGGGATGGTAGTTTATGCTTGATAGTTTCAATATGGGTTTTGTTTCAAACTTTCAGTCATTGAACCACCCCTTACCTTGGAGTGTCACCATACATTCAGTTTTTACTTGCCCCAACTTTCTTGTTCTTTTGGCCAATCAATCTACATTCGTAAGATGCTTAGGGTTATAACTCCAACAGTAGTGATACAAGTTTACCATAACACTTTATTCGTGTTTCTACTTAAAGAACAACCTCATAAACTTTAATCTAATCTAATTTATATTTAGCTTAACAACCTGACCACGCTAGTTCTATTTTTCTTTTTTTATGCAATTTTGGATCTTGTCCATTGATGTCTTCGTAGTTAGCTTTAATTTCTCATTTTAACTGTTTCTGTAACCCTGTAAGTGTTTGAACCTGTTATATCCATGCATCAGATAGTTTATTTGTCTTTCTATTCCACCGATTTATGTAACATTTTCATATGCACCTCTTGGATCACCATTTCAGATGCCTTTAACACTGAAAGGAAAAAGTTCTTTTTAACACTCAGTGCCTCTATTGGATGCTATATGTGCTAATAATAGTTAATCACATTTTAAAGGAGTAGGTTAGGATGATCTCAATTTTTCTTTGGAGCATTTGATTAGGAAGGAAGCACTCTTCTATATGCTACTCGATTAAAAATCATGTGCTATTGGTGGTGTTCTTTTTCTCTAATATATAGAGTAATAATCCAAAGTTTCATGATCAGGTGGAAAAAGGTGTTGCTCTATCTTCTATAGAAGGAATATCTGATGCTCAACTACCTGATATAACTCCTGTGGCAATGAATATTGGCAGCAGTAATCAGGAACCTGTTGGATCACCATTGAAGGCAAAGTGTGGTGATCAGGCTGAGCAGCTAAAAGATGGCGATAAGCCAGCTGATCAAATCCATGAAAATACTAAAGATTTGCAACAGCAAGTAGATCTGAGTCGATCGGCAGAGAAGACAGACCCTAGAAAGGAACAAGATTTTTTGGGAACAAATGGAAGTCAAGCGTGTATTAAAGAAGCCAATAATAATGACAAGGAACATGAGAAGCAATCTGAGGGTGCTAATCCAGGGGAGTCACCTTTGCCACTCAAAACTGAAACACATATGTCAGAGATGGTAGAGAGAAATGGATCTTCCAAAGGAAAACAGGGCAATGGTTCATGCAATGATGACGAGGTAACTCCCGGTGTAGTTAACACAAAGAAGGAAGTTGATGAAGTAGTCAGTGAGGTGGAGGAGAAGCCTCCTGTTCAAAAAAATGATCTCCAAAATGCACACACTAGAACCAAGCGCAAGAGGAAGCAAGGTTTGAACAAAGAAAAGGTACTGCTGTAATGGTGCTTGCAGGTTTTGCTGGTCAGGGTAGCCTTGAACCTGTGATTTTATCCTTTAGCTTGCTAAGTAATTTGACTTATGTCTGCTCAACTGAACTCATCTTTTCCTTAAATCCTGCACCCAGTTTGTGTTTGCATTTCATTATTTAAGTGCATGGCAACATTAACTTGCCGTGGACAATTGAACTACCCTGTCTTTTTCTTTGGTTTTCCAGTCAAGATATTGTATAAGTAAATACTATCCTCAGTGACATGATAAAAAAATGAGTGTATGTGTGTATGATACACACACATGTATACATATGCGCATACATATATTAAGGAGGACCTTTTTGTTAGCATATATTGTGTCACCTAAACATGACATGTCACTATTTGATGGCGTGGTGCTTGGTAAGGAGGTTTAAGGATGGGAATAGGAATGGTAAGTCTATGCTGATAGTTTCAATATAGGTTTTTTTCCCAACTTTTGTTCCCTTACAAATGGGAGGTATGAAACCTATTATCTCTATCAGACATTGCCGTGCTCATTTCATTTTTTTTTACTTCGTGCAGTTGTTTCTTGCACTTTAGAAGATTTTTACAGAACAACATAAGATGGGCACATCAACACTTGTACCTAAGTTGAATGAGTGATGGGTAGTTTCATAATGTAGATGAAAGGGCAGACCAAAACTGCCTATTAATTGTAGTTGTTAAGAAAGATATGCTTTTGCAAGGAATTACCTACTTTAGTTTCCAGTAGATAGACATGGGATCATCTTGATTCTGTCCCATCACATGTTATGTATAGTTGTCGGTAATGCAAATGGAGTACTCATATTTCATATAATTAGTATATAGACAGCAAGGTTATCACCATCCTGTTTAGCAGAATGGTCAAGTGATCCTGCTGCACCACATGTCACTCTACTGTAGGTCACATAAGAGTCATTTGTTGCACAACGAGGTCCTTTGTTGTCACCGAAACTAAGTCAGCTAGCTATATTATTCCCACTTTGTGGTCTGTTACTAGGATTCCACCCTAAAAAGCACTCTAGAATAGACTAGTCTTCTGTATATCTGTAATTAGCCTACTCATTCTAAGTTCTAGCCCTTCTGTATACAGCATTGTTGGGATTAATCCTCTTGCATTAGCTAAAGATTAATCCTTGTGATGCTTTCAGTCTACTATTGTTACCTTTAGTTACTTCAATAAATGGTCTTAAATACTTTATATTATGTTTTTTTTTTGAGTACACATAAGATTATAAGAACACAGTAGTTGTGTAACCTTGGGGAATGTCACCACAGGTTTGGTTTTTATTTTTACCAACATTAGTGGTACAAGTATACAACTGCACTTTTTAGGCGAGAAAATTCAACTTCTATGCAAAAGAACAACTTGATAAACTTTAAGTGTTCTAATTTTTCTTAGAATTTTACAATGTGAACACTCAAGATTCTATGCAATTTCGTGATTTTGTCCACACTGTCTTATTAGTTAATTCTAGTTTCGCATTTAAATTGTTGCCATAAGGCTTTGAGCCTGTGATGTGCGTGCATCTTAATAATTCTTTTGCCTTTTTATTTTACCAATTTATACGAAGTATAAAAGATTCACACGCATTTGCAATAATTTTCTTTTTGCAGAAGTATTTATGAATTAACCTTTAAAAGTTGCACACTTACACAGTATGACTTAGTGTCTTTATCAGAGGCTGTATGTACTGATTATGGTTATTCCCTTTTGAAAAGAATATTAAAGATACTCTCTATTTTTTTGTTTGAAGTACTTGGTTCGGAAGAAGCACTCTCTCTATATACTACTTGGTTAATAATCTTGTGCTATTGGTGGTGGTGTTTTTCTCTCTCTTTCCCTAATATATACAGTAATAATCTAAAGTTTCATGATCAGGTCAAGAAAGGTGGTGCTGTATCTGCTATAGAAGAAACATCTGATGTTCAGCTACCTAATGTCACTCCTAAATCAATGATTATTGACAACATTAACCAGGAGCCTATTGGACCACCATTGAAGGCAGAGTGTGGCAGTCAGACTGAGCAGCTAAAAGGTGCCGATAAGCCTGCTGAAGTCCGCGAAAATACTAAAGATTTGCAACAGCAAGTTTATCTTAGTAGACTGCCAGAGAAGAGAGAACCCATTAAGGAACGCGATTGTTTGGGTATGAGTGAAAGTGAAAACTATGTTGAAGAACCTCAGAATAATAATAATAAAAACAAGAAAGAACATGAGAAGAGATCTGAGGATGCTACTTCAAAGGAGTCACCTTTGCCTTCCGAAACTAAGAAACATACTCACAGAAGGGCCCAACCGAATAAGAAAAAGTCAGAGATGACAGTGAGAAGTGGATCTAAAGGGGCTAGGTCTTCCAAAGGAAAACAGGGCAAGGGTTCATGCAAGGATGATGAGGTAACTCTATATGTACTTAATTTATAGAAGGAACAAAAAGTGGTATTCCTGTGCAGTTGTGCTCGTTTCTTTAAATTTTTATAACACATGTTTTTTTAAAATAAATGTGGTACTTTCTGCAGCTTTTCCCTTTTCAAGAGTTTTTAAATTAAGTTAATATGGTAAACTTTTATAAAACAAAACGGACTTGACTTCGTGCAGTTCTTTCTTAGTTTTTTAAAGAATTTTACAGAACAAAATAAGATTGGAACGTTCAACACTTGTACTGAAGGACAGCCTTGTATAATACTACGTATTCAGTAAGGTCTGAATCAACCTGCTTAAATCTGAAATAAGATTTAAACATAGAGTACATGTGGTACAGAGATTCTTTTCCTGAGAAGGACTGCAAGTGTTCCCACATCTCCTTTGAGCAATACTCAAAATTTGAGGTTCCATAGCATTCCAGAAAGCCATTCTAATTCCACTATTATCAAGCTTCCATGTTTTAGGGTTTGGAGGACCCCTGATTCAGATATGCATCTTTATCCAAGTTTTTAAGGCCGGTTTGAACAAACATACTCCATTGTGCCTAATTAGTTGATTTTAGTTTAACCGGTATTTTCAGAGAAGCATAATGATTAATAATTCTAGGGGCCTAGGGATTATAGCATCATTTGGTTTTGCACCATCTCCCATTTAGAAAAAAATAAGAGAAGGTTCTGAGCAGAAGGAAGCTAGGGATCTGTTTGTACAGGAGCTGGAACAAAGGGATGGCGGTGGTCTGTGACGACTTTCACGATGAGCAGAAACCCTGAACAGATTCTTCAACCCACGGACTGAGGCCTTCGATTTACTTGATCTGTATAGTAAATAAACAATAGGGATGACCGTGTACAGAATGGAAATCGGCTAAATGCTAGTCTAGGGTTTCACGGGTGACAATATTTCTGATGGGCTTAATCAGGGTTGTATCTTGAGCATTGGCTCTGATACCATGTTATTAGAGAAGAATGTATGGAATGTTTTTTGTCTCTTATATTGAACAGAGAACATCGAGTACATAAGAGTATCATAGCTAAACCAGTAAAGTGTATAATCGTTACTAATAAACTAAAATCTCCTTTAATTAAACATATATGTAGCATATATACAGCTGTAAAGCATCTCTAACTGAGACTACAAACATATGTGGTCACTTGGATAATGCTCACTCATTTATCAGGAATTGGTTTTGAGAAGGTCATGATAACTAACAGTGGGTGATTCAATTGAAAGTTTGTCAAAAGTGGTGACCGATCTTAGAAGTAGTAGTGTACCTCGGAGATTGTCTCCATATATTCAGTTATTACTTGCTGCAACTTTCTTTTTCTTTTGACCAATTAACCTATAAACCTATATTTGTAAGATGTCTAGGGTCATAACACCAACAATAGTGACACAAGTTTACTTCAACACTTTTTAGGTGAGAAATTTCTAAGCTAAAGAACAGCTTAATAAACTGTAGTCTGATCTAATTTATCTTTAGCTCAACAACTTGACCACTCTAGTTCTATCATTCTTGATTGCATGCAATTTTGTGATTTTGGCCATTGACTGTCTTCATAGTTAACTTTAATTTCAGAATTAAACTTTCTGCAGGAGTTTGAGCCTATGAAATGCATGCATCATATAATTTATTTGTCTTTCTATTCTGTCAATTAATGTAATTTATTCACATGTATTTGTAATACATTTTTGTGGAAGTATTATTGCCTTGGCGTTAAAAGGCCATACTACTTTTTTACACCATTGACTCATTTCTGCTATTGGAGGCTATATGTGCTAATAAGCTCATTATAGTTAATCAATTAAAAGGAGTAGCTAGCGATGCCCTCTACTTTTTTCTTTGAAGTATTTGGTTGGGAAGGAAGAACTCTTCAATATACTACTTGATTAACAATCATTTTCTATTGGTGGTGTTGTGTTTCTCTTTCTCTCTCTAATATACACAGTAATAATCTAAAGTTTCATGTTCAGGCGGAAAAAGGTGGTGCCATATCTACTATAGAAGGAATGTCAGAGAAAATAGAACCTAGAACGGAACAAGATTGTTTGGGTATTAATGGAAGTGAAAAGTGTGTTAAAGACAGCGAAAATAATAACAAGGAACATGAGAATCAATCTGAGGATGCTACTTCAGGGGTGTCACCTTTGCCACCCAAAACTGAACAGCACAAGTCAGTGATGACAGAGAGAAATGGATCTAAAGGTGCACGATCTTTCAAAGGAAAACTGGGCAAGAGTCCATGCAATGATAACGAGGCAACTTCCGGTGTAGTTAAAATAAGGGAAGAAGGAGAAGAAGAAGAAAAAGGAGGAGGAGGAATCAGTGACTTAGAGAAGCCACATGCTCAAAAAAATGAACTCCAAAATACAAGCACAAGAACCAAGCGCAAGAGGAAGGAAGTTTTGAACAAAGAAAAGGTACTACTTAATGGTACATGCAGGTTTTGCTGGTGATGGTAACCTTGATCAAGTGATTCTATCTCTTCATTTTTCTAAGTACTTCAACATAAGTGTGCTCAACTAAACTCATCTTTGCCTAAAACCCTGTAGCACTTTTGCGTTTGCATTTCTTTACAACATTAACTTGGAGTGAACGATTGAACTACCCTATCCTTTTTGTTTTTTATGCAGTCCAAGTATAAGCTTTGGTAGTTTGGTCTGTCTCTTTCTCTTCTATCTCTAATTAATACCATATTAGGGAAGATATCATATTGGTAGTAACCAGTATCCCCCATTGACATGCCTAAAAGCAATAAATGTTTATGGGGGTGTTGTGTATGAGGACATTTTTGTTAGCATATAGTGTGCCACCTAAGCATGCCATGTTAGTTTTTGAAGAAGGAAAGTTTCTAGAGCATAGAGCGCCTTGCTAGAACATGACATGTCACTATTTAAGGGGGTGCTTGGTGGGAAGGATTGGGAACGAGGAATGGTAGTTTATGCTTGATAATGTTGCACTATGGGTTTCATTCCCAACTTTTTGTTATTGAGCCTTAACCCTCCCAAATGGCAGGTACCCATTACCTCTCTCTATTAAACCTATTCTCATTCCCAAATGTACCATACATGTTTAAATTTATACGGAGTACTAATTAGAGTTATCTTCTATACTATAAGTTTGGGAAAATAGAATATAGGTGTTTTTAGTTTATTAGCTATATTCATAACGTTGAATGATAAATAAACTACTACTTTTAGTGACATCACTTTAAATCTTACAAGTTGATAATTTCTAGATAGGGAAAAATAATTAAAATACCCCAAACTTTATATAAAAAGTTATTTTAGCACCATAGTCATGTATTTTTTCTTTCAAAAATGTTAATTTTTATGTTAATTTCATAATTTAAATTTTTTAGCATTCATGAAGATACAATTAACATTCTAAACTTCCATTGTAAAATAAAAAGTATTACCCCCCCACTCTATATAATTGCAACGTTTTCAATTTGCAATTTTAAATTATGCAATTAACACCATAAATTTGCATTTTTGAAATAGATAATACATGACCATGGTGTTAAAATAAATTTTTTATAAAAACTTTGTGGTATTTAAATTACATATGAAAGTTTGGGGTGTTTATCTCACTCACCTTCAAAGTTTTGGGTATTTTAATTATTATTCCCTTTCTTTCTAGATACTATTACAATGCTTAAATAAAGAATTAATGGACCCCAGTCCAGTAGGAATAGGAAACCTAAACCTAAACAAATAAGGAAATCTAAACCTAAAATCCAATAGGAATAGGAAACTATATAATACCTCTAAAACTAGGATAAATGAATTACTATTTCTAATTTTGCACCCCCTCGAGCTGGAGCATCAAATGCTTCAAGCTTGTTACACAAACCTTAACCTCTAAAAAAACTTGAACTGCTAATTATTCTTGAACTGAACTGGTGTCCACTTGACCATCTGCACTTGAACTTGAACTTCTGAACTGGAGGGGAGCCAACTTTAGTATCTAAACTTGAATTTCAACTTAATTCTAATATAACATTAAATTTACTGGATCCATTACTGACTTCAACTTTCATCTTCTGCTTCTTCTCCCTTCCCTCTCCCCATCTTCTTCCTGAAGTGATGCTCATTAAAAGTTTGAAGTAATATCCAACACTCAACCCTAGTGGCATGGGCGGTTTCAACAACATTAGATTTTTTTGTGTAGGTTAGAGGCCGATTTTGTCAAACAATTACCAAAATTGCTTCAAATCTGAAGAGACCACAAACAAGAATAAATTTTTACTTTTGTTTAAATTTACCAATTGATAATAGCTACAGACTATCAAAATGCATCTATTGAGAAATAATAGACCTAAACCCGGTAGGAGTAAGAAACCTAAACCTAAAGAGAATTGAGAAACCTAAACCTTAAACCTAATAATAATAGAAAACCCTGATATTACTAAAACTATGATGAGATTATATATGATCTATAACTATTTAACAAAACAGAGCTTTAGTCATTTGAGTCATTTTGCGTAGAAATGCCATGCACTATACACAACACTCGAAATTCAATTTTGATTCCCGCACATTACCTATCACTTGTGCATCACATTATATTTAATACTGGTACATAAATATATATAAAAAATAGTACTTCCTCCGTCCCGCTAAGATTGTCCCATTTTACCTTTTCGGGAAATCCCACTAAGATTGTCCCATGCCAAATTTGGTAAAGTTTGTGTGGCTCTAAATCATTTTTACTTTATTCTTACTTATCAATTCAATATCAACCACATAAACTCACTTTTGTTAATAATCGTGCCACCCCCTCTTGTCCCAATGTTAGTGGGACGAAGGTAGTACCATTTATTGCGTTTTCGACCAGTTCTCCCCTAGTGATTTTTTAATCTTTTGAGATTTCAATTAATAAGGCAAGTAGCATATGTTATGTAGCTTATCCCTTTTGTCAATATTGTTGAATATAGCAACTTTAAGGATAATAAATGGTAATGATGTTAAGGGAGAGTGTTTGATGCATTTGATCTTTCGATAGGAGATTACAAGTAAAGCTCCTCATCTAATCCAAATTCCTGTGCAGTATAATTGACAAACTGGATTTTTAAAGTGCGGTTTTTTCTATAAAATAAATTCTCTGTGCAAGAAGCATTTAGCAATAGCGGTTGTCTAGACTCTCAGCAACAACGGTTGTCTTAGACTCTTAGTCAAAATTCTAAGATTTTGTTTTACAGATGTTCTATGGTGCCAGTTTTTGAAAGTGAAAATTAGGGCATACTAAACATTACTCTTCATTTAAAACTCATTATGAGTGCGCAGCTGACCTCTTGGAAGTTCAATAGAAAATAAGTTCCTTTATAGAAGTTGCATTTAAGATGAGACTTCTATTTACTTTCTTTTTACGGATGTTATATTTTAGTAGTATTCCACTATTAAACAATATTGTTTTACTTAAATTTATTGTTCATCTAAAACTGATTTGGAATCTCTAACGGGCTTGTTTTGGACATTTTTGAAGATAAAAACTGTTTCCCTCAAGTCGCATTTAGTAAATACGGGCAGTTCTCTGTCACATTTCTACGACGAGACTTCCATTAACTTCCTTCCTAGAAATGCTATATTGTATTGAGATATTACCCGAAATAGGACTAAAAATGTTTGAAAATTCCAAAATAAGACTGCCATGTTTTTATTCCCAAAATAGGACTAATTACTGTCATGTTTTGGCAGTACCAGACTTCAAACATGGCAGTATTTTCCAAACTTGGCAGTAATTACTCCTATTTTGGGAATAAAAAACATGACAGTCCTATTTTGGAATTTTCAAATTGTTTTAGTCCTATTTTTGGGAACTTTCCCTATTGTATTTCACTATTAAACTTTGTTCCATGATGGATTTTAAATTGTTAAAAAACTTCCTCTCAGCATTGAATTTGTACAAATATTTTAAAAGGATGGTGTCTTATCCTATTTTCTCTTTTCCTAAAAAATATGTTATTACCATCATCAGACAATATAACAAGATGTGTGCTTATGGTTTTTATTCATATACAGGATTCTAAAAACCATGTTGGTAAGGATTATGGAGAAGAGTTGATTGGTGCTATAATAAGAGTTTGGTGGCCCCTTGACCGAAAGTAAGGACTTAACTACTTAAGATGGATAAATGTTAAGAAGTCTGGTTGAGATATAGGTTGAAATGAGTGAAATAGTATCAACCACACATTCCTTTCCTGAAAAAGAAATATGCGAGATTATTTTGGGACCGTTAGAAAATGCAACCAACAAGATTGTTTCAGGATAGAGGGATGATGTATTTTTATAAGCTAAGATGAGCTTATCAAATTGTCTTGTATATTTTGCAACAATTTGATTTCATATGTTCTAACCTTTTGTCCGTTCAGGTTTTATAAGGGAACAATTTCTTCTTTTGACCCTGAGACGAAGAAACACAAGGTAAATCCCCAGCATGCTAATATTTTGGTGTAATATAATAATTCCCTATATTACACTCTGAATGTCCTACTTCCTTCATTGCATGCAAGATGAAAGGCAATTATTTTAGGGGGATGTTATTTAGGGTGAAATTGTTCTATATAACCAGCTTCTAAGGCAAATCACTAACAACATCACATTTCACCTGTTTCTTTTCAACCTTCAACCCGTCCTGACTCGTAACAAGTTTCTCACATTTAATTTTTTTCAATAAATAAATATATTTATTTAGAGAACAGAAGCCAAATATCCAACTACATGTAGAGAATTATGAAAGTGTAGTAGGCTTCTTATTTAATACTTGGTGAGTACAAACAACTTTCAGAGTTGAGTGCAAGAGTGTGGAGAACGTGAATGGTGAAAGCGTTTGGCTGTGGGATGTCAGAATGTGATGGGTGTGATTAGGATGTGGAACTGTGTTGGTTTGTCGATCTTATTTTTAGCCAGAGTGACCATTGGATACAAATTGAGAGGCTGGGCGTTTGGTTATGTGCCATAGTGATTTTGGATCGTAAAGTCGCTTCATCATCTGTAGATTTTGACAACCAATTTTATTATAATAGAAAGAAAGAAAGTAATTAAAAATTTACGACACAATCTACGACTTCTTATTATAAAGAAACAAAGTGCATTTGATCAATGTTTCCATACGGTTTCACATGAATAATGCAGCAGATCAATTTTCCATTTAAGGCTTGCCTTCAATAGTAAGAGTCGAATCCTTCATAGCCAGTGGAGGTTTTCCATGCATGTATTGTGTTGGGTTAATGATAATAGAGAAGACGGTTGAAATAATAGCGAAGATTCTCCTTCAACAGTACATGGAACCCATTGAAGTATTATGCTATCCCACACAGCCGAGTAAGAGTCGAATCCTTCATAGCCAGTGGAGGTTTTCCATGCATGTATTGTGTTGGGTTAATGATAATAGAGAAGATGGTTGAAATAATAGCGAAGATTCTCCTTCAACAGTACATGGAACCCATTGAAGTATTATGCTATCCCACACAGCCGAGTATAAAAATGGAAACTAATATATGAAGCATTGGGCTACTTCTCCTATTAGGTTGACCTTTTAGGATGAAACTTCGGCTCATAATATGGTATCAAAGACGATTAAGCTCCAACAAGTCATTAGATTTTGATAAGCTTCAACAATGAGCTCACGGACTACAAGATTGGTCTGCTCCAACGAGCCACCATCTTGCAGAAGCATATTAAGCTATCCCACACCAGTCGAGTATAAAGATAGAAACTAACCAAAGTATTAGGCTACTTCTCTTATTAAACTAACCTTTCAGGATGGAAGCCCGAGTCTTAATAGGAGGATGTTTTTTTTCTTCTAGATTTGGGGTTTCATTTAAAAACATAAACCAAGTTTGAGAAGTAGACCAAAGACTAATACTCCGTATGTGTTTTTGTATCTTTATATTTGGCCGTGGGATGACTTAACCGTTTTTACTAGAGGGCATATGGGTGGTGTCCCAATATTTATGAAACAATATCAAGCAGGTGTAATGTATGCCGGCTTCCTATGATATCTTTCTTTTATTTTCATTTAATTCCTGCTACTGCTGCAGATCAAATACATTGACAACGATGTTGAAACCTTGAACCTCAACCTTGAACGCTGGGAAATGCTTGAAGAGGCCTCAGTCAAGGAAGTGAGTTTTCTTTTCTTAGAATCTCACATCAGAAATTCTAGGGAGTCTCATGGGTTAATAAGATCTTAAGCTAAACTAGCTAATAGATTGAATTCAATCTTTTTGTGTGGTCTTATACTTCGATCTAAGGTTCTTATGGCCTGATTGGGTGATAATAATGATTCATGTCATATTGTCATGGTATCGGAGCTAATGTTAGCTTACTTTGTGATTGTCTCTCTAGAAATCTATCTCAAGCTCCCCTTAGTCTATATCTTAGTTCTCTGTTCTGAAGTGCAGCTCCAGGCAGTGGCGGAACCAGAACTTTATTTGAGCCGGGGCTGAGAAACTCAACAAATGATCGGGTCACGGGTCAACCCCGATCCGACGGGTCAACCCGATCAATAAAAATCAGGTCCACTTTCATGTAAAATTTTATAAAAATAAACATATATTATTATATAAAAAATAAAAAAATTATTCTTCATTACAATAATAAAATAATCTTACTTAGTACATATTGTTATATACAGGTAATTAATAATTTTATTTGATATTTTCTGGTTTTAAAATATTCGAATATTTCACTATATTGTTGAATAAGAATACATAAGGATTTCTGAATATTTAATGTTTAAATATATATTCACACATTCAAATAATTAAAACTAAATAATTAAAATGATAAAAGTTTTGGCCTAAAGCGGTGAATTAATCACAATGTAAAATGTTACACGTAATTGCTAAACAACTAAATAATTAAAAAAAGCATTACTACACAATCTCTCAATTCTCAAAGCGGCAAAGCCTGAAACGCAACCTTCATAGCTACAAAATCGAAACAAACCCAAATCCAAATATATTGATTGCAACTTTGTCCTCAATATTACTAGCTACATAATACTTCGTATATTAATTGCAACTTCGAAAGAAACCCAAATCCAAATAATCGAAAATTGAATAACTAAAAGTCTATTAGTACAATAAATAATATGTAGCAGCAAGTTGAAGTTTTGAACAAATTAACAAAAAACATGTACTCCTGTAGGCTGTAACTTTGAAACGTATACCAGAGGCAATAGAGACGCAGTAGAGTAACAGACGGCCAAACGCTTCTCTTTCTCCTATCGGCAGACCTTACGCCCCTGTTTAGGATTTCCAATTTCAGCATTTAGGCAGTTGGGCCGCTTTGGCTTGATAACGTATTAACAGCACCAGCGACGTCGTTTCATTTCTTTTTAGTACTTATTCAAAACGGTGTCGTTTGGATTATGTTATACTCATCTGACTTTTGAAAGACTGAAATCGGCCATCTCCCAAAAGCAGCACAAAGGTCGCCGGAAACCACAAGGAGCAGGGAAGAAGAAGACCGGGCGCTGGGGAGATTATACATATATATACCCTAACATCTACGGCGAAGGGGTGGCGCCAGCACCGGCTCGCTCCCCCCTGGTTCCGCCACTGGCTCCAGGGGCATATGTTCTATTTGACCACCTTGAATTAAAAACTTTCTTGGTTTATTAATCCAATTGACAAACTATGTACAGATTTACTGATTAGTTCATATCTCTTGCTAAAAGACTTGCTTGCTGCATTTTGCAGGAACATGTATTTGATTCACCTTCTTTGGTGTCTACTACGTAAGTTTTTAATAGTCCAGTTCTTCCCCAGAAAACACACACACACACATGCGCGCGCACAAAGCATCCTCGATTCACGGAAAAGTTTTCTGAAGCGTGAGCTGCTCGCCGTTTTATGATCCTAATTGTTTTATGACGTTGACTGGTAATTTCGAGTAGGGCGGGGGAAAAGGCAAAAAAAGGCACCTCAAAGAAAAAAGAATCTGGTGCCTCATCTTCAAAAAGGTTTGCTTTTACTATAATACGGTTTTGCAATATGAGATGAAATCTGCTTATTAAACATCAAGAGTGATGTGTTTAGGGCTTCGAAGAAAGCAGGTACAAGCAGTGGCAGCAAGCTTGGGAAAACTCTCAAGTCAGGCAAAGCTCTATCCAAGGATAATGAGAAAACTAATTCATGAATCAAAGAAGGGGCTGAAGAAGTAACATTCCATGAATGTGAAACGACCCGCATGGTTATAAAATCTACAGCTGATCCTTGACCTTGCAGCCAGTCAGTCCAAGTAGTTTGTTTGTTTCCATTTTCTTTGAACATAACTTATGATACATGGGTTTAGTTTGAGGGAAATTTGCCAACATAACAATGATGATATGATTAATGCCAGACGTCACATTAGACTCATTTTTTTTCTTTATACATTATATCCTTTTTTACCTTAACAAGCTAACTTTTAATTTGACACAATGTTAGAGCCATTATGGCTTACGTAGGTCATTCACAATGTAATTAGGATCGGAAGTAATTTGCCCAGTAACCAATCCGAATTCTGAAGGTTGTCCGGCAATCAGCTATTTTCATGTTAGCGGTTTGGATTAGTTCTTTGACGTTACCTGTTTGACCTTTATTATATTTTAGCTGTTTATGCAAAAATGTTTTATTAGCTCTTTAAATGTATAAATGAGGGGTTCAAAAAGTTTTTTAGAACAGACGACTTAAGTTGCTTTAGGTCATTCGGTAGGCTTCTCTTACAAAACATTTCGAGTAGTTATTTGATAGTCTAAAACAGCAAATTATAAATGCAAGGCCAAATGCTCACCTAAAAGCCATTTATTACGTAACAGAGCCATATGTTGGGTTTTTGGTAAGTGGTAACTACTCTGTCTCAAAATAAGGTTCTGGGTTTCATCTAACATACGGTACTGATTATGGATATGAAATTGTGCAGTCAAAATTTAGGGAATGGCAACACATATACTCCATAATACAACATCCAAGCATTAATCCCAAAAGAATTCGGAATCGGCTAACATGAATTGATATATGATACGTCAAATAGAGAAGACGGACTACATTCCTAAATGATGCCCTGAGCACGAGTGACGAAAGCCTGCTCAATGCAACAAAGCAGTCATACTATGTAGGCTACACATATATAATAAAATGATTTTATTGGTATTTGAGGCACTGGGGTAATGATGATGATGTAACTTATAGTAATGTAAGAAACTTGTTCCGGTAAAGAATGGTATGCAAATTATAACATGTGGGTTATTGGTATTTTATCAAATCAATAACTACACAATAGTGCAAGACAATATATTTTACATACATATGGAAAATTGTTGAGACATGAATTGTAAACTCTAATGTGCTCTTACCTTAATAAAATATTCACTTTTGTATGCGACTCGCTAGGTTTACTGTTTCATAACATACTACCTCCGTCCCAAAATGAGTTGCAAATTTGACTTTTCTTAGTCAAACAGTCTCGTTTTGTTCACTTAATTAGATTGTCAATTTTTAATTATTTTCTAATTTGGAGTTTACTACTTTGAAGAAATTTTAATGTATTTTTGAATATATAAATTTTAATTATTAAAAATTGAATTGATTATCCATAAGGAGGGTTGACTATTATTTTTGGTTGACCAAAAAATGTTGACTTTGCAAGACAAATTGGGACGAAGGGAGTATCATAAATTTGAACTCGGATAGATTTGTAATTGTAGATGTCATTATACTACGTATACAATTGTCCATGCATGGACAGTGAGTGATGCAATAAGATGCCTACTTTTTAAAATGACTAGTTTTCGCAACGCGCGATGCGCGATGGAGATTGTGCCCAATGTGTTTTTGTAATGGGGATAATGGCCAATGTGTAAGAAGGGGTGTTTGGGATATATGCTAGGGGAAAATGATCATGTTTGTGTGGCAGTGTGTGTATAACATGCATTCCCTTTTGAAATAACATTGAAATAGAACTCCCAAATAGTATAATGAAAATTTCATGATTGCATTATTAGTGTGTAATTTATTAAAATGAGAAGAAATAGACATAATATTGTATCATGGAAACAAGCTTAGTAGTGTATCATGGGAAAATATGTTTATGGTTGCAGGAGCGATAACATTCAAAAATAAAAATGGAACATAGTACTGCAAAAAATGAAAGTATTTGAATGTAATGACACAGTTTGGTGAGTCGTGGAATGGTTTGGATGGTTGTGTATTCTTCGTCACACTGTTTTGATGTGTTTCATTGGAGGACTTGAAGTGCTTGTGCTTTCACTGGGTGCAGTGTGATCGGCAGCATTTGCTTCATCCATCTTTATTATGTGCAACGATGACTCGTGCAAAGATGTTATGATATAAGATGTCTTTGAAGTACGCGGATAGTTGTTTTTTGAACTCCAATTGTCTGGTGAAGATCTCAACTGGACTATGTACTCTTCCTTAGCAAGGCGCTTGTTTATGTATGGGAATGAAGGGAATGAAGCTTTTTCCCCCAACCAAGTACAAAAGAATTTCAATGAGTGGTTTCATATAGAATTTAAATGTAGTAGAAAATTAGACTTTGACAAATGACAATGTGTATACTATTCATATTTCTACAGGACCCAAATTCCATAAGAGATTATGCTTCATTTGATGAATTTGTTAAACAATCTATGGCATAGAGTTGGCGAATAAACCTTTGGTTGACATTTTTAATTAATTTTACAATGTAGTTAATGTTTTTTGCAATAGTAAACAAATGAAAAAAAAAACAAATTCAAGAAACAAATATATTTGGTTTCATTAAACGATAAATTAATTGGGCGGTATTGTGGATGATGTTACCTGTGATTCTATTTCCATGACTTGCTTGCTTGTCATAAGCAATAACTTTTCAGCGCACAAGCCAAACATTATTCCACTGACAGATCCTGTCTCATCTTCGATTGTGACATGTAATTTGGCCCTGCGCGAAGGTTATAATATGATTTTTTGAGGAAAATGATGTATACTTATGTTGTATGGTGTAATACAAGTGGCGTACTTGCCTTGGAACGCCATAAGCATTTTCTTGACCGCAACTCATGCAGTGAAATATTGCGTCACAACCAGCATGTTTTATTTTGGCACAATGGCTACAAGCAACATACCAGAGGCTATAATTTTCTAAAACCAAAGTGATTGTGCCTTTGATCCAAATAGGCCTTCCCTGTCAGTGTTTATGGATTACACAAATTAGAATGGATAAGACATAGTAATGTAATGCATTTGAAGTAATTTATATCATGGGTTACATAAATTCTTTGGTGATTTATTGCATACGTCGTCAATGTTTTTTACAATGTAAATGGTTATTAGGAAAAACATGTTATATAGGCATTGGGAGGAATATAGTATGTAATAGCAACATACTTGAGGAATGATAGCAGGGACTTTAGCTATTGGAGTGATTGTTTCGTTGTCAGGATTTGCTAGGTGGAAGCCAGCATCCAAGAACTTGCGGCCAGCCTTCACAGCATCGAGGGTGGATTTGTGGTCAATAGCCCTACACGTAGGTTGATCGTAATCAGTCACATGATATAAGCATATATGTAGATACAAGTAATTCCTGTAACGTTAAAAGGGGAAAGAATGGTGTGCATATTCACGCTCATCAATTTATTCGAAGAATTTAACAACAAAACCTTTTTTCTAAATTTTTTTATATTTTTGAAACAGTTTTCATCTCATATTCACTTTTTGAATTACATAAAAATGTATTTATCATCAAACATTAACTTGTAATATTATCCTGAAATCACTTTATTTTCTCTCATCACCAATTTTATTATTAATCACTTCGTTTAATCTCTCAATTAAATCACTTTTCCTAATAACAATCAAACACAAACATTCCCATATCTTTCATTGCATGTGAGACAGAATGTGTTTATATCTCATTGAGGCTGTCTGACAATACAAAGACGCTAAGTTCTCAAAATCTGTGAAAGAACCAAAACTGGATAAAAAAACAGTGTGACCTAGTTTATTGAGTCAAAGAAATTATTATTTTTGTAGTGAAAAATAATTTGGTATTAGTGAATACTAATCATGAGACTATAACTTATTCACTATCCTAATTTATGAGCTTATTAGTTTCTTATCCTAAAAATTATATACATTCATAAGTAAATAAATTATCATAGTTCGGCAGCTCATTGAACCAAGAATGGTTGTGAGTATGTAGAATGAAAAGACTATGGAAGTGGGCTTTATGTATGTAAAAAGAATCAATAGAGGAAGATTCTGCAAATTAAACAATGTAATTAGCATCCATATTGTATTTAATGTATATTCAACGTGAGTAGGATCCCGGGAACAATTTTCATAGAGACCCATAATGATGACCAATAAAAAGCACCAAATTAAAGAACACTTAGGACCTTATATGATTACCATATAATTACAAGAGGTAGACATTACCATTTCTCCAATTCTGCAACACGAGGCAAATCGGAATTGAGAGTGATTGTTGAATGAGACATTGAAGTCAAAGATATCCCTATGTTTTAAGAGCAAAATTAGTACTTGTTGAGAATATGTAATATACGTTATAGGGTTATAATAGTACCTTTGAAGTCGGTAGCCTTAATGTCTTCTAGGCTCACTATAGGATACTTTTTTGCAGTTAGTTCCTCAAAGATTTCAACTCCCTTAGTTAGCGCCAACTCATCCCAAAGTGTGAATTGCACTGGTTTCAGTCTGTTGGAATTGTGATGGACTTGTATGAGTGCATGATGTTGCAAATAACTTCAACAATATAATAAGATTAATCATAGGTCCTACTTACAGTTCATCAACCACAATGAAATCCTTGATAGACCGGACACCATTTGTAGTCGACTGGGTTTCTCTTGGAAGTTTATCAATTACAACAACAACCATTACTACAATATTAACAATGATATAAATAGACTTTAGTATACAATTTTTTAATAATACGTAAAGTAAGGAATTTTAACCTTGTAAGTTGTACTACCTCCATTCCAAATTGATTTGCAAAATTGACTTTTCTTGGTCAAACAATTTCATTTTATTCTCTTAATTAGGATGTCAGGTTTTAAATATATTATAATTTGAAGTTTATAACTTTGAAGAGATTTTAATGTAGTTTATGAATATATAAATTTTAATTATTAAAAATTGAATTAATTATTGTTAGGGAGCATTGACTTTTATTTGTAGTTGACCAATAAATGTTGACTTTGCAAAACAATTTGGGACGGAGGGAGTAATATATATTTCAGCTTGTTTAAAGTGAGTGCGTGATATTTGTGTGTACAGGCAATGTTGCTTACATATTCCGGACCAGTTAACTTGCAAAAATCATTTGACCCGACTTTCCCGGTTGAATTTTTTGCTCAAATTTGGTATAGATGAACTAGACTTGATGAGGAACATACACAAAAAATTTGAGTAAAAATAACCACCGGGAAGGCCCCAAATGGAGGAGGCCGGACGGGGTTCCGGTCAGGAAATTCCTGACCGGAATATTTGTGTTACGTAGTATACTTCAAATTTTTAATCAAAAAATAAACTAACTCAAAATACTTCCTTAAAATTGTCTCATTTTTTTGGACTGTCTCACGAAGATTGTCTCATAAAGATTGAGTAAAATTTGTGTGATTATAAATCATTTTTATTTTATCAATACAATAACAATCACATGAATTAATTTTTTAAGAATCATATTACTTTTTTATCCTTCAACATTAATGGGACGAATGTAATACGGAGTAATAAAATACGGAGTAATTAGGAAAAGTACAACTAACTGTATTGGCTGATTCTGCTAATTTAAGAAAAAAGTATTTTTAAAATATATTTTATTGATAAAATAAAGAAAAAATTATATGTAAAAATAGCTAAAATGATCATCTACGGTAATTGCAGCTAATAAAGCCAGAAAAGTAACTATAAACTTACTTTTTCTGCTCACTACACAATTCAACGTGCGAAACTAAAAGTTACATGTTTGGTGAAAAAGTTGACTGATAAGCTTGATAAGCCGAAAAAAGTGTTGCCAAACGGAGATGATATTATCGAACATATGGAGTATTAATGTACTCCGTCACTTAAAACTTTGTCAATTTTCCTTTTTTGGATGTCCCACTAACTTTGCCACTTTCCAGTTGAAGTAAAGAATTTGTGCTTACAGTTAATTCTATCTCCTCTGCACAAATCTCAACCACACATTTTTTACTTTATTAATCCACGTGCCGGTCAAACTTGGCAAAGTTTTAAGGAACGAAGGTAGTATTAACCAAACATTCCAGCCCAGCTGGTTGTGAGGTTATCGTGTCTAGTGAGAGGTCTCGAGTTCGAAACCCGCTAGGCACATAAGGGTTCGAAACTCAATTGAAACTCAAAGGAGTGAGTTTCAAATTACTCCCGTCCCCCCTCTCCCAGACCCCCTGGAGTAAAAGAAAAAAGAAAAAATGAGTATTAATGTATTCAACATTGCTTGATGCACTCACTCTTATACTCATCTTATACACGTCATGTTTGTGAAGTGTTTTTTTTGTCTGCAGAATATTGTCTGTGAACCGAGGTTTATAGACAAAAAAACATTCACAAACCTAAGTAAAAGAATGGGTACAAACATCTCTAATGTATTACTCCGTATTGTGTATGATAGTGAGCAATCTTCTATTATACAAAGATGAAAGAAAAAAAGGAACAGTGTTCCCGCCTAAATGCAGTCCAATATTGGGTCGGGTCGGGTTATTGTGGGTGTGGACACGGGTCCTGGGCCAGCTTACTCCTGCTCTTTAATGCTGGTCAGTCACCAGGCTGGAATTGAGTGGCTGAAAATGCATGGGGTGTTAAATAAAAGGGAGCATTTAATTCGTAGGTGTACTTTTTTTTATAAAGCAGATTACAAAATCCTTTTGCAGGCCTTGAGCCACACAAACATTAAATTCTTTGAACTGGAGGCATGGAGATTTCGTATCTCTCGCAATAAAAGAAACAAAGATCTGCTGTGATGATTAAAATAATAAAGCAAAGTGTACTTCAAATCTAAAAGTAATTCTTGAGCCTCTCAACCATTAAATGCAGTGTAGTACCTTGGTTAAAGAATATTATTTATGTACTGAAAAATCTTAATGCTAATATTGAGTTGGATTTCTACCCTACGGTTATTGCACACTCCAACCAATATAAATATCCAAGCATGGGATAGCCACAACACACTGCAAACCAGCATTTAGCATTCATTCAAAAAGAAAAAAATCAGAGCAATGGCAACAACAGGTTCATCTCAACTAGGAATGTGGTCCTTGATCAAGGACATCGATCACACAAAGACCACCTGGGCAATCAGGGCTCGGGTAGTTAGGGCATATGAGGTTCCACCACACTCCAAAGGAGGGGAGAGTCTGGAAATGGTTTTGCATGATACAGAGGTATTGTTTAGAAGATCTAACTCCTATATTGTTGTAAAAACTGCTGAATGTTTTTATATGTCTATTAATGCCTTCCTAGGGTGATCGGATCCATGCCATCATCAAGAGGCCGCAGATAGCGCTGTACAAGTCGATGATAATGGAGAACAAAGTTTATGCCATAAGAAACTTTTTGGTGCTTGACAATTACCAAACGGTGAAGACTACAAGTCACCCTTACATTATTCAGTTCATCTCAAGAACTCAGTTTAGGGAAGATACAAGGACAGAACTGCCGATGATGGTCTATGATTTTCAGCCTTTTGACATGTTGCACGCCCAGAGGGTTGTCAATGACAAAACTCTGATTGGTGAGTTACAAACTTATTGCATTCCGAACGTTACACAAAAACCCTACTTACAGTTTCAAATGGTTTAAAATGTAGATGTTATTGGGAAGGTCCTGTCTAAGAGCCCTATTCAGACACATATAATCAACGGGAGGACTGATAGGCTAATGGAGCTGACTTTGACAGACCCAGAGTAAGTTTTTGAAAACATAAATGGTTTTTGGCCGAGAAGAAAGACATTTGCTTATTGACTGAAACTTTTCTAATCCACAGGGGTAACAGGTTGGGCGCTGTGTTGTGGAACAAGTATATTAATCAATATCTGGACTACGTGAATGCTAATGAAGGAGTGCCTGTGTTTGTGGTTTTTCAGCTATGTAGACCAAAAAGATATCAAGGTTTCAAAAAACTTAACATCATTCACTTTTCAAAATTAAGTAGCAAGAACTTAACTTACTATTATTCTATTAATTTAACACAGGGGTCTTGACTGTGAATTCATCCTTTGATGTGTCAAAGCTAATCATTAATGGCAACACTACTGAGTTCATCGAGTTCCAAAGCGAGTATGTAAAATTTTAATTTTGAAATCCATAACAAATCTTTTAGAACTAAAGTCTCACTAACATACAATACACACAGGTTTCCTGCAGACGGTGATGAGACCTTGACTCAAACCTGCATAACACAGTGTTCACAGATGGAAGGGAGGGATGATATCCTTGGAGGAAATGTTGTCATTACCACCGTGGAAGACTTGATGAAGGCGACAGAGGTGAGTCCTAAAATTTTTAGTTCCGACTGGGGCAATTTTATTGGTAAAATGCGCACTGCTAACAAAAAAATATACCCATGGGCAGGAAAATATACCCAGAAACACTTTTTCTTAAATGTTGTCAATGTTTTAAAATAAAAAAAAAACCAGAATCATATCATTCATAACAAAAATAAAACCAATTAATTATTTGATAGACAACTGTTCGTAGATGTAAAAAGCTTAATTGGAAAACTCCATAAACCAAATTATCACTCCAAAAAATGGTATATCAACCAGAAGTATATATAGTAAAACAACAGATCCATAAAGTCAACCACAGCTCCGAGATCCTTTTGTAATAATCACTCGGAGATTAAGTCTTTGACAGATAATAAATAATTTTGTCAAAAAGGCCTTTCGAAGTCCATTACAACATTATACCGTTGAGATGCATGCTAAATAAACTATACAGATTGAAGAAATAATAATTGATCTGAGATCTATATACATCGCATACAAGTATAACTCATTAAACACTATGACTTCTGAGATCATTTATCGTCACTCAGCCATCGTTGGATAAAGAGAAACAACAAAATAAAAAAAAAAATCGGACAAATACAATTACGACGAAAAAATGAAACAGATCTGAGAAGTTTAGATCGTTACTCAGAGTTCTTAGCCGTAGGGTTGGTGAAATAGGACTTCACCGGCGGATTCAGGGACTGTAAGAACAGTGGAAGGCATTTGCTCAGTCGGTGTACACATCGTTTGTGGTATTGCGGTGAGAAGAGATGGTATAGCGGTGAGAAGTGTAGAGAACGGCCGACGCATGTGAGATAATGGCCGAAGGATAATGGCTTTATCCTGTGGGTATTGGTTACGGAGTATTATATAGGGCGGGTTAGGGTTTGTTGTTGGGTTGCATTAATGGTGCGAGTGGGCTGGGTTTTATTTTTATGGACCGAAAACATGTCCATGGGGTGGGTTTTTTTAATAGGTTGTCTATATGTGCTTTTGGGCTGGAATTTTCAATAGGTGGTTTGGGCTGATTTTATTTACGCTTGAGTCTTTTATGATACTGTCTCCGTTCCTAAATGTTGTTCCAATTACGGATTACGAAGTTTGACCAAAGATGATTTTAAATGATCCCTGTGAAAACTCAGATTATTTTTTGTTAATAAAGTTTACATATTCATGAAACTACATTAAACCTGCTACAATGCCTACAAAAAAAAATCAATTTTCATAAAGTTTTGATATATAAAGTAAGAGTTTAAGAGTGATTTAAGTTGACTCTCGATAAGCGAAATGGAAGTTCTTTTAGGGACTGAGGGAGTATTATACAATAGAAGATTATATATTATAAATTATTATAAACCATTATGAATACTATAAATTATAAATATTATAAATACTATTCATTATAAATCTTATAAATATGAAAATTATAAATTTTAAATATTGTTAAAATAAATTACACATTTATAATAAATAATAATAAATCTTTTTTTATTTAAATTTATGGATAGTATTGTTTTTATTATATTATATATTATATTATTATAATATACTAGATTCTCACCCGTGCGATGCACGGGACAAAATTCACAAAGAGAGTAACTATATATATATATATATATATATATATATATATATATATATAATTTAGATGAAATATATTTAATAAGGATCATTTAGATATAGTTTTTATGTTAAAAATATCATTGGTCAAAGTTGATTTCCATTGATCATTAAAAGTTTTCATAGTTTTTATATATTATATTATTAGATTATATTATAATAATTATAATAATAATTATAATATTATAATGATATAATTATATGCTTATTGGGAGTATTGAGCGTGCTTTTTGTAATAAAATAATTAAAAATATGTCCTTCAAAATTTTGGTCAAATGAAATTCACTGATTAAAATGTAAGGAAGGTTACAAGTAAAATGTAATTATTTCAAAAGCGTCCTCACAAAACAAAGTAAAATCTACTAATAATGTGAAATTCAGATGTCAAAGGAGTTTAATGAAAAATATAGAAATAATAATGTTCATTAATATATCATGAGTTTGAATATGTTGTATATGTGTTTTATCTTGGGCAGAAAATAGTGATCCAAATCACACGAAACATGTACCGCAGCGTGCCAAAAAAAGCGGTAAATGTTATTACGTTATTTATTTATTTATTTTAATATTTTATAGTGGCTATAGATGATTTTATTAGTTTGAATTTATGGGCCTATTACATTATACGTAAATTTGAAATGTAGTTCGTTCTTTGCCATTTAATGGCTTTCCAAGTGAGGGATCGTCAGTTGTAAATCATATCTCTGAATCTTGGGCTATTCATCGTGACCATCAAGAAGCATCAAGACAAGAAGACGATGTTTTGCTCCACCAAGAGCACGAGGTTGAAGGTCTGATCATGTTTGTTATCCCAAATTAAACCATATTCTAACTTCCATAAGGTCGCGTTTAAATTGGATTTTTACGATGTCAAGGCTTATGTGTTTTAAATTCGTCACAGACCCAATCAATGCAGAATATTGGAGCATAGGTGACCCGTCACACAGTTGTGCGAAATGTGGGGCATTGTTTTGGTATGAAGAAAGAATTGTTAGTATTTCCACAAAAAAAGACCCGAAGTATTCTTTGTGTTGCAGTCATGGGAAAATTAAACTACCCAAATTAAAGGACCCGCCTTTGGAACTACAACAGTTGATTCATGGGACAGATGCACTTTCTAGGCACTTCCAGGAAAACATTCGTTCGTACAACAGCATGTTTTCGTTCACTTCAATGGGAGGAAAGGTAGATAGAACACTTAACAAGGGTGGATCACCACCAATCTTTAAACTGAGTGGACAAAACTATCACCTCATTGGGAGTTTGCTGCCTCAGGAAGGAAGTGTGCCGAAATTTGCACAACTGTATATATATGACACCCAACATGAAGATATTAATCGTTTGAACTCAGTGAGGTAAATGCATTTACCTTCAAACTCAATAATATATGTAATCACGCACACATGTTGTCAGGTATGAATATATGGTATTTTTTATGTCATATGGTATTTATGATGTTATATGGTTAAATCATTTTAGGGATGATGAAAAGAAGAACAATTTGCATGCGCATATTGTATGTACATTAAGGAAAATGTTAGACCAACACAATGTTTTAGTTAAGTCTTTTAGGATGGTGAGGGATAAAGTTGCTGAGGGTGGGGAAAAAAAAGTTTCTCTAAAGTTAATAGGGAGGAGAACCAAAGATGCTAGAACTTATAATTTACCCACAGTTTCTGAGGTCGCAGCATTGGTGGTGGGTGATTTTGATGAATCACTTGGACAAAGAGACATCATGGTTGAAACTCAAGGAGGGTATTTGAAAAGAATAAATGAGCTAAATCCAGCGTATTTGGGATTGCAATATCCGCTTTTGTTTCCATATGGCGAGGACGGATACAGGGAGGATATAGCCTTTTCTGATGAGAATTCGTCAAACACGGGTGGTCGACGGAGTGTTAGCATTAGAGAGTTTCTTGCTTATAAATTGCATGAACGAGCAAACGAGGACTCTTTCATGTTTAAGAGTAGGAGACTATTCCAACAATTCACAGTTGATGGTTACACAATGGTCGAGTCATCAAGGATAATGTTTATTAGAACCCATCAAAAAGAACTGAGGTGTGAAATGTACAAAGGCCTATCAGATGCTTTGCTAAGCGGTGAGAGGGATGCCTCGACACAGGGTAAGCGAGTTGTCCTACCACCGACTTTCGTTGGGGGCGCTCGATACATGGTTCAAAATTATCAGGACGCCATGACTATATGCCGGTGGGCAAGGTACCCAGATCTATTTTTGACTTTCACGTGTAACCCGAGATGGCCTGAAATTAATGAATTCCTTTCTTCAAGGAATTTGAATCCCGAAGATCGTCCAGATATAATTTGTCGAGTGTTTAAGATGAAGTTGAATGACTTGATCAGATACATAAGACAAGGTCAGATATTTGGACAAATTCGAGCAGGTATATTGAATATCACGTGTGTAGCTTTGTATAAATACACATGTATATATGTTTGTTTGTGTGTGTAATAAAATAATAATTGTTATGTTGACTCCTTGCAGTGATTTACACGATTGAATTCCAAAAGCGTGGGTTGCCGCATGCTCATATTCTATTGTTCATGGGTCAGGCAGACAAATTCCCCACCCCAGCAGACATTGACCGCATAATTTCAGCTGAAATACCTGATGAGGGGGCTGATCCTGATTATTTTAAAGCTGTGTGCACACATATGATGCACGGACCGTGTGGCAGTGATGCAAGGAACGCCCCTTGCATGGTTCAGTCCAAATGTTCAAAGCACTTCCCAAAGAACTTCAATGAGCAAACTAACGTTGATGAAGAGGGTTATCCTAAATATAGGAGGCGGAATGATGGCAGAACAATTGTCAAAGGAAAAACACCACTTGACAATAGATATGTTGTGCCCCACAACAGAACATTATTGATGAGGTACGGTGCTCATCTTAATGTGGAGTGGTGCAATCAATCGAGGTCAATAAAATATTTGTTCAAATACGTGAACAAAGGAAACGACCGTGTCACAGCAGGATTTTATGAAACAGTAAGCAAAGATGACACTGAGAAACCCGTTGATGAAATAAAAATGTACTATGATTGTCGGTATATTTCTCCATGCGAGGCAGCGTGGAGAATTTTTAGTTTCGGAATTCAGTATAAGAATCCAAGTGTTGAACGTTTGAGCTTTCACTTCCGTGACGAGCAGTATGTTTATTTTGAAGATGGAGCAACGGTAAGTGAGGTCGTGTTGCGAGAATCTGTTAAGGAGAGTATGTTTCTTGCATGGATGAGAGCAAATGTCAAGTACCCCGAGGCAAGGGATTTAACTTATGCTGAATTCCCTCAAAAGTTTGTCTGGATACCCAAAACAAGAGAATGGCAACCTCGGAAGCAGGGGTTTGCAATAGGGCGTCTAATGTATGTGCCTCCGGGATCAGGAGAAGCTTTTTATTTGCGATGTGTCCTTAATTTGAGACGTGGGGCTACAAGCTATGATGATCTTAGAACTGTGGATGGAATTACTCATAATACATACCGCGATGTGTGTTTCGCGTTAGGGTTGTTGGACGATGACAAGGAGTACGTTGATGGATTCTCAGAAGGTAGTTATTGGGCTACTGCATGGTTACTCAGAAAGTTGTTTGTGATTTTATTAGCAGCTGATACAATGAGTAGACCAGAACATGTGTGGGATAAATGTTGGACATTTATGTCAGATGACATTCTACACAGGCAAAGAAGAGCCTTAATGCATCCAGGTACTAAACAGTTCATATATTACACATGCATATATCTTTACAAACAAATACGTGTGTGTGTGTATATATATATTAATATTAATATTCAAAACCATACATAATATATTATACATGTTATTTGATATTACCGTTTTGATGCATCTAATATCAGATTTAAAGTTGACCGAGGCTGAGATTAAGAATTACGCATTGACTGAAATAGAAATGATGCTAAAGAGAATTGGTAAGAGTTTAAAGGACTATCCATCGATGCCATTTCCAACAATAAGTGATGCTGCCATGTATCAGAACAGGCTTATTTTTGACGAGTTACAGTACGATCGTGCTGCCCTGCGTGAAGAGCACGACAGATGCATGCAGAGCCTCAACGATGAACAACGTCAAGTGTACACAACCATTATGCAATCTGTTGAACAAAATAATGGTGGGGTGTTCTTTGTATATGGTTATGGGGGTACAGGGAAAACGTTTGTGTGGAAGACATTGTCGGCTGCTTTGAGGTCCAAAGGAGAGATTGTTTTAAATGTTGCTTCGAGTGGCATAGCAGCTTTGTTGTTACCGGGTGGTAGGACGGCGCATTCACGCTTTGCAATACCAATTAACCCGAATGAAAACTCCACATGCAACATCAAACAAGGTAGTCCACTGGCTCAATTGATAATTCGATGCAAGCTGATCATATGGGATGAGGCGCCGATGATGCACAAGTATTGCTTCGAAGCCTTAGATAGAAGTTTGCGGGACATCTTGAGATTCACTAATTCAAATAGTGCTGAAAAACCCTTTGGAGGGAAAACAGTGGTCTTCGGGGGAGACTTCAGACAAATCTTACCTGTCATTACAAAAGGTACTAGACAAGACATTGTGAATGCCACGATTAATTCTTCCTATATTTGGCATGAATGCTTGGTATTGCGTTTGACAAAGAACATGAGGTTGCAATCATTGACTGATGATCGTGAGTACGAAGATTTGCTTGAGTTTGCTAAGTGGATTGCGAGGCTAGGGGACGGGATTGCTGGGGAAGATAATGATGGTTTTGCAAATGTTCAGATTCCAAACGAGTTCTTGCTAGAGTGTGGCGGTGACCCCATTGCCACTATTGTCCAGAGCACCTACCCAAACTTTGAGAGTATTGTGAATGACCCGACTTACTTGCAAGAGCGTGCAATTTTAGCTCCAACCCTTGATGTTGTCGATGCAATTAATGAATATATGACTTCGATGAATGTTAATGAAGAGTCAAGGACATATCTAAGTTCAGATAGCATTTGCAAGTCAGACTCGAATGCTGATTTTCTGGCTGATTTGCACACTCCAGAGTTTCTAAACAAAATACGTGCATCTGGGGTTCCGAACCATAAGTTAACCCTAAAGGTTGGTACTCCAATAATGCTTTTAAGGAATATTGATCCTTCCATGGGGCTTTGCAATGGAACAAGGTTAATTGTTACACGACTTGGAAATCATATCTTAGGGGCAAAAATTATGGGCGGAAAATATGCCGGGCATGAAGTTGTCATTCCGAGGTTAAGCTTGACTCCTTCGGATTCAAGAATACCGTTCAAGTTTCAGAGAAGACAATTTCCGGTCATGACATCCTATGCGATGACAATAAATAAAAGTCAGGGACAATCTTTGTCTCATGTTGGACTTTTACTGAAAAAGTCGGTCTTCACGCATGGTCAGTTGTATGTTGCAGTGTCAAGGGTAACAAATCCTAAGGGTCTGAAAATATTAATCTGCGATGAAGATGGCCAATCAACTAATCATACCACCAATGTAGTTTATAAGGAAGTTTTTCGTAATGTGTAGATTGTGAAATCCTGTTAACGTTTACTGTTTCCTACTTATCCCAAAACATACTTACTGCCAATCTCTGAGTTTTCGCGTTCCGATCTTTAATTATAATTTAGTATTCGTGTTAAGAATATGACATTTTGCTTTCATTTCACACAATATATATCATTTACAAATTATGTCGTATCGCTATTACATTATAATATCCCGCGCATCGCGCGGGTGAAAATCTAGTTTCCTCAAAAATAAAAGAATTTGGAAAGGTACGAGTTTTTATTAGGTCCCATGCTCCCACTACGAGAAAGAAGAAAGCCACGTTTTCTCTCTCATACACTGATCATGGGTCAAAACAAATCAACTCTTCCTGACTTTATCATCTCTTTTTAGTGGGCTGACAAACATTTCCAGATCTCTCTCCGCCTGATCTTCCATGTCCGAAACTCAGCAACGATTCCGCGGCGTCCGGCAACGCCGTATGGGATGGACCGCCGAAATTCGCCACCCTCTTCTGCGAGTCTTCTTCTCTCTTCTTTTTATTGTGTTTTTGTTCTCTAAATATAGTAATTTCTCTTAGTTTGGAAAAACTGCCGTATTTTAAAAACTCGATAATGACCCCTTATCAGCGTTTATCAATATACTCTGTTTTTGTGGTCGCAGGAAGAACAAAATATGCATAGGAACATACAAAAAAGCAGAGGACGCGGCGAGGGCGTACGACGAAGCTGCGAGGCTGATACACGGAGAAAAGGCGAAACAGAATTTCCCTTACGAAGCCGCTAGTGATGATTCGGAATCATCTACGTCAGTGAAGTTCCTTTCTGCTAAACTGATTGCTAAAATTCAAAGGTGTCAAAAGGCATCGGTCGATCTCGCTAAAAGTCTCGCCGGTGCGTCCCGCGGCCAAAAGTATCTATCTCCGACGGCGGTTAGTAGCGGAGTTGGAGTTGCCGAGAAGAAGAACGAGCGAAACGGCAGCATCGATCCGCCGGAGAGTTCAGTGGGATGTCAAGGTCGCTGACTCGCATGTGTGTGGACAAGAATTGATCAAGGCTTAGGCTCGTCTATTGGATGTTTATCACTTTATTGCATAAAAAACTGTTTAAACTCACCCTTGCTCACTTTTATACATGTCTGTGTAAATATGTCTTGTAAATTATTCTGATTGACGGACAAAAAAATATCCTTCACAAACATGGTGGGTATAAGAAGTTAAGGTATTTTGTCTGTGTATCACGAGCGTTAAGCTATTTTTAGTTATGCCACTGTTACGTCATTCACCCTTTTGGATTTTTTTCCTGTGTAGTATCGACTATTAAAAACGACACTTTTCGTAAATGACAGAAAATTTTGAAGAAAAATATTAAAAATGTTTCTAGCACAATAGTCGAGAGTTAAATGTGAAAAAAAATAAAAATTGAATGCTAGAAATGTCATTGACACAATGATCGGGAAATGTCAATTACACAATAATCGAAGACTGAAAGTGACAATAATTTCAATTATAAGGTAGAATAGTTGTTTGATCTTAGGGTATTTTCATCCTTAGTTTTTATTACTACGTACTATGACTTCGTGATTGCTTGTTTTACCCCTTTTGTGGGATGTAGGGGTGGTTCGGTATCGATCCGCCGGAGAGTTCAGTGGGATGTCAAGGTCGCTGACTCGCATCTGTGTGGACAAGAATTGATCAAGGCTTAGGCTCGTCTATTGCATTCTTGATGTTTATCACTTTATTGCATAAAAAAACTGTTTAAACTCACCCTAATGGTCACTTTTATATGAGTTTTTTTTATCACACACAAAAAGTCACAAAATATGTAAATGTAAATAATTTTGTCCGTGAATCAGATTCACGGATAAAAAAAATACCCTTCACAAACATGATGGGTACAAGAAGAAGTTAAGCTATTTTGTCTGTGTGTCACGAGCGTTAAGCTATTTCTAGTTGTGCCACTGTTACGTCATTCACCCTTTTGGACTTTTTTCTTGCGTAGTATCGACTATTAAAAACGACACTTTTTTCTTGCGTATTAAAATGTTTCTAGCACAATAGTCGAGAGCTAAAAGTGAAAAAATAAAAATCGAATGCTAGAAATGTCATTGATACAATAATCGGGAAATGTCAATTACACAATGATGGAGTATATGGCCCAGGAACCCCCGGCCCATAGACTCCTAATTCTCCTACACAAGTCCATTAAGCCCAGGAAACAACTCAGGCCCAAATACAATGGCCCAAGCCTCAACGTAGCCCAGAATACGCACTGGGGTGCCTTCGGCCTCCTTGGCCGAAGGCTCCAAACCTCACAGGGTAGCCTTCTCTGGCATAAGAGGCTACTGGGAGAAACGGCGAAAAACATGAGCCTTCGGCATTATCGAGCCCTCGGCATCAGAGAAGCCCCCGGCTAAACCATGCCTCCGGTCACACAGTGCCTTCGGCTACACGGGGACCCTCGGCTACATGGAGCCCTCGGCAACACAAGGAGCCCTCGGCCAAGCACATTCAATCATCGAAGATTCCCTTTAGAGACAGCCAACCACCGCATTTAATGCCACGTCACATCCGCCAACCGCATTCAATGCGGTAAACGTACCACTGCCGGTGCCAACCGGTTGATGTGACCCTTCGGCCGTTGGATTACTGACACGTGTCCTCTCATCGCATTTATTGCTGCTATAAATAGCAGCCCATTTCTCCTTGTAAAACATCATCTACACCTCAACTCCACACGCTGAGTTCATTTAATAAATCGACTCTCTCTCCTCCTATTTGCTCTGACTTCTCTCTAAGTTATTCCCGCAATAACCCCTCGGATAAGATACCCCCCGGGTAGACCATCCATCATTTGGTGCTCTCGTTGAGAGGTCTGAACTATCAAGTAAGAAACCCTCCCCCTCTACCAAACACAAACCCTCACCAAAAATGGGAAGGACCACCCGTGCCCAATCCAAGACCCTTGAGGAAAACTACGTAGCCCCCGGCGAAACTAACGGGGCTGAGGCCTCCAACAGGCTCCTAGTGCCCGAGGGTGGTGTCATCCTCGAATTGGAACAAGCCACCGCTGACCTACGTCAGCAGCTGCAGAAGAACACCCCCGATGCCCGCATTGGCCTTGATAATCGAAGGAGGGATCGGAGTGAGAACCAAGTTCCTCCTCCGGCCTCGGCCATCGATCTTCAGGCTGCCTTTGCGGCCTTTGTTCAAAACATGGCTCTCAATTCTGGAGCCCTCGCCTCTCAGGCACCCCTCCAGCCCTACGCTGGAGGAAATGTTATTCAATTACCACCACTCCCCCCTCTGTTCAACAATCCTCCCCCGGGGATTGGAAACGCCGAAGGGGTCATGGCGCAGGACACCGCCTCCCAAGAGGCCCAATCCAGGGATAAACGTCCCTTGATGAAGGAGAAACCCCGAACCTCTGCGCTTGAGAGGCTTGGGGGAGCTCCCATACGCCGAGGGGTCCAAGACCGCCTCGGCAAACAGGAATTCAGCAGGCCTCAGGAGAGCGGAGCCTCCGCTTCGGGAGCCGAGGGCATACCTCCGCCCCGAAGCAAGGGCAAAGCCATCCTCCATGCCGATGACGCCAGACACCAGATCAATCAGGCGCAGTCCTTCCGGGCCAACTCCCAAGGGGTTGCTCCGAAGGACCCCAAGGACGAAATCATTGAGGCCCTCCTCCGGCAGCTCGAGGAGAATCGTCAGGCACCCCCGACGGCTTCCACAGCAAGGCCGGATCCTGAGTACGCCGACCTCCGGGCGCAGGTGGAGGAAATGAAGCGTAAGCTTGCCGAAGGCTCAGGCGAGCCCCCCATTCAACTCCGTACTAGAACACCCTTCACCCCAAGGGTGTTGGCGGCCAAAATCCCCCACAAATATCGGGGGCAACCCATCAAGCCGTATGAGGGGAAGACGGATCCCCAGGAGCACTATAGCCGCTATCAAAACAGCATGATGATGATGGGGGCATCGGATGAATACTTATGCCGTTGGTTCCTTTCCACCTTGGAGGGACCCGCGTATGAGTGGTTCAACCGATTGCCCGAAGGCAGCATTGATTCGTGGCAAGAACTTGCCCACCGCTTCCTCACACAGTTTGCCGGGAGGCACCGCTCAAAGAAACACTTCTCCCACCTTCTGAATGTGAGACAACAGAAGGAGGAAACCCTTCGGAGTTTCCTAGAACGCTGGAGGCAGGCCTCCCTCGAGGTCGAGGGCGCCGATGACAGGACCCTGATGGCCCTCTTCCACACCGTCCTCCGCAATGGTAACTTCTCCCGGAGCCTTATCACTGATCCCCCCCGCGATTATACAAAGGCCCTTCAGCGGGGGGACCGATACGCTGAAGCGGAGGAAATCGAGAAGGACCGCCGCAACACGGACCCCTCTCAGAAGAATGAAGGCAGGAATCGGCCCGGAGGGCCTCCCCCTCCGACCAACCGAGAGCCACAGTACAACGATCGCTCCCGAGGTGGCCAAGCCAGACCCGGGGGCGGTTACAAGAATAATCCGAAGGCATGGGCGCAACCCGTCCTCCTTGAGCACCCACGCACTCCCTTGACGCATCCCGTCAGCGTCATTCTTGACCATGCAGAAGAGCGGGGGCTCGTTGAGCGAGACTCCCGTACACCCCTCGAGATTTATGCCATCGGTCCTGATGAGCCCTACTGCCGCTTCCACCGCCACCATGGACACAAAACCGACGATTGCCATCAGCTGAAGAACGCCATCGAGAGGCTGATACAGGCGGGCCACTTGTCTCAATTTATCAGGGGCCCTCTTCCCCAGGGCCCCCTTCACCATCAAGGGCCTCCGCCGAAGGCCAACAAATGGGTGAACCCCAACACCATCCCCTTGGGAAACCCACAGGGGAAGAAGCGAGAAATTGGGGGCCTCGATGATGAGGGAGAGGGCTCCCATCAACAATACAAGCGCCATATTCATATGATCAACGGCGGCAACACCGGAGGCGATTCAACAAGCCAAAGGAAGAAGTGGGCACAGTCCCTTTACATTGGGGAAGTCAGTCACATGCCCCCAACTAAGAGACCGAGGGGGGAACCCATCTTCTTCACAGATGCGGACCTCCCCTCGGGTTCTCTGCCGCATAGGGATGCCCTCGTCATCCGCACTGAGATCAACGACGCCATCATCCACCGGACTTACGTCGACACGGGGAGTTCTGTCAACGTCATGTATCTCAGCACTTTCCAAGAGCTGGGACTCGATAGGGGGTCCCTTCGACACATCAACACCCCCCTCTCCGGATTTACGGGGGACAGCATAGACGCCGAGGGCGTCATCACCCTCATGGTTGAATTCGGCGACGGATCCCATAGAGCCAAGCTCGAAGTGGAGTTCGTCGTCGTCAACCTCGACTGCGCACACAACATCATCCTCGGCCGGCCTGCCCTCGAGGACTTGGAGGCTGTCATCTCCATGAGGCACCTCTGCCTCAAGTTCCCCACGCCTAACGGCATCGGTTACTCGAGGGGGAATCAGAAACTCTCCAGAGCTTGCTACCTTCAGCTTACCAAGAAGGTTAGCAAAACTGAATTTCGAGTTGACACCATCACCACCAAGGCCCTAGAGGAAGAAGAAGGCAGGCCGAGGGCTGAGCCTGCCGAGGAGACCGAAGACTTGATACTCGATCCAGCCAAGCCGGAGAGAGTCCTGAAGATTGGAGCCAAGCTCCCCGAAGACTTGAAGGCTGGCATCACCAAGGCCCTCCGCGCCTACTCCATTGTTTTTGCGTGGGGGCCGGAGGATATGCCAGGAATTGACCGAAGGGTTATCACCCACCGCCTGGCGGTGGACCCTTCGGCCAGACCGGTGCAGCAACGAAGAAGGCCCCTCTCGGCCGAGAGAAGGGAGTTCGTGAAGAAGGAGGTATCTATGCTCCTCTCCATCAAACACATTAAGGAGGTGAAATACCCTTCTTGGTTGGCAAACGTAGTCCTCGCACAGAAGCCTCCTACCTTCCGCATGTGCGTGGACTACACTGACCTGAATAAGGCGTGCCCTATGGACCCCTTCCCTCTGCCAAACATTGATCAACTGGTGGATGAGACCGCGGGATGCGAGATCATGTCATTCCTCGACGCGTTCCGCGGATATCATCAAATCTACATGCATGAGGAAGACGCTGAAAAAACCGCCTTCATGACACCCGAAGGTATCTTCTGCTACCTTGTGATGGCCTTCGGCCTCAAAAATTCAGGCGCCACCTACACACGCATGGTGGCTAGGGTCTTTCAAGCTGTCCTAGGACGCACCATGGAGGCTTACGTTGACGATATGATCGTCAAAAGTAAGGAGGCAAGCACTCACGCCGACGACCTCCGGGAGATTTTTGCCATCATGCAAAAATTCAACCTCCGGCTAAATCCAAAGAAATGCACCTTCGGCGTGCAGGGAGGAAAGTTCTTGGGCTACATGGTCAGCCGAAGGGGTATTGAGGCCAACCCCGAGAAGATTCAGGCCATCATCAACATGGAGCCTCCACGCAACGTCAAAGAAGTTCAACGGCTGACGGGTCGCCCGGCGGCCCTCAACCGATTCCTCTCTAAGTCAGCCGAGAGGGCCCTCCCCTTCTTCCAAATCATGAGGAAGACGGCGGGTTTTCAATGGACACCTGAGTGTCAAGAGGCCTTCGACGAACTCAAGAAGTATCTCTCCTCTCCCCCAGTGCTCTCCAAACCAAAGGTGGGGGAGACTTTATACTTATATCTCGGTGTTAGCCCTGCGGCTATCAGCTCAGTACTAATCCGAGAAGAAGACGGCATCCAACATGCCATCTTCTACGTCAGCAAAACCCTCCGGGAGGCCGAACTCAGGTATTCTCCCGTCGAGAAGACGGTGCTAGCCATCGTTTGGACCGTCAAGAAGCTTGGCCACTACTTTCAAGCTCATCCGGTCCAAGTGCTCACTCACCAACCCCTCGGCGCCCTCATGAGAAGTCCCACTAGCTCCTCCCGGATGGTAAAATGGGCCATCTTCCTCAGCCAATACAACATAGACATCCGTCCGAGGCCTGCCATTAAGGGCCAAGCCCTGGCGGACTTCGTGACGGAATGCACCGCAAGATCAGCAACTGACGAGGAGCCCTCGGCACCCCTCGATGAGTGGTGGACCCTCTACACCGATGGCTCCTCGGCCGCCAAAGCATGCGGAGGGGGAGTAGTTCTGATCACACCCGAGGGCTTCCGCGCCTATTATGCCATCCGATTCTCCTTCAAAGTCTCCAACAACGAAGCCGAGTATGAGGCCCTGCTCTGTGGCCTTCGGCTGGCAGCAAATCTGAAGGCCAAACAAATCCACGTCAAGTGCGACTCCAAGCTAGTCGTGGGCCAACTCTCCGGCGAATATGAGGCCAAGGAAGGAAGAATGAAGCAATACAAGGAAGCGGCCAAAGAATTGCTTAAGGTATTTGAGGCACATTCCCTCACCCAAATACCGAGGGCTCAAAACTCTGAGGCCGACATTCTATCCAAGCTCTCGGATGAATCCCCCGAGCACCTCTCCAAGATTGCAAGAATTGAGGAACTCAGCCTCTCAAGTATCCACGCAAGCCCCGTCATGAGCATTAACCTAAGGCCGGAGGATTGGATCTCCGACATCATCGCCTTCATCACCACAGGGCAACTGCCCCAAGACGAAGCCCGCGCTAAGTTAGCAAAGCTGAGGGCTCCCAGCTATACCCTCGAGAACGGGAGGCTTTACAAAAGATCTTACAACGGCACCCTCCTTCGGTGCCTTCATCAAGATGAAGCCGAAGTCGCTATGGAGGAAGTGCATAGTGGCACTTGCTCAGCTCACCAGGGACCCTTCTCCATGTCCCGAAGGCTCATAGTTCAGGGCTACTTCTGGCCCACGATGGCTAGGGATTGTGCTGATCTAGCCCGAAGATGCACCGCTTGCCAACACTTTCAGAAGGCCCCCGGCAGGCCAGCGGTCAACTATGCCCCCATCAGCACCGCTATACCCTTCTCTAGATGGGGAATTGACCTAGTAGGCCCTCTGCCGAGGGGTACCTCCAACAACAGGTACATCATCGTTGCCATTGACTACTTCACCAAATGGGTAGAAGCCGAGCCCCTCGCCAGCATTACTGAAGCCCGGTGCCGCCACTTTGTTCTCAAAAATATCCTCACAAGGTTTGGCGTCCCCCAACAAATCATCTCCGACAACGGAACTCAGTTCGAGGCAGCCCCTTTCTGTGCCCTTCTTGAAGCTTGGGGCATCAAGCACACATTCTCTTCCGTTGCCTACCCTCAGGGCAACGGGCAAGTAGAGAACGCCAACCGCACCCTCCTCGAGGGGTTGAAGAAGAAGCTGGAAGCCGAAGGGGGAGGCTGGGTAGAAGAGCTTCACAACATCTTATGGGCCTACCGCACCACCCCTCGGCGGGCGACGGGCGAAACACCCTTCTCCCTATGCTATGGCTTTGAGGCAAAGGCTCCAACAGAGGTGACCCTTCCGACCCGAAGGGTGGAACAGTATGAGCCCGAGGTCAATGACGCCAACATGGCCCTCGACCTTCATCTCATCTCGGAACGCCGAGAGCAAGCTTTCCTCAGAGCCGAAAACTATAGGAGACAAGTCAAAGGATACATTGACGCCAAGGTCCGCTCCCGGGAATTCCAGGTGGGAGACTACGTCCTCCGACGAAGGGAGGCCAGTCTACCCACCGAAGGAGGAAAGATGGCGCCCAAGTTTGAAGGCCCCTACATCATCTCAGCCATCATCAAACCAGGGACATACAAGCTTAAACGCCCCAATGGGACGGAGGTCCCTAGACATTGGAATGTACACCACCTTGTCAAATTCTATCAATAAGGCATGAGTGGCCAAGCCCTCATCCTCAGCAAGTGTAAATATCAATGGCCCAAGGCCCCACCTGTTTTTGAAGAATAATCAAAAGGCCAAGCCTTCATCACCTACATACTGTACAAGCGGCCCAAGGCCCCCTTCTCTCCTACAAATGAGTGGCCAAGCCCTCATCGCTTCACCAAAATAGGCCCAAGGCCTCTCCCTCTCATGGGGGGGAAAGACAGTTTAGGTACCAAGTACCAAGTGTATGGGTCACCCCCATCACCCTTTGAAAACACCTAGTGTTTTCTCACTAAGCCGTACCCCACGAGGACGCAACCATGCATACGTTATGCATACTTTTACACTCTCATAAAAAAAAAAAAAAAAACCGGGGGGCGCATTACCCCTCGGCACCGGCTGGTACCAAGTGCCCCCGGCTATTTGTGTCCCACACACAAATAAAACCCTTCCCAGGAACGCTTTCCGCGCCATCCCCCAAGGGGAGGCAGGCAACGGACCATGTCCCGGGCCCAGGATTCGACTTCCACAAACGAAACGCTCCCCGCGCTATCCCCCAAGGGGAAGCAGGCAACAGACCATGTCTCGGGCTGAGGGGACGACTTTCAAAACCGAGGCGCTTTCCGTGCTATCTCCCAAGGGGAAGCAGGCAACAGACGATGTCTCGGGCCGAGGAAACGACCCTCAAACCCTTCGGGATATCGGAAGGTCATTCCTGAAGGGGGAGCCAACGGTTTATTCCGTCGCCTCCCATATAGGCCAAGCCTTTCCTAGAAACCAAGTTTCTAGATGCCTCTCCTGCACCATCTAAAAAAAAAAAAAAAAAAAAAAAAAAAAGATGTGTAGGGGGGAAGGAACTCCCCGGATACTATTCTCCCCGGAGGCTCAACACTTCGGATATACATTCCCGAAGGCTCCTACAAAGGCGCAAGCAAATCTCTCAACAAATCATTTGGCCAAGTCCTGAATCTGGCTGAATCAAAGACAACTATGTTCCACACCGGAGGATTCATGCCGAAGGCTACACAAAGTTCTAAGGCAAGCTAAATCTATACCTACACAAACCGGAGGGCTCATGCCGAGGGAAGAAGGATCGCCAAGCTCATTCAAACGATCTCAACAAATCTCAGAATTTCACTAAGTCCATAATCCTGGACCCCTCGGCAACTGTACACACCGGGGGCCCAAGCAATTCTCACATTCGAAGGATCGCTACAACACCTATTGAAAGTTTGTGGAAAAATGAGTAAGTCCACAATTGGGAACCCCTCGGCGGACACCCGTAGGCCCCACTACTACCAACAGGTTTACGGCCGAAGAAGACCTCAAAATATTTGACGAGGCCCTAAAGCTACACCAAGGCTACGCTGGTCGGAGGCTTGACACCGCCGAGGGGCTAGGGTAATATTAGCTTGGGAAGTAACCTAAATCTAAGTCATTCTAGCCCTCGATCCTCCACAGACCGGGGGCAATTCCAATGGCTAGCCACCAAGGACATACTCTGGGATCTTAGAAAAGTTCCTAAGTCCGTAGCTTTAAGCCCCCGGTGATTCTACCCTACATCCGAAGGATTCTGACGAGAATTTTACTTAGAAAATTTCCAAAGTCCATAACTACAAGCCCCCGGTGACTCCACACCGTAACCGAGGGCTTGTCGCTGAGTGTCACTTTGGAGAAATTTCTAAGTCCACAAGCTTATGGCCCTCTTGCAAACACAAGAAAGAAAGGGAAAACATACATTCATTCAGATAAAAGGATGAAGGCATACATTCATGTAGAAATACAGAACCGAAGGCAAACATAAAGATTAAACTGAGGAAATAAGGGGGGCGTCAATATCGGAGAGCCCGAGGGCGTGCAGTTCATTCATCCGAATATTCAAAGACAAAAAGTTTCTCTACATAAGTGGCCAGAGCCGAAAGCCTACCCATCTACAAAGACATACAAAGAAAAATTTCCTAAGTGTCAGCTACAGTGGCCTCCTCCTCAGACAGCATTTGAGGTTGCACCTTCTCCGGCTTCCTCCTCATCATCATCTGCCTCCTTCATAAGCTCCGAATCCTCAAGATCAGGTCTCTCTGCACCCGGAGGGAGGGGAATCCTTGTGTCCGACTGAAGGGGGGGAAGGCCGTAAGCAGCGGGTTTAAAGTCTTGGGGGTCAACACCGAAATGCCTGGCGAGCCTACGGTAGACGAGCCATTGGGTAAAGAACTCGCCCCCATCATAGTACTCCTTGCCCTTCCGGGCTAACCACATTGCCCCGGAGCCTTCGACCCAATTATCTACAGTGGCCTCAATCACCGAATCCAGCCACTGCTTATTTTCTCCTGACTTCCAGCCCTCAGCACGGAAGGAGGCAACCGCATTCTTCTCAGCTTGGGAGACCGCCTCCTCCTTAGCCCTCTCGGCCTCCTCGGCGGCAGCAGCGGCGATCTTTTCGGCCTCGGCTTTGCCTTCAGCCCTCCCCTCGGCCCTAGCCACCGTCTTTGAATCTTGGAGGATTTTGTTGAAAGCCTCCTGCTCCAACCGCAGGGTTTCTTGGGCCTCCACAAGCTGCCTCCGGGAATCAGCCAAAGCCTCGTCAGCCCGCCTCTTCTGGACCTGTGATTCCTCCAGCCTCTTTAGTAGCTCACCCAATCCGAGGGAAGCCTGCAAGTGAAAACATCAACAACGAAGGTTAAGGTATTGAGATCGGAAATGCACTAAGTCCAGACGAAGTGTGCTAAAGAAGGGAAGGGGGAGATCTTACAGTGACGGAAGCTTGAAGGACTTTGCTGCCGAGGGCATCATCCTTCAGCCGGGACAGCACCGACCTATCCGTCGGGGGGGTGGCTCCACTTAGGAACTCCCTCGGATTGAGGGTGCCATGCATTATGGCGGTTCCCTTTGTGATAGAGAACTGCACGTTCTCCGTGGGCCATGTCAGCTCCCCTCCCTGGCCCGGGGGGGGATTGGCGGGAGTAGTCGCCACAGCTATCGGGATGCTCGAGGAGGAGTGCCCTTCAGATATAACCACTGGCGCCCCCTTCGCACCAGCGGCCTTCTTAGCCTTTTTTCCGGGAGCATCAGTGCCTTTTCCCGGGGCCTTTCTCTTGGCCGATTCAGCTTTCGGGGCACCAGTGCCCTCGGCAACAGCTTGGGAAGACCCCTCGACCCTCCGATCATTCGCAGTCTCCTCCTTGGGGAAGAAGTCTTCAACGGGCCTCTGAGTCGAGGGGCCCCCCTCCTTCTTTTTCTTCGGCTCCTTAGCCAGCTGTTTTTTCAACTTTGCGAAATTCCTGGCATCCATCTCGGGACCTGCGAAAAACGTAGGAGTGTTAGATTGCAACAATGAGACAAGGAAAAGGAAAAATAATCCTAAGTGCAAGGGAGGAAAAGCCCCCGGCGATCACCTTCGGCGCTACGGTACACCCGGTCTATCATGGGGTACTCTTCATCTTTCTCCCCCATTAACCGAAATCGCCGAAAGCCTAGCAAACGAAGCTCTTCGGGGAGAGTGGCAGTCTTAATCGCCATTACCTTGTCGGACCCTTCGGGCTTTGCGGACAACGTCCTCCCAGATTTCTCGAGGGCGTAGTTCCCCACCTTGGGATGCCTCCGGAAGTAATCTAGCAGAGGCCTCGGAAAGGGGTTTTCGGCCATTCGAATATAGCAAAACTTATCCTTCCACCCCTTGTGGGAAGAAGGTACCTCGGAGAATAACCTCCACTCCGGCAATTGCTGCAGATTGGCGAACCCTTCGCTGTTGGCATGCCCCCCTCGGCACAAGTTGAAAGACAGAAAGAATTGGTCCAGGGTAGGGTCCACGCCTCGGGATCTACACAAGGACAGGAACCCCGCCAAATATGAGTGGCTGTTCGGGGTTAGTTGGCAGGGGGACAGCTTCACGTACCGGAGGTACTCCAGCACGAACCAGTGTAGAGGAAAACGCAGGCCTAACTCCACGGAAAGAAGATGCACTGCGAAGCACCCCTCGGGAGGTCTAGACAACAGATCCTCAGGGCCCGGCTCCACGATCTGTGCCGAGGGCCCGACAAAAAATTGTGCGGCCATGAGCTCGGCGCCTGTGGCTGTAGTCTGCACATCGAGGGCGGCGGTATTCAGGTAAGAATGTCCCTCTGGAATTCCGACGGGCCGACCCACGTCAGCAGCGGCCTGCTTCTTCTTAGAGGGCCCCCGGATCTTCTTCTTCTTGCCCGGGGCCACACTTAGGGGTTCCGGGTCAAGGGGCCTAGAGCTTGCGGCTTCATCGATACTTGCAGGGGGAGGAACGGCGATGGTGACCCTCTTCCTCTCTTTCTCCTCCTCCTCTTCGGCGACTTGGACCGCGAGGGCCATCTCCTCGTCTTCGATCACTTGCTCAAATTCCTCGGCTTCGGCCTCGGTAATCAGCCGGTTTTGGACTTCAGCAGCTACTCGCGAGTCATTAACTTCCGAAGGCTGCTCGCTAGAGGACTCCACCTCAGAGATACTTTCGGATTGCACCGGGGCCTCCCTCGAGATGTCCTGAGAATCACTTTGCGAAGACATAATGTCCGAGAGAGAGGGGTCCTAAAAGGGAAGTTGCCTAAGTATCCTAGCGGAAGGCTACCAAACCACTAGCACTGAATCTAAAGGAGAAATGGCAGAAAATGCTAAGGAAGTGAGGAACGGAGGGACTGACCTCGGAAGTGTAATTCGGTCGAAGGCTGGAACTTTCTCTCACTAGAAATTTGGGCAGAGCTTCGCTAGAGAGATGGAATGCGCAAGCGAACTGAGCTCCGCCTTAGGGTATATATAGGCAACTGGGCCTCGAGAACTGGGCCTCGATTCGAAAGCCCATCATTACGGGCCGCCGGTTCGACCAATGGATGACTCCCGCTCCCTTCGACCAACAGGTGCACGCCACGTGGCCCCCTCTTCCAACGGCTATTTTCTAACGGCTCTATTTTGGGAGACATTTAGGCAATCTTAGATGATACCCTCCGGCTATCACTCACCACAGCCTTCTGCCAACGAAACTCACCAAGCTTTCGGCTCATCAATGTTACCACCCCTCGGTAGCTCGGCGACACATCATAACCCCTTCAGCCCGAACTCGCCTTCGGCCTAAAGGAGTGGGGAACTGGGGTATACCCCTCGGAAGACGCACAGAACAAAACTTTCACATGCAGAGTTTACAAGCAACGCATGTAACTTTCGGACGATCAACAAAGAGACCCCCTCGGCTACGTACATCAGTACACCCTTCGGCAGAAACTTAATATCGAAATTGCTTCCACAAATCACCTGTGGCAATGAAGAAACCTTCGTCACAACACATGCAGGCAGTACATCTATGCTTCCCCCAGAAAACCCTCGACATGTGAGGGACTGAGGGAAGCCTTCGGCAATCAGCAGAAGGCAAGTTCTCAAGCAAAGGCGCTCAACTAAATGATGGAGCCTCCAGAAGAAGCAACACATCTACTCCTTTTCCCTCAAGTACCTTTCGGCAAACGGAGTGAGGGACTCCTGATGGAGTATATGGCCCAGGAACCCCCGGCCCATAGACTCCTAATTCTCCTACACAAGTCCATTAAGCCCAGGAAACAACTCAGGCCCAAATACAATGGCCCAAGCCTCAACGTAGCCCAGAATACGCACTGGGGTGCCTTCGGCCTCCTTGGCCGAAGGCTCCAAACCTCACAGGGTAGCCTTCTCTGGCATAAGAGGCTACTGGGAGAAACGGCGAAAAACATGAGCCTTCGGCATTATCGAGCCCTCGGCATCAGAGAAGCCCCCGGCTAAACCATGCCTCCGGTCACACAGTGCCTTCGGCTACACGGGGACCCTCGGCTACATGGAGCCCTCGGCAACACAAGGAGCCCTCGGCCAAGCACATTCAATCATCGAAGATTCCCTTTAGAGACAGCCAACCACCGCATTTAATGCCACGTCACATCCGCCAACCGCATTCAATGCGGTAAACGTACCACTGCCGGTGCCAACCGGTTGATGTGACCCTTCGGCCGTTGGATTACTGACACGTGTCCTCTCATCGCATTTATTGCTGCTATAAATAGCAGCCCATTTCTCCTTGTAAAACATCATCTACACCTCAACTCCACACGCTGAGTTCATTTAATAAATCGACTCTCTCTCCTCCTATTTGCTCTGACTTCTCTCTAAGTTATTCCCGCAATAACCCCTCGGATAAGATACCCCCCGGGTAGACCATCCATCACACAATAATGGGAGACTGAAAGTGACAATAATTTCATTTATCAGGTAGAATAGTTGTTTGATCTTAGGGTATTTTCATCCTAAGTTTTTATTATTCCGTACTATGACTTCGTGATTGCTTGCTTTACCCCTTTGTGGGGTGTAGGGCCGTAGGGGTGGTTCGGTATAGCATACGGAAAATTTACTACCATACCGTATACTGTACCGAAATACCGGTATATGAGAATTTCTTACCGTTACCATACCGAAAAGTTTCGGTATACCAAAATTTCGGTATCACAATCTTCATACCGATGCCATACCGAATATTCGGTATACCGAAACTTAAACACGGTATCGGTATACCGAAAATCCGAAATTTAATACGGAGTAGTATATATATGACACCTAAAACTCACTAAAATTATTAATAAAAATTTATAATAAATTCTACGTAATACTCGTAATAGTAACTCATGTATAATTGCTTAGTTGAATACTCAATTCTCAAACAAGACATACAATTAATTTATAATCATGTTAAAATCCTTAAGGCTATGCTGCTATTAGGGGTGGGTAAAAATACAGGAAAATACCAATAATAATTATTGTTCAATATTGAATATGACATCAATAGATTATTAGTTGTATTTTGTAACATTCAAATAATGGATTAAATACGTCACTAGTAACACCAATTTAGTATATTTTGTTAGTATATGATAATTTGTTGTATTGGGAGACATGCATAGGCTTGGAACCGGTTCGGGCCACCCGGCCCGGGAACCGGATCGGCCCGACACTGTTTGGTCCCGGCCCGGGAAACCGGGCACCGGTTCCGGGTCATGATCCGGTTTTTGGGGTATCCGGGCGCGGGTACGGGCTTAGGGAAAGATGAACCGGTCCGGCCGGTTCCGGTCCTGGTTCAGGCCATTTTGTTTATTTTTGTTTTGTTTGGGCTGGGCTGGGTGTTTCTGATGGGTTTGGGGGATGGAGGGATTGGGGGGGGGGTGAAAAAAAAAAAGAGCGGACCCAGCCCGGACCCGGGCCGGTCCCGAGTCTTCATCCCAACCTTCAAAAGCCCGCCGGGCCTAGGCCCGACCTGGACCCGGCCCGAGTCCAAGCTGACTCGCATGTGTGTGGACAAGAATTGATCAAGGCTTAGGCTCGTCTATTGCATTCTTGATGTTTATCACTTTATTGCATAAAAAAACTGTTTAAACTCACCCTAATGGTCACTTTTATATCATGTTTGTGCATAGAGTTTTTTTTATCACACACAAAAAGTCACAAAATATGTAAATGTAAATAATTTTGTCCGTGAATCAGATTCACGGATAAAAAAATACCCTTCACAAACATGATGGGTACAAGAAGAAGTTAAACTATTTTGTCTGTGTGTCACGAGCGTTAAGCTATTTCTAGTTGTGCCACTTTTACGTCATTCACCCTTTTGGACTTTTTTCTTGCGTAGTATCGACTATTAAAAACGACACTTTTCGTAAATGACAGAAAATTTTGAAGAGAGGTATTAAAATGTTTCTAGCACAATAGTCCAGAGCTAAAAGTGAAAAAAAAAATGAATGCTAGAAATGTCATTGATACAATAATCGGGAAATGTCAATTACACAATAATCAGAGAATGAAAGTGACAATAATTTCATTTATCAGGTAGAATAGTTGTTTGATATTAGGGTATTTTCATCCTAAGTTTTTATTATTCCGTACTATGACTTCGTGATTGCTTGCTCTACCCCTTTGTGGGATGTAGGGCCGTAGGGGTGGTTCGGTATAGCATACGGAAAATTTACTGTCATACCGTATACTGTACCGAAATATCGGTATATGAGAATTTCTTACCGTTACCATACCGAAAAGTTTCGGTATACCGAAATTTCGGTATCACAATCTTCATACCGATGCCATACCGAATATTCGGTATACCGAAACTTAACCACGGTATCGGTATACCGAAAATCCGAAATTTAATAGTATATATATGACACCTAAAACTCACTAAAATTATTAATAAAAATTTATAATAAATTCTACGTAATACTCGTAATAGTTACTCATGTATAATTGCTTAGTTGAATACTCAATTCTCAAACAAGACATACAATTAATTTATAATCATGTTAAAATCCTCAAGGCTATGCTGCTATTAGGGGTGGGTAAAAATACAGGAAAATCGGTGTATCACACTTACCGTACCGAAAAATATCGGAAAATATCGGAATGTTGGTATACCGTCATTTTCGGTATGGTATCATACCGTACCGATTTATTTCGGTATGGTAACGGTAAGTTTTTTCAAAGGACTTTTTACAAAAATATTACTAAAATAAAACTTATTTACATGAATATGACTATTACTCTATTAGTCACTACAATGTAGTGTCATAGTAACTTAGGTTTAAAAACTTATCATAAGTTACTATGATTTCATTACTACTTTAGTAACTAATCACATTTGTGTAAAGAATCTATATTTTAGTCATAAATATGTAATTATTTCTTTTTCAAATACCGTGGTATACCGGTATAATATCGTACCGACTCCCTACCCAACAATTACTTTAAATTCTAAAATATTGTAAAAGTCCATTACAATTTTGAATCTCAAAATAAAAACTTAGATTGGTTGCAAATAATAAAATACAAAAATAAATGCCCAATTTCCCAAACCCATTATAACCTTCTAGACTTTTACTACGTAGCATTCAAACAAACTAATCATAATGACTAATGACCAATGTACTAATGTCCAGAAACCAGTTCATCTTGTTCCATGAGCTTGCGAGTCGCGATGGTTGAGTCGTTGAGTAGCTGACGAGTGAATAGGGATACACTTATCAGATGAGTGTAGTGTATCAACATTAGGCTTGGACTCGGGATGGGCCGGGTCCGGGTTGGGCCTAGGCCCGGTGGACTTTTGAAGGTTGGGATGAAGACCCGGGACCGGCCCGGGTTACCGCCGGGCCGGGTCCGGTTCTTTTTTATTATATTTCATCCCCTATCCCCCATCCCCCAAACCCATCGGAAACACCCAGCCCAGCCCAACTAAACCCAGCCCAATAAAAAAAATGGCCCGAGCCAGGCCTGGAACCGGCCGGTTCACCTTTCCCTAAGCCCGTACCCGCGCCCGGATACCCTTAAAACTGGGTCATGACCCGGAACCGGTACCCGGTTTTCCGGGCCGGGCCCAAACAGTGTCGGGCCGGTCCGGTTTGTCAAAGTTGACCGGCACGGAGAATAATAAAGTAAAAACTGTGTGGTTGAGGTTTGTGCAGAGGAGAGGGAAATGACAGAACCCACAAAATATTGATTAAAAGGGAAAGTGACAAATTTTTTGGAACGTTCCAAAAAAGAAGAAATAATTACATAAATATGACCAAAATAAAGATGGTTTACAAAAATATGACTAGTTACTAGAGTAGTAATGAAATCATAGTGTTTCATGTTCAAGTTTTGAACTTAGTTACCACAATACTAAGTTGTAGTAATGAATAGTCATATTTATGTGAATATGTTTTTATTAGTAATATTATGGTAAAAAACTCAAAAAAGAAAGATGACAAAGTTTTAAGGGACGGAGGGAGTATATTAGGGATAAATGATTTTATATCCATGATGTTTGAATAATTTAATTTATTTTTGTTAGAGATCACTATTCATTTAATTATATCTATATTGTTCAAGTTATTTTAGGAGAATGTGTTTTTTTTAATACGTGGCATGTTGAACTACTTAAAAATACCAATAATAATTATTGTTCTGATGGACAATCTACCCGGGGGGTATCTTATCCGAGGGGTTATTGCGGGAATAACTAGAGAGAAGTCAGAGTAAATAGGAGGAGAGAGAGTCGATTTTATTAAATGAACTCAGCATGGTCTACAAGGAGAATAAGGGCTGCTATTTATAGCAGCAATAAATGCGATGAGAGTACACGTGTCAGTAATCCAACGGCCGAAGGGTCACATCAGCCGGGTGGCACCGGCAGTGGTACGTTCACCGCATTGAATGCGGTTGGCGGGTGTGACGTGGCATTAAATGCGGTGGTTGGCTGTCTCCAAAAGGAATCTTCGATGATTGAGCGTGTTTGGCCGAAGGCTCCTTGTGTAGCTGAGGGCTCCATGTGACCAAGGACCCCTGTGTAGCCGAAGGCCCTGTGTGACCGAAGGCTTGGTTCAGCCGAAGGCTTCTCTGATGCCGAGGGCTTGATAATGCCGAAGGCTCATGTTTTTCGCCATTTTCTCCCAGTAGCTTCTTATGCCGGAGAAGGCTATCCTGTGAGTTTTGGAGCCTTCGGCCAAGGAGGCCGAAGGCACCCCAGCGTGTATTCTGGGCTACTTTGAGGCTTGGGCCGTTGCATTTGGGCCTGAGTTGTTCTCTGGGCTCAATGGACTTGAGTAGGAGAAGTAGGAGTCTATGGGCCGGGGGTTCCTGGGCCATATACTCCATCATGTTCAATATTGAATATGACATCAATAGATTATTAGTTGTATTTTGTAACATTCTAATAATGGTTTAAATACGTCACTAGTAACACCAATTTAGTATATTTTGTTGGTATATGATAATTTGTTGTATTGAGAGACAAGCATAGGCTTGGACCCGGTTTGGGCCACCCGGCCCGGAAACCGGATCGGCCCGACACTGTTTGGGCCCGGCCCGGGAAACCGGGTACCGGTTCCGGGTCATGACCCGGTTTTTGGGGTATCCGGGCGCGGGTACAGGCTTAGGGAAAGATGAACCGGTCCGGCCGGTTCCGGGCCCGGTTCGGGCCATTTTGTTTATTTTTGTTTTGTTTGGGCTGGGCTGGGTGTTTCCGATGGGTTTGGGGGATGGGGGGATTTGGGGGGGGGTGGTTGAGGATGAAATAATAATAATAAAAAAGAATCGGACCCGGTCGTAACCCGGGCCGGTCCCGGGTCTTCATCCCAACCTTCAAATGCCCGCCGGGCCTAGGCCCGACCCGGACCCGGCCCGAGTCCAAGCCTAGACATGCATGATAATTTACCGATACCGTACTGTTACCGAATCCAAACTTCGGTATACCGCATTAAACTTCGGTAAGGTAACATTATATAAATTTTGTATACTGAAAGTTTCAGTACGACAAAAGTATGAGAGAAAATATCAGGTATACCGTACCAAATCACCTCTAGCTGTTATGCATATTTAAAACATCATGGTATAACCGTATAAACACATTAATTAATTCCAACAAGAAGTGGATTTAAACATATTTAAAAGAGCCCAAAATATGAAATCCATAAATCAGTGAATTAGTGGTTGTTGGTTGATCGTTCCTTGAGCCCTGAAAAGAAAGAAAGAGGCGGGAAAACATTAGTGAAGAACGTATAAAAACTCACTTAATAATTCAGTCAAATCTTACTGCTCTTGAAACAAAGTACTTCGTATGAAATAAATTATGAAGACTAGTCTGATATACATAGCAGTAACCTTAATCAGAAATAGCAATATTGGCCGGTAAATGGCGTTTCAGCCTAAAATTGGCTGATTAGACCAAACTTGGCGGTTTTGATTGGTCAAAACGCTAAAGTTAAGTGTTTGGCAAATGGCTGATTAGTATGGCCTTTCGGTCTTAAACGCCGAAAAGGAACACGCTACAAGTTGGAGCGTTTGAAGTTGGCGGATCGTGAATACGTAATCCATTCTCAATGTTGCCCTTCCCAAATCTTCACTTCCCCAGACGACAATCCTTTCCTAGGGGTGGGCATAAAACCCGAACTGGTACCGAACCGTTCCGTAATGGTACCGAACCGAATACCGGGTATTTAAACGGTTCTATAGATTTTTGTCCCGTACTGAAACCGTACCGTTTGAAACGGGTACGGGACCGGTCCTAGATTTTGAGAACCGAAAAATACCGGACCGAACCGTTCGAAAATAATGCATTTGAATTTTTTATATTTTTTCTATACCAATAGATCTCTTTTATAGACCAACACTTTTATAGTCCAAGTATGTATTCATGTGTCCCTAAAATAGCTAAATGTGTTTACACACACACATATTGTTATTTTTTGTAGATAATTTATGTCATATTTTGGTATGTATTGATAGAATTTTAAAATTTAGAAATCATTAATGACTATTCATTTCTAGTAATGTAGTGTACATGAGTTTTTATTGTATCATGTTTGTGTAATTTTACAACTTAATTAATATGGTTTAAATCTTAGCTCTCAAGGTTCGGTTCAACTATAAATTAAATTAGAGCTACGGGGTAATTTTTAACCTAGAACGAAAAAGAAGAACGTTGAAGATTTCTATTATATTCAACAATTTGATGATATTCTTTTTTTTGTAATTTCACATGAACTTAGTACATTAAAGATGACATTTATCTCGTGCGTCATCATTTTGCTATACTTTTTCTTAGTAATGTTGTACTATTTGTGTACTTGTGAATTTTAATACTACGTATGCAATTTCTTGTATTTATATCAACACTAGTTTTTCAACGCGCGTTGCGCGTGTGGGATAGTGCCCAATACCATTGACAATATAATTTTGAATCCAGCAAGACCATTCACTCTTCCAAATGATATGATATACATCCTAGAATTGCAACGATTGTGGTCCACTTCTCTAATATTTGATTTGCTGATTAACTCGGGAGAAAACATGGGAGCAATTGTGGCCCAAGGAAAGTGAAAAAGATCTTCCAAAATCGTAAAAATGTATAATAATTTTTTTGATAAATAAGGATGTTTTTATTGAGACTGATTGCAGTCCCAAACCAGACCAAAATAGACCAGATCAAGTTTAATTAGACCAATCCATATTTAAGACCAACCCTGATCATACCAGGCTTCAATAAGATAGGGCAGACATCACCAGTCCAGTCCAGACCTAAACAAACCCGGTCATACCAGATCAAACCAAATGAGGCCAGAAAATCACAATCCAGTTAAATACGGAGTACATCTTAATAGCCTAGAAATGATCTATGTTTTATGGGAATGGTTTAAAAGCCATTATCAGCCGGAAATATTAATATATACTACGAGCATGTTTATTAGGCATATGTCCTGAAGAGTTCTACTACCAAATCAGATTTAGGTCTAGTTGCCTTGAAGAGAGAAGTACACAACCCAATCCATTTTCACCCAACATATTATTGGGTTAGACATTTCTTGTAGTTTTTAATTAGTAGGTCGTTTAAGTGTTGATGACCATAAATATAATTGTCATTCCTATGTATTAATTCGATATTGATGTTCTTGTGATTACGATACAACCAACTTATATATTGGAGGAGTCATACATCGTATATAAAAATAGACCGGATCCACTTTTCTAATATTTGATTTGCTAATTAGCTCGGGAGAAAACACGAGAGCAATTGTGGCCCAAGAAAAGTGAAAAAGATCTACCAAAAATCGTATAACTTTTGATAAATAAGAATGTTTTTATTGGGACTGATCGCAGTCCCAAACCAAAATAGACCAGATCAAATTTAATTAGACCACTTCAGACTTAAACAGACCAGATCAGATCGAGCTTCAATAGTTATAAAATACACATAAGTCAAACATCACCAGACCAGACCAGAGTACAAGTTTTATCTGTACAGTTTAAAAGCCATTATCAGTCGGAAGAAAGTTCTTCCGACTTTGATACAATAATTTTTTTCATTCCCAATGCAACCTTACCATCATTGGTGCTTATAGTTTTTTAAGATTTTATGTGAGTTGGTTGGTGTGATGATATCTACTAATTGCAAGATTTGTTCAAATTTTTTAGGATGTGTTTGACATTGTACCGTACCGTTTTGTACCGTTGCGAAATGACATGGTACCGAACAGTTCCACTCTTGGAACCGGACCGTACCGGACCATTTAAAACCTCGCGGATACATTACGGGTTTTACCAATTTACCGGACCGTTCCGGACTGCGCCCACCCCTATGCTTTCCTATTCTTTGATTGTACACGTGTGTGTTTTTATGTAGTACGGAGTGTATAATAATGGACTCCAACTCTCCAAGTGGCGCAATATCGCCACTATTCTTTGATATGTGATGGTACCATTGAGGCATTGATTCTGATCATGGCTGGTTACTGGTTAGTATGACTTTTTGGTCACATTAAATTATCAAGATAGTTAGAAATTAATTCACACCTTATTTTATACTTCCTCCGTCCCGAAAAGGTTGACAAAAGTTGATTTCCGCGTAGATTAATAAAGTAAAAACTGTATTGTTGAATTTATTGCAGAGAAGAGAGAATCAACTTTAACCACATATTCCTTACTTTAAATGGAAATGACAAATCTTTGTGTGACATCTAAAAAAAAGAAATTTGACCAACCTTTTCGGGATGAATAGAGTATATGCTAGCGCATCTCAAAATATAAATGTATTCAATATATAATACTTCGTAACTAATTTGATATGAAAAACAAGTCAAACAATCATAATTTTGAAATTTAAAGTACACATACTCAAATTCTCGAATAAAAGATTCTCAATGAACATAGAAAACAACACTCTTATAAAAAAGGAAAAAGTTAAAATAAATATTTCCATTTGAGCTACTATTACCATTAGGGACTCCAAATAAAACCAAAGTGAAATTTCTTTTTTTAAGGAGTATTTTTTAAGACTTACTCTGTGTTACACAATTTCTTGGGTGTTTTCTTTATAAAAAAAAAAGTTGATATGTGCTATGTTAGGATACGTGTATCTAAAATTTTAAAATAATTACCACTAGATACATAAAAGAAGTCAAATCATCATTATTAATTTATTATATTTAAAGTTCATGCAAAACGTGCATCCATATTAGGCCATGCAAGAAAGGGCAAAATAACAGAACCAGCGCAGCTCTAGTAAGAGAGTGAACCACAGCCAACAAAATTCTCGCTCCTTCATTCGTTCTCTCCACTCTGCTCATATATCATCACATCCCCTAAATCAAACTCCACAAAAAGCAATATTCCCCAGTAGAAAAGGAGTCCGTATTTCCCAAAAATAAAATTCAATAAAATTAAGAGCAAAAAAAATTGCCATTGAAGGTTGCTCGATCTCCCACATGCTAGTGAATACTGCTGCCAAAATTAAAGTAGCCTAGTCCCGAAAGGATTCAATTCAATTTCGATTGATCTTCAGTCGACGATCCTAATATATAAATATGATCCATATATAGCATTACACTAAATAATTGATTCGACTTTTCAAATCAGAGTCTTGGATTGAAGGAAGCAGATCATCATGGCGGCAAATATCACCCTGGAGGATATTAAGAACGAGAACGTCGATCTTGTACGTTTTCTTCTTTTCCGAATTTCTACTTTTTGCTTTCTTTCTTCTGTATTCATCGATACTTTCTCACGTTCGCTTGATCGCTTCAATTACTGAAGATATATGTAGGAACTTTAATTTCACTTTAATCCGTTCGTGCAATGTATAATTCTAATTAAATGTGTTTGTGCAAAATAAAATAACAATGTCCAGGAAAGGATCCCAATAAACGAGGTGTTCCAACAGCTGCGCTGCACCAAAGAGGGGTTGACGACCGAGGATGCTGTGCAGAGACTCCATGTCTTCGGGCCCAACAAGCTTGAAGAGAAAAAGGTATACAATAAGTGCTCGATCTTTTCACTATTTTGTTTCTCTTCATTGTTATCTTTCTGATTCAATCTTATTCTAAACAGTTGTATTGTTTACGTACATACATTGACACAGTAAAAATCGGACTTAGGGTTGAATAATGTAATACTCTGTCGATTGGATCCGTATCCAATCACTTTCACCAATATGGACTAGTCTAAATGTAAAGTCACAAACTCCCATATTAGATCTTGAAATTTTAGGATGAAATTACATGTATTAATGTGATAGGATCCAAATAAGACTAAAGAATACATAAATTTTGAGATTGATTTGTTCTGAGTAGGCATCACAGTATTCAGGATCAGTATACAAAATTGTAAGATTAGTTTGATCTAATGAGCTAGTATCTTGCGGACTTCCTACAATAAAAAGTGACATAGGCCTTGGACTAGTTTTGACCAGAAGGCAGAGAGGAACCACTAGTCTTAATAATTACTACGTATTATATTGTGGTGACAGGAAAGCAAGATTTTGAAGTTTTTGGGTTTCATGTGGAATCCATTGTCATGGGTAATGGAGAGTGCAGCCATCATTGCCATTGGTCTTGCGCATGGAGGGGTAAGCAGCTACTTTATCAACTAACCATCATGTGGAGTGGACCATCAATGTAATATGATGTTTATTTCTTTTAAATTTCAGGGCAAGCCTATGGATTGGCAAGACTTCGTCGGTATAATATTGCTTTTGATCATCAATTCCACTGTAAGCTTTATTGAGGAAAACAATGCAGGCAATGCTGCTGCTGCACTAATGGCTGGGCTTGCACCAAAGACTAAAGTAATTAATTAGTCGAATTAAGATGACATTATGTTTCTTCATTTTGAATTGCAGATAAATGATTTTATATATACTAATTGACATGTTTTATTTTTTTATTTTCGAAATTTTATTTAATTAAAAGGTTTTGAGAGATGGGAGATGGAGTGAGCAGGAAGCTGCAATCCTGGTACCTGGAGATGTAATCAGCATAAAACTGGGAGACATTGTGCCTGCTGATGCCCGTCTTCTTGAAGGGGATCCTCTCAAGATTGACCAATCTTCCTTGACTGGTGAATCTTTGCCTGTGACCAAGAACCCTGGAGATGAAGTCTTCTCTGGTTCCACCTGTAAACAGGGTGAAATCGAAGCAGTTGTTATTGCCACTGGTCTCCATACTTTCTTTGGCAAGGCTGCCCATCTTGTTGACAGCACCAATCAAGTTGGCCACTTCCAGAAGGTAGTACATAAACCATATACTACCTATTTGTTTTTGGTTTCTGATTTCCTTTATTCTGTTTTTATAATGAATGGATAAATATAATTAGACAAATATATGACCTAGTTATAACTAAATGAGAAGAATTCTTTAATACAGCCATAGTAGTGTTTTGCATCATAATTGCATTTTTTTAGTGATTGTAGTGCATAGTGTTTTTAATAAGGTCCTGTTTTTACATGCATTGCAGTGACCACGATGATATTTTCTGAATTCTGAATACAATAGTGACCATATAATCAAATTCTTGTCCATAAATTATATTTTCTTTTATAAATAAATGTATTATAAAGAACAGTGAGATCGGAAACATGTTTTGGAGAAACAATGAAAACATGAGTTTCATAATAACATTGAAAATTTTATTCTGTACTGCCAAAGTATTTTCTTCAGGCATTAAGTGGAAACAGAAAGCAAAAAAGTTACCATATGGCACTTCACTTTTTCAGAACTAATTGTTACGGAGTAATATATTATGTGAGCAGTGAGCTAGCTAGTATATATAAGAATTCCATCTGTTTGAAAAACTTTTACTTGAATCAGGTGTTGACTTCCATCGGAAACTTCTGCATATGCTCCATTGCTGTGGGGATTGTAGTAGAGATAGTGGTGATGTACCCAATCCAGCACAGAAGATACAGAGATGGAATTGACAATCTTTTGGTTCTACTTATTGGAGGGATCCCCATTGCCATGCCCACCGTGCTATCAGTTACTATGGCAATTGGCTCTCACCGACTGTCGCAGCAAGGTGCCATCACCAAGAGAATGACTGCAATTGAAGAGATGGCTGGAATGGACGTCCTTTGCAGTGACAAGACTGGAACTCTCACCCTTAACAAGCTCACTGTTGACAAAACTCTTATTGAGGTTTGATTAAATTACAAATCAAATAACATTACCAAGATTGGTGTTCAGTTCTAAAATGTCAGAATTTTTAAAGGATTTCTAAGTCCTAAAGTCAACCCAATACATATCCATGACAATGGCCCTTATAAACAAAAACTGCACTATGAAGGGTATTGAAGAATGTCTAACATATAATGTTTCAAACATTAAAATACATTTGATGCTTTTTATTCATTATATAATACTACGTACGAAGTAGTAAACTTACATATAAAACATTTTTGGGGTTTTATTCATTAGAAAAAATTAACTAGCATATAAGATTTTTATGTTTTTTGTTCACTGATGTTTTATGCTTCTTGTTGGTTTGGTGGTTGTAGGTTTTCACCAAGGGTATTGACAAGGATACTGTCATGCTCCTGGCGGCCCGGGCATCAAGGGTTGAGAATCAGGATGCTATTGATGCGTGTATCGTCGGAATGTTAGCTGATCCTAAGGAGGTACAATTCAACACTTCAATCAATCAATCAATCATGCTTGATCTAAAAGTTTTGTTTTGCTTATATCCATTTACCCCCTTGTATACATACCTTAGGCTAGAGCAGGCATTCAGGAGGTGCACTTCTTCCCTTTCAATCCAGTGGAGAAGCGCACTGCTATTACATACATAGACTCCAACGGGAATTGGCACAGGGCCAGCAAAGGAGCACCAGAACAGGTGAACTATAAAGTTTCTTGAAGTTTATTTATTAAACCTTCTTGTTCCAATATAGGCTTTTGTCTTATTTTGAAGTGCTTTATTCTACTTATCAGTTGAAAAACAGAAGAATCTGAATAAGTAGAACAATGAGCTTTTAATTTGCTTATGGACTAGCAAATGCTTTTTCTTTCAGAAATTTCGATCCATCATTACCAATACCAAGTAGCCTAATCATCTTGCTTAAACTCATGGCAAATGTTTCTTTATTGCACTAGATTGTTGAGCTTTGTGGCCTAAAAGACGAAATGCAAAGAAGAGTGCATTCGATCATTGACAAGTTTGCAGATCGTGGCCTTCGGTCTCTCGCTGTTTGTCAACAAGAAGTGCCTGAAAAAACTAAGGATGGCTCAGGAGGTCCATGGCAATTTGTAGGACTTTTGCCTCTCTTTGATCCACCGAGACACGACAGTGGAGAAACAATCAAGCGTGCCCTTCACCTTGGTGTGAACGTGAAGATGATCACAGGAGATCAGCTAGCCATTGCTAAGGAGACAGGGCGACGACTTGGAATGGGAACCAACATGTATCCTTCTTCTTCCCTCCTTGGAGGTCAGAAGGGTGAAAACATGGAAAACCTTCAGGTTGAGGAGCTCATTGAGAAGGCAGATGGATTTGCCGGAGTTTTCCCAGGTAAAACATATTAGCAACTATATGTAAGCAAGAACGGATGGAAATATAAAAGATTGACACATAAGTTTACTGCTAAAGTATGAAGTATATTTTGCGATATGGCTCAACTGCAACAAGTTTAGGCACTATTGTAATTAAATGTATTTTTGTCAATCATATGGAAATACATATAGCAAAAATTGATGTAAGCGACTAATTGACTAATTTAGTGGATATAAGAGAAATACATTTAATTAAAACTGAGCCTCCTTATAGCCCGATTTTTGTCAATATACGCTTTACTAATTATAAAGCATTGTGTTAGACAAGTCAATTGATTGAATTCTATCGTTGTGTATGAGTATATCTATGAATTTTAATCTTTGACAAGGTATGGATGTAAAAATATATAAATGCAGAACACAAGTATGAGATCGTGAAAAAACTTCAAGAGAGAAAGCACATTTGTGGTATGACTGGAGATGGAGTGAACGATGCGCCGGCTCTAAAGAGAGCAGACATAGGAATAGCAGTGGCGGATGCGACGGATGCAGCCAGAGGTGCATCAGATATAGTCCTGACTGAGCCTGGGCTGAGTGTGATTGTGAGTGCTGTCTTGACAAGCAGAGCCATTTTCCAGAGGATGAAGAATTATACAATCTATGCAGTTTCCATTACAATCCGTATCGTTCTTGGATTCTTGCTCATTGCCCTCATTTGGAAATTTGACTTCTCGCCTTTCATGGTTCTCATCATTGCCATTCTCAACGATGGTACCATCATGACCATTTCCAAAGATAAAGTGAAGCCTTCCCCAATGCCCGATTCTTGGAAACTTAAGGAAATATTTGCCACCGGCATTGTTCTTGGCACATACCTAGCAGTCATGACTGTCATCTTTTTCTGGGCTGCTCATCAGTCTGACTTCTTCACGGTATACAACAAATCTTAAGTCTTTTGAGCTATATTTCTATATTGACTTTTTAATATGATATGAGAGCCAAATAAGATCAGAAGTTCAAAACATCAATATGACCCCAACATTAAGATTTGTTTATTCCAATGATCCTGTGGGCATGTTAAATCATACTAACTCACATATAAGATTCTACTCTTATTTACTCACTTTACAATGATACGCCACCACGAACCTCAAATCTTATGAAATTTAATAAATAATTATTTCTCCTAATGATTATATACGTGACAGGAGAGATTCCATGTCAGACCGATCAGGGATAACTACGCCGAGCTCAACTCAGCTTTGTATCTTCAAGTAAGCATTGTGAGCCAGGCACTCATCTTTGTCACTAGGTCCAGGAGTTGGTCTTTTGTAGAACGACCTGGTCTCTTGCTTGTTGCTGCTTTTGTGGTCGCCCAACTGGTAATAATAATGATAAGCTTCTTATTTATTAACATAATAATATATATGTTCCAAGTGACTATATGTGAAACCCCGTAAACTGACCATGTCTTCTTATATGTGTTCCTCCAAGATTGCCACCTTAATTGCTGTTTACGCAAACTGGGGATTTGCTAGAGTAAGCGGTATTGGGTGGGGCTGGGCCGGTGTGATCTGGATTTACAGCATCGTTTTCTACATTCCACTTGACATATTGAAGTTTGCCATCAGATATGCTCTTAGTGGCAGAGCTTGGGATACTATGCTAAACAACAAGGTAACTTTTTTTAAATTAAACTATTGCCATATGAGTTTTCTGTAGCAAAGAATGTGTTTTTTGTGATTTATGGTAAAAAAAAAAAGAGGGGAATTCCCTAGATAGGATTATTTGTTTGAATAAGACACCATTTTTTTTTTCAAAACAAGAACCATTCACCCTAAAGAAATGAAGTTTATTGTTTCTATTCCATTTTTTTTTACTAAATAAATAAATCATATTTTGGAATAAAGGATAGTTAGTTATACTACATATTCCGTATGTCTTTACTATGTTCACACTTTACTCCTCCTACTTGTGCAATTTCTTAAAAAAAATGTTGTAGACTGCTTTCACAACGAAGAAGGATTATGGACGAGGCGAAAGAGAGGCTCAATGGGTAATGGCTCAACGAACATTGCACGGTCTTCAGCACCCAGACACATCTCAGCTCTTTAATGAAAACAAAAGCTATAGAGAATTGTCTGAAATCGCTGAGCAGGCTAAGCGCCGTGCTGAAGTTGCCAGGTAATAACAACATCACGCTTTACTATATACCCATCCAAAAGAAAGAATAACTAGTATGGAATATGATCCAATGATCCATACAGAACAAATTGTGGAAAGTAAGATTCAAATTTGTAAAATTTTCAGAAATTCTGGACAGAATAAAAAGGATGTATCTAACACTAATTAATGGGAGACGAGTACAACAAATAAACTAATTAATAAGCATTGGACAATGTTTACCGCCTTTTATTTTAGGATTCATTTGGATTTTAGAATTTGAGTTAGGTCCGAGCTGCCCAACACTTATTTATAACAATCTTGAGTTTGAGTTCTTAATAGCGTTACTTACTTAATGCATCATAATAGGCTAAGGGAGCTGCATACATTAAAGGGGCATGTTGAGTCAGTGGTGAAACTGAAGGGAATTGATGCTGATGCAATTCAGCAGTCATACACTGTTTGAGGAGGCGGTAAGAGGACCAAAGGGGGCTCTCGTACACTATCAACAGGAAGAGATTAGAACAGAGATGATTTCCAGGAGAATAAGAAATGGGAATCTTCCCATCGCTAATTCCTTCTTCTCCTTTTATTGATTTATTCATTCATTATTTATTTATCTCATTTTTATTTGTTGAGATGAATAATAAAAAAGGGGTTGGTAATAAATCCGACAAACAGTGTTGTTTTGTGTGAGAAAAGGTTACTCTAGATTTAAAGAAAAAGTACTAGATAGATGGTTCTGCCACAATGTTTTAATGTTTTTAGTATGCACATTTTCTGCTCATGCTCCTATTTTAGGCACACAATTTATGGTTCTTTGTGATTAGCTCTACACTTTTAGAAATAAATATTTGGGATCCTAATTATCTGGATGTTCCATCTACCAATCATTTTCTGCAGTAAATTGCTAGTGTAGGAGATGCACTATAAAGAAAATACGTAGTAACATAAAGGGCAGTTATGAAAACAAACACATCATTTTATTAATTGAGGATCTAAAAGAACAAAGACTCCATCCGTCCCAATCTTTAACAAGTTTTCATAATTATCCGATCCTAAACGCAGTCACTTTTAAATAGCACATTTTTAATTAATATCATTTGTATTTTCTTTAGTGAAACATCAATCATAACATAGATGAATTATAAAATAAATAATGGAAAAGAATAATCTCAACTATTAGTGATTTGCTTGAAATAACTCAAAGTATCATTTATCTCAAAATAATCCCAACTATTGATAAATCTTCTCAAAATACTCGGGTGACTTATAATTATCCGTAGATAACATATACTATCTTCGTTCTCTTTTAAATGCAACATTAATTTTTTGCACTATTAACATGTTCTACTTTGATTCTATTTTATTTATTAATGTATTACAAATTAAATTTAAAAAAAAAAATATTGTTAAATTTCTCTCATTTTAAACTTTCAAAATCTAAAATTTTAAATTCTTTTACCAATAAGGAATGAAAGATATTAATGGTCAAACCCGTGTGTTGGCTAACGCGAAAAGTGAACTGTTGCAATTAAAAAAGAACGTAGGAAGTAATATTTATGAGTAAGTGGAGTATTTTGAGAAAACTTTTCAATAGTTGAGATTATTTTGAAATAATTGATATTTTGGATTATTTTTAGCCTTTTAGCAGATCATTCATAGTTGTGATTATTCTAACCCGTTATTCCAGTATAAAAAAGAAGTTTCTCTAGATAATCTTATTAGGGCATCTTATTATCTACTCACATATATTCTAACAGTCTGTTTGGATTGAGTGGTAGGGAGTATTAGTAATGGAAGTGTTGGAAAGTGTTAACATTAACACTTGTTTGGGAGAAAAATTAATAAGTATTAGCAAGTGTTAATAAGTGTTAGAAAGTGTTGCTAATTACCTTCCCAACACTTCAAATGTCCATTATTTTAACACTCTGATTTGGAGTGTTTTGAAGTGTTGACAAATACTACCCTTCTTCCGCAAACAACCATCTCGTATGATTATGTGCGCCTGTCCGAATCTTTCATCCTTGTTCTAGGTTAGTACTCTTATCTCACCTCATCTACTACTAATGCTTAATCCTCGATGTTTCCCCTAACAGCGACGGCACACAAATCCATCAGCGTCTTCTTGAAAGAGCTGGAATTGGAGTTGCCGGAAGAATGAGATTGCCGGCAGATAACGTCAAAGAGGTGAGGGAAGAGCTTCAGAATTTGAAGAATGGGCAGAAATTAGAGTTGCCGGAAGAAGGTTACTTCAATTCTTCATAGTCAAAGCAGAATGTGATGGACGATGCTTGTATTTCAATTATTCATACTCAAACTGATTGTCGTCATCTTTGTTGTTTGAAATTATACGTATATACTTCGTATATATATATTGTCCAAATGCAAGTATTTCATGCTTTATACGGATCATTAATTAGAAATTTTAGATGTGTAATTTAATAAGTGTAAGGACATTTTTGTAAATTGATTGGATAACATTTCTTTTACTAACACTTCATTTTTTAACTCTTCCAAACAAGGTTAATTTATAATCAACACTTACACTTACCTTCCTTTCCGGACCCTTATGAACACTTACTAACACTTTCATTACTAACATCTGTCAACACTTCATCCAAACAGGCCGTGAATGTGTTATGGGATTGGGTTTTAGACTTTTAGTAACAACAATGAAGTTTATAATTTTGCTCAACAGAACAGTACATATCTTTATGCTTCATGGCATTGAAGTTCACCTCTTACTTGAACTACCTTATAATATACGGAGTACTTCGTATTATTCATAACTAGTATCTTTACCCGTGCAATGCACGGGCAAAATGATTTTGTTTTATTTTTACTATATACGAAGTATATGTCTACGCGCATTGGCATACGTATGAGTAATTACAATTATTGGAAAGTCACTTATTTAGTCGATTATAACATTATTGATTGATAATGCAAATTCCTATTTATTGAGTATGTCTTATTTTTTAACATATCATCTAAATATGTTTTTAGTCTATATTTCCCATTAAAAGAGACAAATTTTTAAAACTCGTAGTTGCATCCAAATGAACTTCATCTTTTCAACTACCTTCATCTATAAAAAAAGAAATCGTTCAATGGCGGGGCTACTTTTATCCATCAGATTTCATATGTAACTTCCTATTTTAAGATATTAGACTATGATTTACAATTGAGAAAATTAGTCGTCCTTTAAACTTCTTCTTTAAGAAAAAAGTTTAAAGTATATAAAGGAAAATCGCACTTTTAGACCCTGAAATAGTCACGAAAATGAAATGTCAGACCCGTATTTATGATATTGTAAATGTCACCCCTCAATATGGAGCATCTTTCTTTTTTATTTTTATTGCATAATTTACATCCATGAGTAAAAGAATGATCATTTGGACACAGTTTGATTTATTTATCTAGCTCTCAAACACCACCTTTAGTATGTCTATCACGGTATGATTGCTACATATGTAATTAATAAATCTTCTTGAGATCTGAAACTCTCGGCAAAAATATATAAATATTTATTTTAATATTTATTGGATACACTAAAGTGAGAAATAACCTTTACCTTTTGTAGATCAGAACAAAAATATGATTTCAACTGAAATTGTCCATAATTAGAAAGGTGAACACATATAAAGCTTCCAAGTTGATGAGCATGAGGAATAATTATGTAAAAGTTGTGTAATTGAGATTTGTGAACATGAGGAATAATTATGTAAAAGTTGTGTAATTGAGATTTGTGAACATGAGAAAGAAATAATAAGAACCATAAATTAATTGATTGAAATGAAATTGAGAAAGTTTCCGGGACAACAAAAATTACTTGCTAAAATAGTATAGTGTATCAACTTTTAACAAACCCCCAACATCTTAATTGTGAGGCAATGGAGTGTCATTACTTTTTCCTAAATCGGCTATTGAATGCGGTAGTAGTGTTAGTAGGACTTAAGTTTATTAATCCCCCGTCTCAACTACAGGTTCTCACTCTTGTTTTTGTCCCAGTAAAAGTTTTCATTTCTATTTTAAGGATAATTTAATAATCACATATTAAAAATAATACATCTTTAACACCATAGTCATCTTTAAGGATAAATATTATATACTTATCAAAACTATTTCTCAAAATATACTTGAATTATCGATAAAGAAAAAAAAGTACTAATATCTTCAAAGTTAATTGAATACACCCATTTAAGATCATAAATAAATTACAAAAGTGTGTAGTTTGTTTTGAAAAAAAAAAAAGCAACGAATTAAATTTTATGGATAAAAATAGGCATTGTTGAGCATTTTCATGACTATACCCATTTTTAGATAAATAAATTAGAAACGTGTGCAGTTAGTTTTGAAAAAAAACAATAAGCCGGATGAAATTTAATGGATAAAAATAGGCACTAAGCACTTTTTTGTTTAGGAAAAACAATAAGCCGGATGGCATCTAATAACTACATATACTAAACAAAAAATATATTCCCTCCGTCCCAAAAACAACTTCCCACTTTCCTTAAATGGATGTCCCAAAATTAACTTCACAGTTCAATACTTTCCTAATTTGGCAAATTATCTACCTTAAAAAAGTGCTAAACAGTGCCAAACAGTGTCAAACAATGTTCAAACAGTGCAAAACAGTGCACTCCACAGTAAAGTCAAATTTATTTTCTTAATTTGTTTGAATGTCAAACTGTGAAGTTGTTTTTGGGACGGAGGGAGTATTAAACTGGAATATATGAGAATAAAATATTCTAAGCACTTCAAATCATTACAATAAAATTGTTTAAAAATTATCTAATAACTTCATAATCATTCCTAAAATTGGGTAAAGAGTGGAACATCGTAAATGAAAGTGGGGAAAATTAAAATAGCGAATTTGTATGTGTTAAAATTTGATAAATTTACATTTGCCTAAATGTTATGTCCGTCTTTCTAATTAAGGATATTTTCATTGGGATGTCACAAATCTATATATTCTGAGCTCTTTTTGTAAAGGACTAATTGGCAAAATTTTAAAACCCAGAAGGCCTAATGCTATAAATAAGTAATTTTCCATTTGTAAAACTAATATAAAAACGAAATCATTTTATCCCGTGCGCAGCACGAGTAATGTTTTTTTAATTGGGTGTCCCAAAGATGTAGCTTCTACTTTCTCCTGTCTTGCAAGTGTCCTTTATGTTTTCGTTTTTTTTTAATTCTTAATTGACTTATTTTGTTGTTTCAATTTGAGTTATTTTTTGATAAATGTTTTAGAACTTAATATGCCTTTATTGCAGCATGGAATTAGGGTACATAATAATGAGATCTCAAATTTAAAGATTGGATCTATTTTAAAAAGGATAAGTTCCCTAAACAGGAGAAAAAAAGTTTTGAAATTCGAAAATAGGACTGCGTGATTTTTATTCCTAAATAAAAGTAATTTGTACAAAATTTGACATTATCAAACTTATAACATGGCAGTTTTTGCTAAGTTTTTTTTCAAACTTGGTAGAAATTATTCCTATTTAGGGAATAAAAACATGAAGATCCAATTTTAGAATTTCAAAATGTTTTTATTCATATTTAAGGCAATCTCTGTCTCAAAAAAGTCTTGAGCCCAAAACTTCCATATTTCCTACGTTTAAAATTAATTTTATTTTTATATATGCAATATTGGTGTCATATAAAAGATAATAAAAAATCATTAATTTTGATATATATATTTTTTATTATAAAAATTGAATTACAAATAAAAAAGTTATATCAAATAAAAAGATTGAGAGATTTTTTTGGGGTGGGGTCCCATGAAGTATTCTTACTTGAGTATAAGGATTAACGTATAAGGATTAGTTCCATAAACTAATCACTAAATTAACGTATAAGGATTAAGGAGAATTGTAATCCTCGTATAACATAAATTGCAAAGTAACGTAGTATAATTAATTCATATATACTAAATTGGAAAGACAATTTTAAATATTATAATAAACTTTTATTTAGAAGATGACACATGGCAAAACTTTCCATAATTGCATCTTTGAAATGTATTATTTATAGATGATGGGAAAAAGGTGGATGGTTGAACGCTTGAACTTGAATACACGGTCCCAACTTACTTGAGGTTGATCAAGGACTCAAAGGTTGGATTGATAAATTAAGTCAAGCTATATAGTGATACATAATGATTATTCTATTACGTAGTACGTATTATATACGCTGCAGCAAAAATACATGTTAATTACTACGGAGGAAAAGATAAAATAGACTCTTCTACTCATAAATTGCGTACCCGGCATTATAAAAAGACAAAGCTAAATCTTTTCGAAAGGAAAAGATGGTACTTGAGTATCGTATCTTTGAAGAGTGACGAAAGGATGTGTTGGTTTCAATTTTGGTCACTGGTTAGTATGAGTTGCTGCAAGTTTTTTCGAAGGATCAATATTGATAACGGCTAAGCAAATCAAAATAAACAATAAAAGTACTAATACAAAATTTAATGAAACGACATTAATGAGTAAAAAACTAGTGAACATGAGAAAAATTTGGAGAAAAAAGAACACTAATTAAAATTCAAAACTAGCGAACAAAAGAATGATGAAATTTTTGAAAATAAAATACTACAAGATAAACTCCATATTTGTCTAACAATAAATTGACTGTACAATCTAGATTTCGAATTAAAGATCTTGGATGTCATTTGATTATAGTAATATATTAATTCTTAAAAATAAGAAATTAATTTTAATTCCCCTAACATGACCTATTTGTAAGTCATGTTTAGGTGTGTGAGACGTGAACTAAACTAATTTCAAACTCAATCAGTTTCATCTGTCAAACAACTTGTTCCAATAATTGGAAAAAAAATCTCAAATCCAATATTCAAGAAAATCAATTGACCTCAACTTATCCCAAAAAAATTAGCCTGGCATATTAATCAAGAAATTAACACAATTAATGAAAAAGCTAAAATAGTTCATGGACATAATTAAAACATAACTTCAAGTTCAAACTAAAAGGCAATTCGAGATATGAAATAATTTAGAAACATAACTGAAGACTTGTTCCTTTAAAAAAAGCCTAAAGACTTGTTCATATTTAAGCTTAAGGAAGAAGTTAAACACAAAGCTTTAAGGATTGAAGTTGAAAGATGATAAAAGGTAAAACGAATTTGCTATTGGTGAAATCTCACAAGTTGCTTCCTTAGGTGTTTTCTATTCTGCGTGAGGATTGCTCTTCTTCTCTTTTCGGATGAAATGTAAGTATATTCTCACAGCCGGCTATATGGGGAGTCAACCAAGGCAGCTGTCTAGGGCCCCATTTTTGAAGGGGCCTCATATTTGAGAAAGTAAGCTATTAGTAAGGATATGCAAACTAAATTACATGGTATTGTTTGGTTTATGTTAATTATTTTTTTATCAACGATATAGAAGTATTACTTGGGTATCTCGGATGCTTAATTTCAACGTACCTCACATACACCTGATACACGACTAGAGTATAGAAACCTCAGGAGAAAAGATTGAACGAATGAAAAATAGAGTTTAGACGTGCTTCGGTGTTCGACAATTTCCCCAATTTTCATTTTGCATTATGTTGTCAATAGCTTCTTTGTTGCATTTTTTATCCAAGCAGCCATTTACCGCCATATGCCCATAGACGGATAGAATTGTTGAAAACTACTGATGATTGAAAGAAGGATATAGGATATAGTATCTCCATCCCACTAACATTGGGACATTAGAGAGTGGTGCGGTTATTAAAAAACGGATTTATGTGATTGATATTGAATTAATAATGTAAGAATGTTTTGAAACAACACACACAAACTTTACCGAATTTGGTATGAGACAATTTTAGTGGGACAAATAAAATGAAAAGATGAGATAACCTTAGCGGGATGTCAAACGGATGATGTAATATTTATGTAATGATTTCGATACTCATTATTATTTATTTATCACTCTATGGGCCTTTATTTTAATAAGTATTCTTGGTTTCCTATATTATTAGTTTATTTGATGTTATGTTAATTGTTTTGTTTTTTCTTGATGTTGGTACAATAGTGTAAGGTGAGACTGTGTGTGTATCTAATTTTATGGACTGAGTTGTCTTTATTTTTTTTAAAGATTTGTGAGTAATAATGTACATAATGTATATGAGAAGAGGAAGCGGTCCAGCCCAGCTGGTCGACAACTCACTCTCCCTTGTGGGAGGTCCCGAGTTCAATTCTCAATGGAGTGAGATTGATCCTAGTTTACCCTAGAGTTGCTAACGAGCAGAGCCGAGCACGAACACCTAAAGCTCGAGTTCGGCTCGATAAGGAATTAATGGTGTTCGGGTTCGAGCTCGAAGCTCGGAGAACTTTACAAATAAGGCTCGTGTTCGGCTCGGTAGGCGTTTGATGTTTGAACCGAGCGCTCGTTAATAGGCTCGTGCTCGAATGATTCGACAAGTATTCGGTTCGTTAATAATCACATTTAAATTTGTAAAATCATTATAATTATATTTAAATTTTGGTCAAATATAAATTGTACTTCGTATTTATAATTTTAGGGTGTTCGATAGGCTCGAGTTCGAACCGAGCCGAATACTACTATGTTCGAGCTCGGCTCGAATAATTTTTCGAACTTAAAACTCAGCTCGGGTTCGAGTTCGAAAGCTCGTTAAGCTCGGCTCGTTAGGTTCGAAACCGAGCTCGAACTCGAATAGTTCGATAAAAGCTCGGTTCGTTAACAACCCTAGTTTACCCCAGGCCCCCTAACCCCCCCCCCCCCCCCCGACGTCCCCTGGGGTAAAAAGAAAAACATGTATATGAGAAATGTATGCTCACCAATTAAAATATAATGTTTCTTGTGAGAGTTCAAAGGTAAAAAAAGAAAATATAGAGGAAATGAATCACTAATTCAATGTATATCCTACAACATTTTAGATAACTTTTAGGCACATATTTTTAGCATTAGTCCAATTATTTTTTCGTTATACATAGTTGAAATAGTTCATACTATTTTTATCCAGAAAATACACTAATATTAATATATGTCAATACTAAGTGTCGGTGTTATATTTTGTCTAGGGCCTCAAAAACTCTCTAGACGGTGTGATTGCTCTTTTTCTCTATTTCTTTTGTCGGCTGCTGCTCCTCTTTTCTAATCATACGTAGTACTATCATATGTGATAAAACACTTAATACTGACATAACATATAAATATATTTGTAAAACACTATAGTTAACAAAAAGTTTTAATACTCTGTATGAGGTAACTTGAATAAAAACAAAGAATGGGATAAACAAAGCAAAAAATCAAGAAACCCCATATGAATCCTTTATTGACTCATGTAACTAAAGTGTCTTACCATAGTGATTTAATTTTTTTAACATGGCGCCCCCTAGAAAATTGAGTCATTATGGTGATGACGTTTTAATGCATATGAGTCCATTAGAAAGGCATATGAGGTTTTAACCAATATCCAAAGTTTTAAAATATTTTAATACTTTAATTTGGGTCTTGGTTAAAAGCAATTGAGACCACCATAATGTTAATGGAGATTTAGCCTTGATAACCGATCAACACCCTAACATTTTCAACAGCTTCTAATTAACTCTCACATAGTTGATGCTTAATGTGGGATTAAACTTTGATTAAACGTTCTACAGATTTAAACTGTTTTGAAATAGGTTAAGCATTTAGCTAAATTTATCAAAAAAAACATTTGAATTGTTTTGTGAGTTTCATTGTTGGTAATGGGTTAATATACTTACCTAATACCTATTGGATTTGGGGTATTTCTGTGTTGGGCCCAACCCATCATGTGTATGGTCCAATAAAGAAAATTAAATAACCATCTCCTTTTGAAGCGTCTAATAGACCATTACCACCATGAAAGAGATCGACCAGACACGTACGAAACGTCTAATTGTCTAAGCATCTATAAAGGGTCAGCCATCTGCATTCTCTTCATGAGGCACCGATGAATGTGTTCTCACGAACATCCTCATGAGGATCCAAATTCAGAGACCCAACTTATCTACTTGTACACATTAACCAATGAAGAACCACTACAAAAAAAACACGGGATTTGACACGTAATTTGGCACGGATTACCGACTTTTCGTGCCAAATAGCTTGATCCAAAGTGTTTTTTACACGAATTTTGCATAATCTCTGCCAAAATCTCTGTCAATCCCGTGTTTTTTGGTAGTGAACTATCCAAATTAAACCATATGTGTCTGGACAAAGTTATACAAAGTATTGTCTTAAAAGAAATTGATAAAGCCAATGTATACATCTACTTGTCTTTTGTAAATTCCATCCATAAGTTGCCTTAAGGGCCTTATTTTTTATTTTATGCCTCTTTGATGTAAACTAGGGAGTAATAGAATACAATTCGTATCATTTTCATTAGATGCGCTCTACCTCATTTATTCATCGAGTGCCCACCAAGACGCCTAGGCGCTCACGCGCTTAACTGCCTAGGTATCCAATCGATTTTTCCTATCGATTACATCGAAATCGAGACCCCTGACCACCGCGATTCACTCCAAATTCATATCATTGACCTTCCCCGATGATACAATTGGCATGCACGCACTACTTTTAACCAAGGCCCAAAGTTTTCACGCCGCCATGCCACTACCGGCCCGCCTGATTCGAAGTTAAAACCTGGCCAGCCGGTAACATTTTTCATTCATATGCGCATTAAATGTTGGGTGGTTGTACGGTTGGACCAGTTCTGGCTCCAATTCCAGATGGCACGTAAAACAAGGTCATACCATGCCATTTCATCCTACATTATTAGTGTCTACAGTTCTCAAAAATCTATGGTTGACTTTTATTTAGCAGTAATAATGGTTATACGAAGTACTCCGTAGTAAAGTTATAAAATTTACGGTAGCTCAATAATAGAAGTATATAATACTCTATACTAAAATAATATTTCATTTTTCAATTTGTCTCAATATAAAATTTTGGTTCTCTTTTGGGTAAAATTCGATAGTTCACAACATTTCCCTCAACTTCCTCTTCGTGCAAAGTCAAAATGGAGTAGACATGATTGTGAGATTAGTGAGAATGACTGAATTTATGAAAATAATTCTTTAAAATTTATTTTTTATTAATAATAAATTTTACTATAAAGTAAAATGTTCGATACAGTTTTATATCATTTGTTATTGTATCGTTATTATTATTTAAAGATAGTAGACTATATTGACTATTTTATTAAATATTAAATAAATAAAGAACTTTAAAAATTATACGTGGCGGTCAGAATTTTATGCGTAAAATCCACTTCACCTTACTTTTGTCCAGGTCATCGTTGTAGGGTGGAGATATGCGATCTATACATCAAAATTTGATTGTGACTTTTGGCAGCAAATTTGAATAATGTTGTAAATTGAAACACGTATTTGTAGTTATGGTACTCATAGATTCATCTAAGAGTTTCAGTACCAAAACGCAACAATATCAATAATTAAATACTCCCTCCGTCCCGTAATTAAGTTCCTATTTTCCTTTTTGGGATGGTCCATATTAAAGTTCCTACTTCAAACTTTTCCTTATTTGGCAAATGATTTACACCATGGGCGGATCTATGTTGGGGCAGGGGTGGGCTCCAGCCCAGCCCAGCCCAATTTATTTTTATTATTATAGGTATATGTTTAATTTCCAGCCCACCTCAAAATTAATGTCTAGCCCAACCCAAGCCTACCAACTTTGTAATTCTATTTGATTATTAATTGAATATTTTCATTAGATAGTAAAATAGTTTTTATTTATTATAAATTTATAATGATTAAAGATAGAATTAAAGATTAGAAAATGATTTATTTATTATGCAATTAAAGAATAGAGAACAATGTACTTACTGTTTAGGCATGTAAGAATGGATTCAAAATCTCAATTCAATTTTAAAATTGGGAATACTTATTAGTTTTATGTACATCGACTATTTTACTTGCTTATTAGTTTTATACTTTTATAGAAGTATTTTAATTCATATCAATAAATACTAAAATCTTTAATAATCAATAATAAAATTATAAATCACACTAAAAACGTTAAAATTTTAGATATACTACTTCCGTCTCGTTTTATTTAGTCATCTTTGACTCTTTAGTCAAAGATGGTAAACTTTGATCCATCATTTTAACTCATGTATTAATGTGAAACTTACTAAATTTATACTTTTATGATAAATTTTTTAACAAAGAACATTTCCATTTCATTTTAATATTATCAATTTTATTGTATAAATATATAGTCATTCAGAGTTTAACTTCTTTGACTTGAAAAGTCAAATTAGTCTTAATAAAAGTGGGCGGAGGTAGTATATAGTTTATTTTTATAATTTATAAGTTATCAATATGCTCGAGTCCAGATCGAACTGAACATGACTATGCTCGAATTCAGCTTGAATAACTATTCAAACTCAAAAAAATAGCAGCCTTTTTTTTGTAAAAACAAACTATTTAAACTAAAATTTAGCCCGTGTTCGAGATTGAAGCTCGTTAAGATTTGGTCATTAAATTAAATTCGAAATCACGATCGAACTCGAGTAGTTCGAAAAAAACCCAGTTCAATAACTATCAGTCCTAAGCTAAACCTTTTGTATGTAGTAACGAAAATTTTTATTACTTAGACCACCACACCCCTCATTCCTGGATCCGCCCCTGATTTACACTAAAACGGTGTCAAACAGTGTTCAAACAGTGCACTCCATATTAAAATCAAATTTATTTCTTAATATGTTTGAAGTCAAACTAGGAACTTAATTAAAAAATCGGAGTAATTATCATTTATACCTTTGACTCCCAAAAAAAGAGAGTAGGAGGTTCTAGACTTGTAGCTAAACTAAACGGAGTCAGGGAGTATATATTTGTGTGCGAGTTGTAATGAAGAAGCTAAGGTATAGTTGGGATTATGGAGAAGAGAGGGAGTATAGTGGGAGTGATTTTATTAGCACTCTTGCTAATTACATCATCCTTATTATTGCAAGCCGATGCTGTTCGATCTCACCCAAAGCATATCCATCAGCTTATTCCCACGACAGAAAAAGACAATGAACCAGAAAAGAGTAGACGGATCATCACCGTCTTCGGCGGAGCGATTGGCCGAAGAAGGTGCCGCCGCCGTGGCATTATTGGCGGCGCCAGGTTCAGGCCATGCCGCTCGCCGCTGTTACCTCTTATTCCATCGCCTCCGCCGCCCTTCTTTCACTTGCCTCCTCTGCCGCCGACAATAATCTTTCCGCCACCTCTGCTCCTCTCCCCACCGCCACACAACCGACCAAATAAACCTGTCTTCCCGTGGGTAGCTCCAGCCATCCCGCGCTTACCAGCGGCGCCGCCTCCGCCGCCGACAATAATCTTTCCGCCACCTCTGGTCCTCTCCCCGCCGCCACAAAATCAACCAAAACCTGTCATCCCGTGGGTAGCTCCAACCATCCCGCCGCTTGTCCCCGTGTTCACTGACCCGCCGCCATTCTTTTCAGTTTCGCCGCCTGTTCCGGACTTCGCGCCGCCAGATTTCTCTGCACCGGCGCCGCCACTTGTCCCCATATTTTCACCCCCACAAGAATAGCTGCATGCAACTCCTTCTGGATTTCCCTCAAGCTAGGTTAAGGTTATTCTTTTGTTATGGCAGTATTGGAGCCCTTTTTGTGGGGCAGAATAATGGTGTTTTCACTTATTTGAATTGAAGTTGTGATGACCGACTAAAATATCTGGAGTTTTTTTCCGTATTAATGTTAATTAATTAATTATTTACGGAAATAATGCTGGAAAAAAAGTATTTACCAAAATACTGCTGGCCCTAACCGTGGTCAGGGCAAAGTCGCCCAACGGTTGGGCGACTTTGCCCTGAAATATGGTTACAACCGAGCAGCTACTGCCAGCCAGGCACGATCGTGCCTAGAAAGGTAGGCACGATCGTGCCTATGTCCAAAAACAGCATTTCATCAGGTTTTTCGCCCCGGTTCAACCCAGACTCATCTGTTTGCTATAAATAAGGTCTCCCTTCTCCTGTTAAAGTATTACGAACTAGATACAACACATTATAATCACCTACTCTCAACAACATAAAAAACACCTTATAAACACCGCTAAAAAATTTTCAAATCATAACCGGTATAACACAGTTCAATCATCATATATGCCATAACAAATAATCATATAATATTCATACTCGAACACATCAATACAACATAGAATACTTAACAAGAGAAAATACATCAAAACTTGTAAATTGTTCCTACAACATCTACTGCATAAGAAAAACTACAATACAAAAGACAAACTACAAGTTCCCATCATCAGCTTCGTCATGGAGATGTTGCTGCTCATGTCTACGCCTACGGCGTTGTCGTGGTTGAAGAACCACTCTCTCATGTTGCGTCTGGGATGATGAAGCCGCAGCTGCACTAGACGTGGATGCCATCTCCTGAGATGCGGGCATGTGTATAAGATGTCCGTAGTCTACTCGACCCAACACATCTGAGCATAATGAGGCAATGCCTGTCAGAGTCTGTCCATACATGTCCACATCAGGAATATCAGTCACAGTGGCAGTAGCCCGCTGATGTATGCGCTGCAAAGCTCGTGTCTGCAATACGAAACACAATTACAATTACATTGAAATACATACAAGTATTACATAAATAAAATGACTTACTTTACTAATTAGTAATATACTCACTGTAAGATGCAATGCCAATGAGCTAGGCTGATAATGATGAGTAGGGAGTCTGAACGAAGGAGACACAAACAACCGAGTGATGCTGTAGTACCATCCCATGTAATCTCCTGAAACTGATGGCACATATGTGGGTGTCCCAGCCACAGCTAGCTCCGCTCTCCTATCCCACATAGTCACGTATCGGACATGTCTGAGTGCCCAATCCTCTGTATGCTTCCCACGCCTATCCAGCCTATGCAGCTCTACATAAGTGTCGATAGGACGTGGAATGACCTGCTCAAACCCAAACTGTCGCATGACTCTATCAGGCAAATGAAGCTCAACAATGTCAAAACATATCAGCGGCACACGTGCTCGCCATATGTGAGTCTGCTCTCGGCCAGCTGGGGGCAACTCTGCTAACATATCAGGTCTATACGGCATCCATGTGATCTGTTTCGTAAACATACAAAATTAGTATTTATTCTACACCTATTCTAGTTACTGTTATACTACACACACCATACCTGGTCCTCTGACATCCGATCCAATGCAGCGACCACATTTCTGGAGGAATGTTGGCCAAAAATTGTCGTGCATCCCTACTCATTTCACCTATCTTCTTGAACCCACCATCAAATTTTTTTTTCTGATGTTGTCGTGCGGTCCACACAAATAGATTTTTTAAATGAATGTCTTTGAAATGAGTGTGCACATTTGAAGCAAGATGACGGATGCATAGCCTATGATGCGCATAAGACTCCTCCCAATTACTTCCCACCTCATTCATTGCCCTAACAATACCTCCATGTCTATCTGAAATGACACACAACTCCCTGTTAGTCACAAAATGCCTAATACATGCCATAAACCATGGCCAACTGTCTCCATTCTCCGATTCAACAACTGCAAAGGCGACTGGGAAAATTTGGTTGTTCGCATCACAACCCATGGCCACGAGCAATGTGCCCTTGTACTTTCCATACATGTGTGTGCCATCAATAGTAAGTACGGGTCGACAATGCTTAAAACCAGATATTGATGCCTTGAATGCCCAAAAAACTCTTTGAAACATCATATAACCTGTCGCACCATTGGGGGGTGGGTACCACTGAACAACAGTTCCTGGATTAGAATGTTGGAGCGCTGTCATGAAACGGGGCAACTCGAAATATGACTTTTCCCAACTGCCAAATATTTGTGCTATGGCCTTTTGCTTCCCCATCCATGTTCTCCGGTAAGATACAGTATACCCATATTTTTCCTTCAACATCTCGATGATAGTATGCACTTTAAGAGAAGGATCAGTGCGAATAATGTCAACCACATCTTTACAGATGAATTCTGATGTCAAGGCCACGTGATCTGTAGTGTCGATGTTGCCTACACAAGAAGCAGAATGAGGTCCAGAATAACGCACAATTGTGAAGGTGTCAAGGTTGCCTTTGTTCTTTGTGGCGCGTATTCTCCAGGGGCATTGACATTCTTTCTTCCTTTTGCATTGTGCCACCCATTTGTGTTTATCGGACTCTATCACCCGATAGAATTGGTTCCGTTTGATAGAATACAAGCTCACCATATTGATGACTTGTTATTTGTTGTCAAACTGTTGACCGACCTCAAACTCACCATCGGGGGTAAACCTTTTCTCACCTGATCCACTCATCCACGCATCAGTAAAACCTTCAGGGAGATCATACATTCTAGTGAAGTGACTAGACGGGGCAGTTGGTGTCACAGTATCACCATCATCTTCATCAGATTCTGTCATGTCGTCACCATTGATGTTCTCGTCTGCATCATCATCACTTCCCTGCCCATCCACAAATGACGCACCGTTGTGCAAATACCTGCCATCCTCCTGTATAACCATGTCTAGTACAGGAACCTTTGACGACTTCCCTGCATTCACCCCTGCACTGACATCATGCCTAGATACACCAGCATTTGATGTCGATTGAGTAGCATTAGCGTCAAAGCATTCCTCAATGTATATCTCCAGCGACGACATATCCTCCATCTGAATTATGCCCCACATATTTGTTATAGCTAGCTCATCAATGAGCGGCATAAGCATGTACTTTCCCCCGTTCATGGGAAATTTCATTTTCAACCGCAATGAACGGCCGGGATGAATCATTGTCGCTGCATGTATTTTTTGAAGGATCTCGAGCATGCAAGCGCCACGAGAAACCATGACAAAGCTCGTTCTGCCACCTTCATGGCATATTTGCCCACCATTCTCATAATAGTTCCCTCCCCAATGACACACGAGTGGGAAGCTTGAGAAATCCATATTCTAATAACAACTCATTGTCCAACATTCATGAGTAGGCATCAATATACACACTTTATACACATTCACATTTTTAATAGAAATTGCTTCCAAAATTGTAATCTATCATTAACTCCAAATTCACAAACAATTCACATTTCAATAACAAACTACCCAAATTTTGATATCTACATTCAATGTCTACCTTTGAATACCCAAATTTAGGTACATTCAACTCTACCCAAATGCCCAAATGTCAAAATACACACAACATTTTACAATTAATTTAAAATCAAATGTCAACATTTCATACATATCCACATTTCACAACAACTTCATACACAATCAATTCATAATCCCAAAATTCAAAAATTTAACATTCTAAACCCTAGGTGCAAAATTAGATGAAATGGATTTGAATTTACCTAGAATAAGGAGTAAAGATTGTGTTGAAGATGAAGATGGAGGTTTTCCGGAGTGGGGAGGCTGGAGATGAAGCTTCGCCGGAGTTGGATAGGAGCTCGGTCGTCTTCTTCCTTCGTCTGCCGTAGGTGCTGCGCTAGAGGGAATTTGGGGCTGCAGTTGCGAAGTGTTCTGTTTGGGGGAGGACCCGTTTTTTACTTAAAGGGAAAGTCGCCCAACGGTTGGGCGACTTATAAGTCGCCAAACCGTTTGGCGACTTATAAGTCGCCCAACCGTTGGGCGACTTACCCCTACCATGGTTAACCCAGCAGTATTTTGGTAAATACTTTTAACCCAACCCTATTTTCGTAATTAATTAATTAATTAACATTAATTAGGAAAAAAACTCAAATATCTGAATTGAATGTATGTGTTATTTAAAAATAAAATCTGAATGTACAAAATATAGAAAGTTATTTGAAAATGTAAAATATATACACACCACAACATAAACTAAGAAAAAGTTATATTGTACTACGTAAAAAAAAAGCTGAGATTGTGTGCTATAATAACTTATGTTAACTTGTTAATTTAACATAAAACTTATTAATCTTTACAAATTTCGCAAATTTAAAAATTCATTTTTTGTTACATAAAGTGACATGTTGTGATATGACCATATATGGGTGACAAAGATGGAGATTTCCAAGCTGGTCTAAGTTTTGGGGGTATTTCTTTAAATTTGACTTAATTGAAGCTTAATTAATTCCAAAAAATTCAATATTATGTCACTGAAAGAATATTATGTCGCCAATATATAGTTACTACATACTCCGTATGTCGCTACCGTCACTATGCTGCATTTAATGTCATTATCATCGTAGAACATGTCACTCTATCTGACCGTAAGAAAAAATTCTGACGCATTATTACGCTGAAATTAAAGGAAAAAATTCAAAATGGAAAAATATCTTGTGAAATGTTTTCTAGCAATACCTGCGTCCCGAAATAAGTTTCTTGTTTTTCTTTTTGGGATGTTCCAAATGGCCAAAATAATTGTCCAGTTTCCTCTTTTGACAATAATATGTGGCTCATATCAATTCAACATTTTCCCACTCAAATCTCAACCACAACTTTACTTTTCCAACAACTTTCTTAAAATTTGTGCTAAAGCAAACAAGACAATTAATTTGGGACGGAGGGGGTAATTGGTTGTAGCAATTTCCGTTTTAAAATTTCTAGCTAACGTCTGAGCAATTTTTTATTATGAATATTGATGATACATACAAGATTCAATGACGGGAAACTATATAACTAAGATTTAAAATATCATGACTTTTTTATTACTATAGTTTTGAAAAACTTTAGTATTACAATAAATAAATAGAAAATGGAAAATAAAGTTTTATGATATTTTAGATTCTTTAGAAAAGATATTTTAGATTTTTAATTGATACTACCTCCGTCCCGTTGAAAGGTTCTCATTGAAAAGTGACAGGGTTATTTAGACAATAATTAAATAAGGTAATTCATGTATATTTGAAAAATAATTTTAATAGGTATAATGATATATAATACAATGGAGTTAGTGTTATAACTGTGATATTATAAATGCATTATTTCTAATATTTAATGATAATTTATTATTTAAGATTATTAATAATTTCCTAAAATGGATATGAAAATTTTTATATGTGGCGTCTAAAAAAAAGTAAATAATAACCTCTTTATTAGACGAGTAGTCTTTTTATCATTTTCATTTTTGAAGTCTTCCTTAATTAATAGTCTTAACTTCGTAAATTATACCGTACAGTCGATTGTACGGTGAGCACCGTACATCCGACCATTTTTGCAATTAAATCTGGGCTCTGCAACTTATCAGGGAAGACAACAGATCGGAAGACGAGTGATGCGAATGAAATCTGAAGCACACGACGAGGAACCGGATGATGACGTGGGATAATGCTCGGCTTATATTATTGATTATTGGAAGCAAAATCATGCTTGCAAATAATAGTGCTCCTTAATTCGCAATTCAGAACATGCCATTATTTGCAAGTATAATAATTGTAAAATCCTTATGTTTGGACGAATCAGGTTTTTGGCTTTTTGGAGTATTGGACGGACATATTTGAAATAATACCAAAAAAGAATCAACATCACAAATAAATATTGAGCATATTAGAAATGAGTTTTATGTTATATACTAAAATTAACATAAAACTCAAAATGAATGAGCATACATAAATGAGTTTTTGAATTTTTTGATGTTGACTTTGTAAGTTATATATGCTCATTTGGTACCTCTTTATGCGCATTTTAAAATGTTGCACATTTCAATCGTATCATACCACATTATGTTAAACACAAATGACTATAAAGCCCAAAACGAATGAACATACACAAATAGGCTTTTGAATTTTTTTATACACATTTTGTAAGTTATGTATGTTCATTTGATACCTCTTTATGCTCATTTTAAAATGTTGCACATTTCAAACGTATGATACTACATTAGATTCACATATTAAAATTAATTGAAATTGATTACAGAGATAATTTAAGACTTTTTATAAACAAAAAAATAATTAAAAAAAAAACAAATTAGAAGATATAAAGCAGATATTTTGCACAGAATACTGATGGGGGAATTCTAATCACAGCCCCTGATTTGCTAAATACAGCAACAAATTTTCTCTAATTCCCATTATACCCTTATCTAATCTAAGACGGCCGGTAGGTTACCCAAAGAACTGGATGTCGCAGCCCTCTAACTATGGAGTGTTCATATTTGAAAGTTGAAGCTTTAATACTGGTTGTAATATTCTGCCTCACTTTAGGTCTAATTATTAGTCCGTATCTATTTGGTTGCTTACTTAAGGTCATCAAACCCTCATAGCTCACATACAGGAAGAAGAAACCCAAAATTCATTAAAAATAAACAAATGCGTGGAATTGTGGATGAGTAGAAGTGGGTTTGCTTCGATGCCATTTTGTTTTAATTGCCGGTAGACTATGTCGCCGGCAATCCATTATACGTGACCCAGTTCAGATATGCTTCCGTTGAAGACAATCATCGTGGATGCGTGTATTTATATTTTTTCACAGATACCTTAGCACTTTGATCAACTGCTCGTTTCTCACAAATTTTACGACTTTCCAAAAATTCAAACAACATCTTAGCCCCTTCGTAACAGTGTTGTTCTCCTCCTCCATCCAGTTTAACGAGCAGAAGTTTCTGCCTTATTTCAACGATGGTTAATAGCTATCAAGGGTAATTTAGATATTTCAAAGATTTAGTGGTTGTACCAAGCAATTTGGGGGCTGTGAATAGAATTATCCATACTGATGTTCGTGCTCATTCTTAGGCTTTTAACGTTCATTCAAAAGAAGACGAATGTAGAGATAGATGTATAATATTTTTGGCGAATGCTTCGCATGCAGCGTCAGAAGTTTTGACTATTTTTCAAGAAGCTCCAACTTGGATGACACGCCCTTTCTGGGAGGATGCAAATGGAGTAACTATTTTTGTCCTTTTCCTTTCCGATGTATCAAAAAAAAGAGATAGATGTATAATATAGGCTTCCGTCAACTCTTAACTTGTCGTCCTCAGTTTATAAAATTCCCTTAATCCCCCCAATCGCTCGAAGTTGCTCCCTGTTCATCAAACATGGCTGCCGATGGCCCATGTTTTGACTTGCCGGAAGAATGCTGGGATCTGATATTTAGGCATCTCAATCGCGGCTGGGACCTTGAATCCCTCTCTTTGGTTTGCAAGCGTTTCTATACTCTCTCAAACGCTCTCCTGATCCGATTATCGGTGACCGGTCCGATCAGCAGTGGTACCTTTTCTAAACTCCTATGCCGTTTCCCCAACCTCGTTTCCCTTAACCTCAGTAAATGTAAAGGTGATCTCCGTCCGCTATTCTCTGAAATCGAGCGTTTTGCCTCGCTAATAAACCTTAAAGAACTTGATATATCTAGGCATCAAATAGAATTTGATCTGTCGAACTATTCCGGATTAGTTTTTAAAAATTTGAAGGTTTTGAAGTGCCGCCGTGTGCCTGTTATGGGCGACTCTCATTTGTTTGCTATAGCTTGTTCTTTTCCTTGTTTAGAAGAGTTAGATATTAGTGATCCAAACATGGTCTTTCGATCTGAGAGACAGACCGCATCTCAACATATTGTGACAGATAAAGGAATTGAGGCTTTATCTTCTAGTTTGCTTAATTTGCGGAAAATCAGTATTTCTGGGAATCATTTCATCACTGATAGCTCCATTGCATCCCTAGTTGATCGTTTGAACCTTGAAAGCATTGAAATTTTGGATTGCCCTTTGATCACTGCAAATGCGATTCTCTCCATGATGAGGAAAAGTATAAGTTTGTGTTCGGTTTCTGCTAGCTGCATTGTTTTTCCAAGAACCCACTCATTAGTCTATCAAAGTTATTGTCGAACATTACATGTGATTGATCTAGGAAGCTCAATAGTCCCAGATGCTTTTCTATGTTCGTTAGCTCATCTTCCATTAGTTAGGCTGTCTCTTGTGAATTGTACGACCTTCACATTGCAAGGGCTTTCATTCCTTGTTCGTGCGAGTCCATTACTTCAGTACTTTGCTCTCGGGGATTCTGATTTACTCACTGATAAGGATATGGAGATCTTGTCCGTGTACCTACACAGTCTAGTCACTATCAAGTTAAATTCTTGTAGTGGATTGACAATCTCAACAATCTCTGCTCTTGTAAGAAATTGCCATTTACTAGAAGAGATTCACATGGAGAACGCTGGATTGGGAAGAAATGACATCACACTCCATTGCTCCAAAAGCTCGAGTCTCAAGACTCTCAAATTGGGATGGAATGATGATATCACTAACGAATGCCTTTTAAAAATTGCTTGCATATGCCCGAAGCTAGAGGAACTTGATGTTTCCGCTTGCGCGGGTATATCTGAAGAAGGGATTGCTAATGCTCTCCATATTTGTCCTGATATCAAAAGCTTAGGAATTGATTTCTGTTCAGGGATCCAAAGTATTGGTTATGGATGTGAGTTACCAAAACTAGAGGTTCTAAGTGCCGCTTACTCTGCAGTCAGTAACAAAGGTCTTCAAATGGTGGGGATCAGATGCTCTGGGCTCCAAAAATTGGTTCTTCAGGGCTGCTTAGAAGTTACGAGTTCTGGAGTGGAGGACTTAGGGAAAACGTGTAGAAGATTGCGCGAAATTGATTTGGGCAGGTGTGACTATGTTGATGTCAGAGCTGTTGAACGGATTATCTTGTCTTGCCAGACACTTAGAAGAGTAACATCTCCTTCTGACCTGTCTGAAAAGTTGAAAAGGATCTTCTTGCAGCATGGATGTCTCATTCGTGATTTGTTGCTGTAGTTGCAATGTTTTGCTTTTGTTTGGTTCGTTTGTTTATTATGGTTCTGTTTTTTTATGGGGGGGGGTCCTAAGCTTGTAGGTATCCCAATGTGATGATGTTGGCAATAAGAAAGTGATATAGAGTATGTGATTATTGTTCTGGTTTTTAGATTACACATTAACATTTTATCTAAAGACTCACTATATTTTGGCTTGGATTTATGATGGAATAAAGTAAAATATTTAACTAAATTGTTTGCGTTTCTTTATTATGAACAACAGTCGGTCTCTGCAATTTTTGACGTGACTTTCACTCGAGTTATTGTGCACATCTGACTCTCCCATACTTTACGGTAGGTAGGATTTGCGGCATTGAGTTATTGTTGTTGATGATCAACACTTTATCCCAAATAAATACACATGAATAGTTATTTTCCTTTCCCAACAAATAGCAATTGGTTATCTTATGGGGCTGTTGCTTTTGGAATGGCATGGCAGCTCATGACTTGGAAAAACTCTGGGGATTTTAGGAACTCGCAAGGCCAAAAAAGGCAGAAGGCAGTTCATGTGGGATTGTGATCTTCTGCCGCACGGCAGAGTGCCTTGCCGTAGGTGGATCGTCCGATGAGGAAGATGAAGCTTTGAGATGTGAGCCGCGAGATCTCTGGTCGTTTGAAGATTTGATCTGACGACTCCAAATGGTCGGGCACCATGCCTTGCTCTTAAGCAAGACAAAGACTCCGGATCTGTTCATGTGAAGGCCGTTGAGTAAGCTTGGAATTGGTTGTACTGTGTGGGGTTAGGTTAGTTGTAATCAGGGGTCCAAAGGGGGAGTTTGGAACGATTGCATGGTTAAGGGCTGGTTTGCAATCACTTTAAAAAAACACTTCTCAGCTTTTGGCTTTAAAAAACACTTCTTTTACCAAACACTACAACTTTTATTTTTCTCGGCTTTCGTGTCAAAAGTGCTTTTACTTTTTCTATTACACAAAAAGCACTTATTTTACCAAACACTGTCAACTTTTACTTTTCAAAATCACTTTTTTCTCAAACACTATCAACTTTTATTTAAGCAGTGTTTGCGGTTGCTTAAAAAAGCGCTTTTCAGCTTTTGGCTTAAAAAAAGCTAAAAAGAGTGTTTTCAAATGACAGCTTCTGCTTAATTTATTTAATCACTTAAAAGCTAAAAACTGGAACCAGGTGGAAGGGTGCTTTAAACTGCTTTTCACTTTTTCTATTACACAAAAAGTACTTATTTTACCAAACATTACCAATTTTTACTTTTTCAGAATCACTTTTTTCTCAAACACTACCAACTTTTACTATTAATCACTTTTCCCAAAATCACTTTAAAAAATCACTTTTTTTAAAGTTGAAGCAATTGCAAACACTTCCTTAATCACTTCTCTCCATTTCATTAAAAAAACACTTTTTTAAAGTAGAAGCTGTTGCAAACAAATCCTAACTGTAGTCATGATCTCATGGACAGGGTTTGGTTCCAAGTCCTGGATTAGCCAGTCCTAAAAAATTTGCAAGGTTTGTGAATCGGACTTGTATTTCCGATGGTGGTTCACCCACCGTCCCGGTTTATTTATTTATTTATTTATTTATTTATTTATTTATTTATTTATTTATTTATTTATTTATTTATTTATTTATTTATTTATTTATTTATTTATTTATTTGTATATATCTTTAATAAACCATCCATCTGTCCATCCCCTCAACACCCTCTCCCCACTAGGGCTGGATTCGGGCCGGGTCGGGTCCGGGCCTAAACCCGGGCGGGCCGCCAGTTCTGAATAGTTAGGCCCGGGACCGGCCCGGGAAGCTACCGGGTCGGGTTCGGGCCGGGCCGGGCCGGGCCTCGGGTTTTTTTTTTTTTTTTGCTTTCCTAAGTATCCCTGACCCCCCCCCCCTCATCCCCCACCCCCCAAACCCCTCCTAAACATCAAGCCCAACCCGGGTGGAACCCAAAAAAATGAAGGAAAAAAAATCAATTTGGCCCGAACCGGGCCGGGCCTCCTTTTCCCTGACCCGAGTCTGCCCCGCTTTTCCTAGCTAACGGCCTTTAGACCGGTTTGGGGCCCGCAGCACCGGACCGGTCCCGCACAGTAGCTGGCCGGGCCAGGCCCGTTCCCGGGCCGGGTGGCCCGAACCGAATCCAGGACCACTCCCCACCCTCTATATCCACCTTTTTTGAGCTTTTAAATGGACCACCCGTCCTTTTAATACAAAGAAGGGGTCGGCATCATGCTAGGACCAGTCGGTCCTGATCCCAAAAGGCGAGGCTTAGTAGTGGTGCTAAAACTGGTTTGTCTCGACTCGATCATGGGACTGGGACCTTGTCCTCCAATTGTTGACTGCGAATGAATGTTGATGTCAGTGGCTCTACACTGGAAAGGCACTTTGGACCGCTACTGGTGGTTATGTGTGTTTAAGTTGCACATTCAGTACTTTTATTGTTTGGATTTTTGCTTGTTTTTGTTAGGCATGTTGAACTATTGTGTTGGCTGATTTTTGCCCTTTTGAACTAATGGTTCAAAGGAGGGGAGGAAAGGGGAGGATCAAGGAGGGAAGAGAAGGGAAGGGGGGATGGATTTTGATAAAAATTTGTGTTTGGTTGGAGGGTATAAGAGGAAAAGATTAGGATGTTTTTACTTGGACTGTAATTTGCTGGTCTGGTTTGTTTGTATTTTGCAACTATCCAAGTCTTGTTTAATCTGGTCTGAGACGAATAAAAACATCCATAGTGAAAATATTGTCTCAATTTACCTTTATTTGATAACTTACTTAAAAAATAGATACATCTCTAACTATTGTAAATATTACTCCTTAGTTCATGAGTCATAATATTTTTTTTATTGATTTTTTACCTTTTTTTTATTTTTTAATCTTTTAATATTTTAATTTTTAAATTTTTAATTTTTTTAATTATTTTACTTTTTTTATATTTTAACGTTTTTGCCACTCCCTGTAGGAGATGGAACGTTTGTGATTATTAACAAGTTTCCTCCGAAATATCCCAATTTGGGGGGTTTAGAATGGAAGAAAGTGGGAGATTTTGGAAGTCTTCCACTTTCCTCCCCTTCCCTCCTATTTCCATTTTCCTTCAATCAAATACACACAAATCACTCACTTCCCTCACTATTCCTCCAAAATCCTCCAACCAAGCAGGGCCTAATGGTATTGGTGTGTGAGACTAGAGAAAATGAGGGGCTTGGCCGGAGTCTTAATTTTGGTGTCAGGTGCTCTATGCAGTGAAGCTGTGAATCGTTCCGCTGACTGGATTTATGCCTGTTTTATGTTAGTTACGATTCAATTTAAGATTCATTGTTAGATATGAATATATGATTGACTTGCCATCACAAGATTTATTCCTATTTGTGGTCACAAATGCATTTTGTTCTGTATTATTTTGCCTAATTGTTGAGATGCCACTATGTCAGTAGTAGCTATGAGCTTTCAGAACATACAACTGTACAACTCTCGATCACACATTGATGGGTATCATTGCGTACATTCATAATTAATTCAAACGACAAAAATATGATTTAAAAAAAATACAAATAAGTGGACATATTCGTCATTTCCTATGTATTCCACATTCCCAAGTATTTAATGTCTGCAATCTTTACTCTTACTTGTGTTTTTCCTTTTTATTTAAAATAGCTTTTTTACCATTCCTAAACCCTAGGATTTATTTCTCAATATTTTCATTTGGTACATGCCTAAAGCAACTTGAAACAAAATATGAACTAGACCACAAATTAAGTTCTTTTTGAATAAAAAGGATCGGCTTTTAGATCAAAATAGAGAAAAGATACAAGATAACATTCAGACATTTATATGACTAAGCAACCTGATTCGTTAGACACGAAACTGACGATTTAAAGCTTAAAACAATCGGAATTGTAATATTGTCTATCAAATGTATGTCGGAAGTCCAAATTTCCGGGCCAAACTTAGTGAAACTAAAATAAAAACAGGTAATACTAATGGAAAAATAAAATTGAAGTTAAGTCTTTCCACAAAACTCTTCTGGAGGAGGAGGAGCTCTATCAATGTCTACGCACTCTACAAGAAGGCAGATAGAAACCCCGACCATACTAAGCTAGCCGGGAACATCAACAGAATTTCCCACATCGAGAGAGACAAACCATCCCAGAGAACCAGTGCACAGGAAGAAACCGCCATAAAACAAAATCAACACAATCAGAAGAGAATAGCAATCCAATTGGATCATACCTCTACCGAGAATATCTGAGCATCGATATCACCATCAGATAGTTTGGATCACTACATCACTGGGTTGAGAGATACGCAAATCGATAAGATGAAAGCTAATGGGAGAAAGCGGAGAAAGCTAAGGAAGAAGATGGCCCGATCGTGCTTCAATCACTGCGACACTAGGGTTGATACATGAACGCCCGCTTGACCCTCCAATCACTTGCCTCAAGCCACCGACTCTCTTCTCTCAAGCCCTTGTTTCAATGCTCAACCAGAACCATGACACCTATAGCTATCGCCCGCACCACTATCTCCTTCAATTCTAGAGGCGCAGAGGTGTTTAGGAATCATCTTGGCCAGATGCTATTTGCTCTCAGTTGCCCGGTCAGCCGGTCTCGACTAGCAGCTTGCTTTCCGTGGAACCCGAGTGCTTCATTGATATCCTCATATGGGCAAGTATGGCTGGGTATTGGAATTTCATGCTCAAAATGGATTCATTTGCGGTGTTCAATCTTCATTCTAAAGACAAAGCGAACTCGAAAGACCACAAATCAAGTTAAAACAAGATTTTGTGCCGCACTGTAAAAGTGTGTAATAGACTATAATCTCCAAGAAAATTATGCAGTTTGATAGAGAAATGTAAAATTATATACGTAATACAAAGGACTGAAAGAATGAAAGATTCGGGTAGGACTTGAGAAGGATGGGATGTCCTGATTGGGTTTGTGAATAAGTCGGCTTTATTTTTTTCTTTTAAAAAAAGAAAAAGAATGAGAGTTCTTGAGCCTCTAATACTATTTTTTCGCAAAACTTCTCCTACAGTAGAGTTATATCACCAACTTTACTATGGATAGGCATGGTTTCTATATGCCTAGGACAACTGGATATCGAATAATATGAGACAAAGCATAGAGAAAAACATAATAACTAGTGATTGAGGAGACAATCACTAGAGATTGATTGGAGAAAACTAATATCGAGCTCTAGAGATTTATATGGGGGGGCTTCACTTCATTAGAGAAAACTTATGTTGCTTGGAATTTTCAGAGGTAAAAGTGTAAAACAAAACCTAACAAAAATGACTGTCCTTCATTTGATGTCTTCCCCCTAACATTTCCCGTTACAAAACCTAACAAAAATGATTGTCCTTCAGTTTATGTCTAGCTAATGAAACAACACAACTTTATTTTATCAAAATTAAAAAAACTTGTAACAGGAAGATACATGACAAACTCATAATGTGTACTTCTAATGTATGTATGCAGCAAGTGCATTTATGCACTAGGCACAGAAGTAATTATGGCACCATTAAAAGGAGGGGATAGGAAAAGAAGCAACATAGAGAATCTGCAGAAAAGTGCATATCTCCAAATGTTACATGCATTTGACCATGTGCCGCTTTAGCTCTTGTAGTACTCTTTCTCGGGAAGACCAAGCTTAGATAGCACCATGCAGTACGAGTCCCAATCAGTCCTTCGGAGATACTTCATCATCTTTGTCCTCTTCTTGACCATCGCTTCAAGACCCTTTCGAGAATGTTTGTCCTACATAACATTGGATCTTTTGTAAAGAAACCAAATGCACTGAACGAAGGACTATAGAAAACCAAATCCAATTCATTAAGTTCCATAATGGTCAGCAATATAACAAGGAGTGTGTGGTTGAGAAGATCCTACTAGAGTTCCTTATATAACAAGGACTGCACGATTAAGAATAGCTAGCCATTTAACGTCCAGACTCATTCTTGAAAATAAAATCATACAAAACAAAGGGCATAGTGTGAACGCAAGTCTTTTCACAGGGAACCTAGCCTTTAAGAATTTTATTTTATTTATTTATCTTTGCTACTCTGTAGTAATTAACAATTCAGCATCTTTCCATCTTTGAAACAATGTAATAACGGATATGATTACTTGTCAAGATATACTTACCTTCTTATGAAGAACACCTGATAGGTGTTTGATTTTGGTTGTAAGTTGAGCAACTGCATAAGAAATGAAAAATAAATTATTTGGTCGTAACTCGTAAGGGCACAGCTGCGAGTAAATTCCTTGTTGAGAGCGAAACAGCATCTTGGTGTAGGAACCAACAAAATACTTCAAAAACACTTGAGCTTTAGCATTTAAATAGTGGAGGAGAAGGAATAGGAAAAAGCCTCTACACTCTACAGTCTACAAATATACAAGGAATAGAATGAGATAAAGCTAAACAACAAACAATCCTGCGATGAGAGTTAACAAGAAACAGAATTCAGAAACATTTACCCTGAACACGAGCAGAGCCACAATCAGACTCTGTCAATTTGAATTCATCTCTGACTTTCTTTAGCTCCAACTTCATTTTCTCTGCAGATGACATGAGAGCTGGATCAAAATACTGCAAAATAATGACACAAAATTAACACTCCATCTATAAGAGTAAAAATGCTTTAAACTTGTCATGAGAACAATGGAAGACACGATGGAAGCAATAACAGGAACACAAATGAACAAGTTACTGGAATACAATTACATGGATACTCAAATTATATGATACAATCCTCATATGGGTCCTCATATTATATGGTAGGATCTTCATTTTTAATAGATTAGGTTAGTCATGTTCTCAACTATATGCTCCTTGGGAGGGTGTGATAAACTATTAGTTAAGGAAAACACATAAAAAACTCACCTTCTCAAGTAAGTGCTCCTTGGGAGGACTTGATAAGTACTCATACCTTTCTCCATGTAAGCCAATAAGATTCAAAGTCTGAACTGTGTGAACCAATATAAGAAAGACAAAAAAACCATTAGTACTAGAGAACATATTTTGCAAACAAAAAAAAGATTTCTTGTGTGTGGTTCTACATAAAAAGAGGGTTCCACTGCCATTCTCATAAGGATGGAAATTTCAATAGAGGGAATGTTTTCCAAAAACAGCAAATTATGCCATTTCAAAATACATCTGAATAATTTAAGATTCCATACTCCCAAGGAAAACTAGGGACTGATTAGTTTTTCGTTGCAATCATATTTACAAAGAACAGCAATGTCATATTTTAGCCAAAGATTGGTCATTGAGCATTAGTTCCAATGACTACAGGCCTACAGCATTAGATATTGAGAACCAAAGTAATAATGCAATTATGCAAGTAATACATATAGTTAAAGATCAATTTTGGCACTCACATGTATTAGTCTGCTTGTTAGCATCTTTAGAAGGGTTTGATATTGACTTGATAGCTTTTCTCATATCTGCAAAAGCTTGACCCTGTTTAGCGGCATACTCTTTATCGGCAATCTCCTTAACCTTAAGCAACCTATCATTCAATTCTTGAAACGAAAACCAATTTTTCTTTCCCACGTGATCCGGCCTCAATGATCTCAGCTTCTCACCCAGCTCATAGTGATTATACCCAAGCTCAAATGAACTTTTCACAAGTCCTGCGTTATTCCTGCCCTTTAAATCCTTGCTACCATTGTTAAGCATAGATGTACGTAACTTTTCACTACCAATCGGTGCCGCCTGTTCTTGTATGCTCATATCACCAGACCTCAACCTCAAGTTAGGAAGTGAACGCGGAAACCCCGTTTTCCCAGGAGCAGCACCCCGGTTACTTTGCTGGAGCTGAGCCAAACACTTACCGATAGCCCCAAAGGGCGTCTTGTCGGTGGCGGGCTTTGAGGCATCGGGCTTGGACTCTTTCTCCTGGGAGAGAAAACTTCGATTGTACATACCCTGAAATGTCACGTTCGTTGATGAAGGTGAAGGGGGAGAATGCGGCGTCGGAGGAGCATTCCGGATTGGCAAATTTACTAGTTTCTTATGGATATTCTTCAAGTAGTCTAATTTAGGGTGAGGTTGATCCGAACTGGAAAAAGAACAATCCAGGAGAAAAATGGCTTGGTGCCGTTTATTACGGAGCCGGAGAGATCTGACTGTTGCCGCCATGAGGGAGTTGCGATGTTTGAAGATAAAGAACCCTAAGATTTGATTAATACGTATCTATTAATATCTACTAGCAAAAGGTGGTCAGTCGGAGAGAGGCAGTCAGTGAGTCAGGCAGAGAGCTAGAGTCCGGAGTCTGGAGTCCGGAGGGACGCCTATTTCCGATGGCCTACGCAGGTCCCTGGACGGAGGGCGGCGGCGCCGGTCGGCTGGGCAGCTGGAGGGCTTCGTGTCTTCGTCGCTTCCGCAGTTCCGCAGGTGGAATAGGAAGTCTGGAACGTGTGTTAGATGGACTTGGACTGGGCTTGACATTAATTTAATTTTAAACTATACCTACAATAAAAAATAAATTGGGCTGGGGTGGAGACATAGGCCTATAGGAGTTAATACTCAATATAATCGATATTGAGGGTACTCGATATTACTCCTTCCCCAAATTAACTTTTCATTTTCCTTTTCGGTCAGTTCCGAAATTAACTTCCTACTTCTTTTTGGCAAATTATCTACATCAAAACAGTGTCAAAACAGTAAAATTTACCTCATAGTAAATTTATTTTCATAATATGTGTGAATTCCAAGTGAGAAGTTGTTTCTGGGACGGAGGAAGTATTTATTTTCAGTGGCCAATTACATGATGTTTTAAATAGTATGGAGCGGATAATGAGATGAGCATGTACAAAATCGTAATTGTCATTCTACGTGTAAAAATTAAACTATTATTCAATGTTTTGTACCCATTATCCGATCAATGCGATGTTCTCCATTTTGACATACCAGAGCGATTAGGTTCGGGTATCCACCCAATCATCCTAGCCGAACTTCATTATTTAATGATTTATTGTTGTGGTTAACTTGTTATCCATTTCCTGAAATAATTTAATATAAAAAATCAATAATAATATGTGCACTGTAATGAAGGATGTGTTAAGTCCGTCTATCTATATAATATACACAAACACAATATAACTCCATACATTGGACAGTTTCTAGATCTCAACTTGAGTATACAAAATTTGTTAGTCTGCATCAGCATCAACACAAATGGTGCGAAAGTCAATTTATAACTCAATATTTTCCTACAAAGTATACACCCGATAGATTCATCAAACATTCAACTTAGATTAAGATATTTGTCTATATTACTTTCAATATCTTTATTAATGATGTTTGGCATTTGAATTCACATTTTCTATTTACAATCCCTGCTATTCTTCAAGATTGTTTGTTAATGATATGATGTTCTTGGTGTTTGTTTTACAACTATGAGCTATAAATGTTTGCTTTCTTACAGATTTGAAGAAAACAGAGTTTTAGTTTTGTTCTTCAAAATACACTATGGCAAGAGGCCATTACTCAATTGCTAACCTTTGTTAAAAGACTGTGGACCCCCTATTTATCTAAATTACTTGTGATGGTATAATTATTCAAACCAAATAAGAGCTTTTGAAAACAAATTTGACAATGGAAAACAATTCAGTCTCTTTATATTCTTCAGAAAATAAAGTTTTTGCATTCATTTTTTTTTTTACCAAAATCTGTTATACCAAATTTTTTTTTACCAAAATTTGTTAGTTTTAGAGAAATGCAGCAAATTTTGTCTTTAACTTTTCACTTTAGTCACAGTATAGAAAAGTAGAAATTCACAAACGATTGCCATGAATACAGAAAACATTATCCACAAACATTTGTTTTGGTGATGATTTTTCTCCGATATGAAAGCATCAATGTCATTACTTAGAATTGCAGAGGGCTAGGGTATCTTACAAGTTCTGTCCGATTTGGCTCAGAACCACCATCCAGGATTTGTTTTGTTGGTGGAGACAAAAGTTTGAAGGGAGAGAGTGAGCGAAAGTGAGGGGCAGTAGTGGCAAGGTTTAGTGATGGGATGGAAGTACGACGTTGAGCTAGAAATCACGGATGCAAACTCTCATTATATTGCCGCAGAATTTTGCATGGCAAAAGGAGGTTTTTTTGCATCGAGGCAACCCTTTATGTCATTATTTATTCATTTTGGTGGCGGAAGGATTGAGTGCTCATTTTCTTCAAGCGGAAAGAGGAGGCGATTTGGATTGAGTGGCGGTGTGTGGAGAAGCACCGAAGGTATCTCATTTATTTTTTGTTGATAGTTTGTTGTTCTTTTATGCATCGGTGAAGGAATGTGAAGTTGTTAAAAAATCATTACTCAATATGCCAAGGAATCTAGTCAAGTGGTTAATTTCAATAGATCGTGTGTTTATTTTAGCCCAAATATGATGGAGCTATGTGAGAGTACTTATGTAATTCATTGGGGTTGCTAGAGATGGATAGTATGTATAGTACTTTGGCCTTCCGACTTTGATTGACCGTTGGAAAAAAGCTATGTTACTTAGCTTATATTCATGAGAGAATTATTAATCGAATCAAGAGTTGGAATCACAAGTTTTTATCAAGAGTTGGTAGGGCGGTGCTTTTAAAGGATATAATCCAGGTTATGCCTAACTATGTCATAAACTTTTTTGTTGCCAAGGAAGCTAAGTGATGAGATTGAAAAAGGTATGAATATATATCGGTGGAAGGGTAATTACGTTAAACATACATGTATTCGTTGGAGAGCCTAGGGTGAGATATGTTAGCCGAAGGGGGAAGGTGGAATGGGATTCAGATATCTAGCTAAACGGGCATGAAGATTAACAACAAGCAAGTCGAGTTTGGCAAGCAGGATTTTTTAGGCTCCATATTTCCAAAACACTTCTTTCTTGGGCGGGGGGGCAATTAGGTGTTAACCCATTTTTCATATGGGGAAGCATTTTAGAGGCACAATAGGTAGTTTCACAGAATATACATAGGAGAGTGGTTAGTGGAGCGAAGGTCCAAACTTGGACCTCCAAGTTTGGGGAGATACATTGCTCCCAGGTTTTGATTCGGGAAGGGTACAACAACCAAAATCAACAAATATAAGAGACATGAATGGTGCAGCGCTGCGATTGGAAGACTAAAAAATTGGGACTAGGTCCGGTTCATATCGATTATCTCCATAGGAAATGCCAATAAGATAATGAATATAATGATTAGTATGTGTAGTAGACCAAATACCTATTGGTGGAATGGAGAAAGAAATGGAATGTTTTGAGTAAAAAATTGTTACTGGTACATGACTCGTAGCTCGGGTAACCCAATACGGGGCAGATCGATTCACATGTGAAATTTTCCAGTTGTTTCTAAGGTCAAATATTTTTCTGGTAGGCCATGAATAGGTGTCTAGCTATGGCGGTGTGTAATACTCGAGATTTAATTGAAATGGATTAATAGTACTATTCATACCAACAATATGTGTCTCCTTTTAAGGGGGCTCATCACCCAAGAACTCCAAAGTTAAGTGTGCTTGCATGAGAGTGGTCTTGGGATGGGTGACCCGCTAGGAAGTTTCTTAGGGCGCGCACGAGTGAGGACAAAGTGCGCAGAAAAGGCTAGTGGCGGTTTGTGAAGACAGTACTAGAGGTAGGGGTGGGTGCGGTCTGGAACGGTCCGAAACGGTCCTGTACGGTCCGGTTTCAAGGATGGAACCGTTCGGTACCATGACATTTCGGAATGGTACAAAACGGTACGGTACAATGCCAAACACATGCTAAAAAATTTGAACAAATCTCGCAATTAGTAGATATCTTCACACCAACCAACTCACATGAAATGTTGATATAAATACAAGAAATTTCATACTCCGTATGTAGTACTAAAGCTCACAAATACACAAATAGCGCAACACAACTAAGAAAAAGTATAGCAAAAAGATAAATATCATCTTTAATTTACTAAGTTCATGTGAAAACATAAAAAAGAATATCATCAAATTGATGAATATAATATAAATCTTCAATGTTTTTCTTCGTTCTAAGTTAAATATGTCTCCGTAGTTCTAATTTAATTTATAGTTGAAACTTGAGAGCTGAAATTTAAACCATATTAATTAAGTTGTAAAATTATTGTGCAAGCATGATACTACATAAAGTCATGTACACTACATTACTAAAAATGAATAGTCCTTGATAATTTTAATATTCTTTCAATACATATCAAAATATAAAACATAAATTACCCAAAAAAAGAAAAAATAACAATATATAATATAAACACGCACATTTAGTTAGTTTAGGAACGCGTGAATACATACTTGGGCTATAAAATTGTTTGTCTATAAAAGAGATCTATTGATATAGAAAAATTATAAAAAAATTCAAATGCATTATTTTCAAACGGTTCGGTCCGGTATTTTTCGGTTCCGTACCCGTTTCAAACGGTTCAGTTTCGGTACGGGACAAAAATCTATAGAACCGTTTAAATACCCGGTATTCGGTTCGGTACCATTACGAGACGGCTCAGTACCGGTTCGGTTCGGGTTTTATGCCGACCCCTAACTAGAGGTCTGTAGAGGTGTGGAGTAACTACCTTGGGTTCTGATCCGTTGGACATCGGACGGGCACTTAGCGGGGCAAGATTCTGGGGTTCGATTAAGATTGATTTAAGGGCGCAACAAGGACGTTATGATCCTAATTCCTAAGTGGGGGTGATTGTAATACTCGAGATTTAATTGAAATGGATTAATAGTACTACTCATACCAACAAGATGCATCTCTTTTTAAGCGTGCTTGCAAGAGAGTAGTCTTGGATTGAGTGACCCCTGGAAAGTTTCGATTTGTGAGGACAGTACTAGAGGTCTGGGGTAACTACCTTGGGTCCTGCGGGGCCGGGGTGTTACACGGTGAATCTTCGAAGACTAGGACCACATTTTGGCAGTTTGCAATCTGTGGGGGTGGGGGGACATCATTGATCATGCCCTTCATTCATGTCTGGACAATGGACTATTTAATGAGAATGTGGAAATCTTTGAAGCCTTATTGATTAAAGAATGCATACAAAGCACGAATGAAGGAGGAAGATGCTAATTGGTGATTATTTTCTATGGAATTTATGGAAATTAAAAGAGGAAATAAAGCAGTACAGGATGTCGAGCAGCAAGGTGAGCGATCGATTTGCATGTTCAAATACTCCGTATGTTTCATTAGTACAGAAATACATTCAAGAACTTGCTATGAACTAAGGCTATTCTGATCTATCGATCGCTAGACTATCTATTTACAAGATCATAGTGTAAGGTGATGTTTACACTAATGAGACAGTATCGTAGTGATGTGTCAACTCCCCCTTGGTTGGGCCCTCCCGCCATTTCTTGTTGTTGCTACCCATGCTCCGACTAGGCATGGATCGGGCCGGGCTCCGGGTCAAAAATATCCAGGCCTTGTACCAGCCCGGGTTAGTACCGGGAGTTCGGGACCGAGCCGGGTTGGGCTCCAAATAATTTTTTTTTGGGTATTTTCATATCAATTCCAACCCCCCCCCCCCCCCCATCCCTCAAAACCACCCAGCCCCACCCACCTCGCAGGCAGCCCAATGCCAAAAAATAAAAATAAAAATAGGCCCGGACTAGTCGGGTCAGGTCCACAATTTTCAAAGCCCTAGCCCGCCCCAATCCCTCCCGGTTCGGGTCCCCAATTCCGGTACCAGTACCGGCTGACGGGGCCGAGTCTAGTCTGCACAAGACCGGGTCGGGCCGAGTCCCGGGCCCGATACTGGGATGGACTAGAACGGGTCGGTCCGACCCGGTCTCGATGTTGTTTAGGCCCGGTTCGGCCCGCTAATGTATAGGCCTTGTCCCGGCCCGGTGGCTATAAGGGCGGGCTTCAGGCTCATTTGTTTGGGGTCTACTCGGCCGGTCCTGGGTCTGATTGCACTATTATTTACTCCCTCCGGTTCTAAATAAACTTCACACTTTCCTTTTTTGGACGGTCCAAAATAAACTTCACACTTCCTTATTTCCTTATTTGGCAAAGAAATCAACTTCAAAAAAGTGTTAAACAGTGCTAAACAGTGTCAAACAGTGTTTCAACAGTGCCAAACAGTGTTTCAACAGTGCCAAACAGTGCTAAACAGTGACTCAACAGTGTACTCTACAGTAAAGTCAATTTTATTTCCTTAATCTGTGTGAAGTCAAACTGTGAAGTTTAAAAAGATCCGGAGGGAGTAATTTATTGCCCAGTCCCGTCCCGACCCAGTACTGTTTAGGCCCGGACCTGTCCCAGTATAAACCCGAACCGGAATTGAGCCTGAAATTTTAAGACCCGAGCCCGCCCAGTCCCGGCCCAGAGCCCGACCAATCCTAGTCCGATCCATCCCGAAGCTCTAGTGTATATTGTTTTCCCGATCCTCGAAATGCTCACCCACTTCCTTGACTCTATGCTTGAAGACTCGAGGTTTAGTATGTTTTTACTTGGACTGTAAGGATGTTTTTACTTGGACTGTAATTTGCTGATCTGGTCTGGTTTCTTTGTATTTTTATAACTATCCAAGTCTGGTCTGATCTGGTTTGGTCTGAACTGGTCTGGTCTGGACTGGTCTGGGACAAATTACAGTTCAAGTAAAAACATCCTAATTCGTCCCAGACCAGACCAGACTAGTTCAGACCAGACCAAACTTGGATAGTTATAAAAATACAAAGAGCCCAGACATTATCAGACCAGACCAACAAATTACAGTCTAAGTAAAAACATCCTTGGTCTATGGGCTCAACCATCCTTCTAGTTCCTTTCGGCCCACAAGAGGTCCTTCAGCCATCCTTTCACCTTTGATGTATTGGAGGTACATTAGGGACGACTTTAGTGGTACTGGACCTGCTCACTATTTGGTCAACCTACTTTTTTATCAAAATAAATAAAATTGAAATCACTTATTTGACTGTCTAAAGAAGACTATTTTAATTTTCTCATATAGTTTTTTCTTTAATTCTTTAATAAAATATAATTTATATATACCTTTTCATAATTCAAACAGATTCAATCATTTTACCTTGCACAGTTGCACTTAAACAATTTTAACAAATTCAGCTCATTCAATCAATTTCAACTACTAAATTGGCTCTTAGAGACACATCGCGCTCACTAACTATAGCTAGTTCCTGTAATAATGAAAAAACACGAATTATTAAGAAGTGAGATTGCAGAGTACAGATTTTTTATATATTACACGGAGGACTGCACATAAGAGTATTAAATCTGAAGCGAAGTACGAAAATACGAAATAATGAAAAATAGGTACAGCATACTCAGGATGAACATTCATCACTACCACGATCTGGGTGGTCATTTCTTTTTAAACATGCGTTCATCATTGTAATGCTATGAAATTTCACAGGCATGAAAGACAGGCATGAAAGAAGTTTCATGAAAGTGAGACAAATTGAGGCAGATCTGCAGCAGACATGAAATCCATGGAAAATCACAGCCAGATAATTCCTGGCTTTTTCTCCAGTTTAATCTGATGACGGCTGTTGTGTAGTATTCATTGATTCTAAGCATGCCATCATATTCATAAGCTGCAAATAAAACCCCGGTACATTCACTCTAGTCAACATGAGGATGTCAAACAAGCAAAAAAAAATGGTACATGATACACCATAGTAAACCAAATACTCTGATACCTCTTCCTCCAAGTCCTTAATCTTCTGGTCTTTCACCTTCGAGAGCTTGCGTTCCCTATAATTTTGAACCCAGCACACATAGACAGCTTTATAATTTATAAATGCAAAAAAAGTACAACATAGACTCTTGACACCAGAGTTTGAATTCACAAAAGTGCACGAGGCATGATTTAACCTTTGAAGTGTGTTTGGACACAAATAAATGGATTGTAAAGAAAAAGAAAACATGTGAAAGGAGCATCAAGGATTTCGATGTATGTCTTTCCTTTGGTAGAGGAGAAATGGGAAGAAAGAAATGCATGATATAAGAATGAGAAAACATTCCCACTTTTTAGTACGGCGTAATTTTCTTTTATCTACCAAACTACTTTAATTCAAATATTTCCTCTCGATTCTCACATCTATTCAGCTAGTCAACTTTTATTTCTCTCTATTCTTCACCTATCTCTCCTCCACTTTTCTTTTGCCAACTACTTCACATCCCTCTATTTCCTCCCACCAAACAAAGCATTAAGGTGACTGGTGTGAGTTTAAGGAAAAGATTACCCGTGATGCATTAGACCCTAGTGTTTGTCAGCAATGGCATGTATGAGACAACTCCGTAGCAAGCGGTGAATAAAACAAAGAGAGACACACACAATGTATTTCCAACACACGCTTGGCTAATTTCTTCATGTTTAATACATGAAGCTCCCAATGAATAGTTGGTTATATAAGACACCTAGATTACAGGTTCACGTGTTTGAAAATGTAAACCAATTTTTATACATACATGTCCTCTTATAAACCAATTTAACATGGCTCACTAAACTATTTGTGCTTCTTTGTTATGAGGCAGCAATCAGTCCATGCAATTTTCGACGCGATTTTCACTATGGGTCATCCGGAAACAATCTCTCTATGCTTTAGTACAGGGGTAAGACTGCGTACATGCGACCCCCCTTACCCCACCATAGGTGTGAGCCTTTGTGACATTGGGATGATGATGATGACATGTCCTCTTATAAATGCACAAAGCTGTACGTGTTTGTGTTCCAGAGGAAAAGAGAAATAGATACCACACCCCACAAGAAAGGAAATGAAAAAGTAACATACCCTGCCCCACCCCCGAAAATAATCATCTCCTCAAACATACACAGAACCCATAAACAAAACATGAGAAACTAACAGACGGGTAGTGGTCTAGTGGAGACTTGGAAAACATATTTAGGAGTATCACGTAGCCATTTCATGCAGAAGTGGAGAAACGACCATTTTAACAATACCTTTCCTCAATTTCAACAAATTTGGATTCCCATATTTTCTGATTTCTCACAAGATTGTCATGGATCTGCAATTGAAAGAAAAATCCATCAGTCCCCACCATGAAATGAGGATATCTGCCTGTTGCAAAGTGAAATGGTGCAATATTGTAGAGCTTATATGAGCAAAGGCCCCTACTTAGGAACTCACATCATCCTGAAATTTCTTTTCTTTGGAACATTTGTCCAACCGTGCCTGCAACTTAATCAGCCTAGTATTCTGCTTTAGAGCTTTCTCAACAGCTTCTGAAGTTTCCCTTTCATTTTCTTCTTCAACCTCTCGTAGTAAAGACTCAAAGTACTGAATTGAAAGCAGACTGTTACTACATTTATTGTGAGCGCTACTTTTACGAAGAATCATTAATGTTACAACAAAAAACTAAAGGTGTGCATCACTTCATCACTTGTAAAGTTTGATCACAAATAAGCTCAATTTTGTGCAAATTAACGATACTGACCCCTTTCTGGTTCTCAAGTTGTGTGGTCAGAAGTTCATCGTACTCACTGACAATCTGCATAAAGACATTATTAAAGATTAGAGATAATCATCTAAACAAGTTGAAAGAATGTGAGATGCAAAAAAAAAAAAAACAATCACAGATAAAGAAGGGAAGAGATGAAACGTACAGCTTCAACTTTGCTGTTTTGAAGAGCTTCGCTGAATACAGGATCAATGCCACATTCACAGTTATAACAACCTTCTCTCATGTGAACACAGTGGTGGTTCAACTCAACCAACTTGCCATCAGTTTTAGATTGAATCAAACGGTGAACATAATTATCTCCAGCATAGTCCCAGACACGTCTTGTTTCCAGTTCAAGTGCATAGCAGTGTTGTGTTTCTTTCCAGTGCTGTTTAGCATGTTCATCTTTATATCTACATGAAAAATACTAAATACATTTTACTGAAACCCCACTTTTCAGTTGGTAAACAAGAAATCACTCACATACTGGTTTTGATCATTACCTTCCACAACCAACAAAACCACATATAACACACATCCAGAGATTCTCTGATGTTTGACAAATGATACATATTGATATCTCTGGCTGCTGCTGACAATATCGACATACCTGATACATTCAAGGAAAGTATACATCATCTCTTGAACCTTTCATGTTCATTGACATCTCATGGTAAATATTATGCCAAAATGAAATGAAGGACAAATTATTTCCACCACACTAGTCTCACTTTAACATAAATAAGATAAACATAAACAGAGTTTTAATTCTTAAACAGAAGTTCTACTCAATTGTCGTTGAGACTTCAAAAACTCTAGGCGTGGGAGGATAAACAGCAGAAACACATTTCTTCCGCTGCTTTACGTTTTGAAGCAGTGCTTCACTGAATGACGTTGGAAATTTAAAAACCAGATGCAAGACATCTGTGCTGATCTTTTTTTCCTTTCATCAACTATATATTTCCTCCATTCTTAAATAAGTGCAACATGTTGAGATGTACACTATTCACATGCTCTACTTTGATTACACTTTATGTATTGATATATTAATAAATTAGTCTTTTTTAAATATTGTTAAATTTGTCTCATTGTAACTTTTCAAAATCTTTTTTTTTTATTTTTTACTAATAGAGAATAATATATATTAATGGTCAAAGTTATGCATCGGCAAATGTGAAAAGTTGAATGTTGCACCTATTTCAAGAACAGAGGAAGTATATAGCCATTGTAAAGGTTGGAAGAGATACTGCAGCATGTCAACTTGTAAGGATTTTATCTTATCAAAAACATTATAAAATCTATTGATGCTGTCAACAAATAGACACCATAAAGTAAGGGACTTCCCACCGATGAGTCCCCATATAGCTTTTTGGAATTATTGTGCTAAAAGGTATCTACCAGAATCAATTATCAAAAGTGCAATTAAGACCCCAAACCCTAACAGATATATTTCGGACACTTGACTAAAAAAACTCATGAAATCATTTCAATTAGAATGTTACATGTTGATATCAAGGTTTCTCGATATCTCAATTACTTCGCATTTATAAAAGATTTTTCGTACATGTGGTGCTAGCACGGAATGCCATGCCAACTGTCAAGGTTTATCTTTGGTTTCAATTTTCTACTATGTTCCTTGTAATTTTTATTTCTTTTAATGTAAAACATTTATGGAATAATAATTTAAGCGTTGGGTGAAGTGAAACTATACCTCTTCTAAAATGATACAATTTCAATATTAGGACTCAACACCTCGACTAGATCAGATAATCATATATGGCTAGCTAACTACAACTTGAATGAAGACTTTCTAAGGCTATATTAAATTATTAATCAGCAAAAATAATCACCAGCAGCGATGTCTTCAAACCCCTCTAGCACTTACCAGATGTGCTTTTACTTCAGCCTTTGTATTTATATCAACACATTTTTAATCATATCATCATGTAATGTTTATTACAATTTAGAGTCAACGATTTGCAATTGCACTTTAGCTAAAGTGGGCTGCATATTCTAAATGAAAATTCTATTAAAAAAAAGGTAGCCATGATTCTGTATTTCTGTATATGAAGTTATGGTTGCTTCGATCGCTGGGCCACCAGTTAGCGCCCAGACCTGTGTCTAGGTGCCATACATTATAATACATAGTTTGAGTTCTTTTGATGTTTTACATCTAGAATTTGTGCATACATATATGTATATAATATTGAAACAAATACACAGGGTGTGCACTAAAAAGGTGTGTTACAAATACCCAGCAACACCTGGAAGCACCTATAACTCTATAAGTGCCTAGTGGTCATCCAAGCGCCTAACACAGGCAAATTTTCCCCTATATGCTTCGCCTTAGAAGCATTTAACTCCTAGGTGGCTGCCTAGGCCAATTTTCACATCATTGAATGGAGTTTGTAAGAAAAATAGATTAAAACAATGCAATGCTGATTTGATGGCACTGGATAACAAATCGAAGATAAATTTACCACCACTACCAGAGACAATTATCACTCACTGGGCAAGATGAATCTGTCCATTTTGAAATGCAAGAACAATGAAAAGAATGATTGCAGAGTGTGGTTAGAATCCCGCTTGTGTCCAGATCTAGCCGCTCTGCAAAAATATTTTAGAAAGAAATAAATATAAACTATATAATAATACTGGTAAAAAGAGGAGTGTGCTCATAATGGGAAATGGTAAGAGCCTGGGGTTTAGAGGTATCCATGTATCCTTAGGGAGAATTTCAATGTCAAAGATGAAATATATAATTTAGTTCATTTAGCTTCAAGCTTATCTGCACTGAAGGTCATAGAAATGAATACTAAATAACCTAAAGGATATAATCCATCAATGTGAGGCCGTACATGGAACAAATAATCTATATAAGACTGTGTATCCAAATAAAGGCGACAGGCATCATAAGTTCCACACACAAATTGCAATATCAATTTCAATACCAAGACAGACTGGACAAGATGGTTGTTCTGTAGTGCTTGGAGGAGAAGTATGCAAATGCTCAATTGATCCAGTGTAATGCACATCACCCGTGAAAAGAACATAGCAAGGCTCTTGCTGCACTTAAAGACAAAATAAAACAGACGAACACATATTTTACTTAAACACTTTAACTGAATTTCAAAATATTAATAAGAGTAGAGCATACCTCAAGAGATGAGAAATGTCTGCCACTAAAATGTTCATAGAAAGAGTCAGCATAAATTTGCTCATCAAACCTTATCAAAATACTGTATCGATCTTCTACTCCTTCATTCCTACACTCTTGCACAATACGAAGAATAGTTAGAGCCAATAATAGAATGCAAATGGCCAGTATAGTTCTCCAAACGAATACCTGACAACTCTCATTTCTAGCATATGTTGCAGAAATGAGCCACAAAACTGACAGAAGTCTGAATACGTCATGTGATTGGGTACACCAAGCACACAAAGAAGAGGTTTTCTCTCAGCCTAATGACATCAAAGGAAAACACAAAGGAGGAATCATGACATTGTGATTTATCATTTCCATGAAAAACTAAAATATTTCAATATATCAAAAAATAAGGTTAATCAATAATTTAACCTTTTCTAAACAAACAGATATGAGATTGTTGGCAAATAGCTTAAAACATCTGGAACTGCCCCTCTCCAAATAAACATATATCAGGGAGTTCGAACACATTCAGTTTCATAAACTTTCAGATGATATAAATAACTGCCAAAATTGATAGCACACATTCAGATGATATTACATTCTTCCACCGCACCCACCAAATAAAAATTTCAAACAGCTTTATAACTCGTAAGAATTCTGCTTTTACCAATAAATCAATCAGCGGAAAAGTTCCAAAATTTGTGTAGATACTCATTATTGGGTTCCTAAGACAAGACCATAGTTCATTAAGTTGTTATCCGGAGATTACCAATTGTAAGTAGTTATAGCATTTAAATTCAATAGAATTTAAATCACTCGCATAGAATCTAGCAGATATATTCCGTACTACTTAACCACCAAATTTGAAAAGGATTTCAAACTTCACAAATCCCCCATTAAATTGGTCTTTTATACCAAAAGATAAACATGCTACATCCTCCCTCTACTGAATTAAGTCGAAACACGATAGAAATGAAGTTCAGACGGATCAAATACACCAAAGGTGAATATATCATTACAGGCATTTCGGAGGGAGATGAGGCCACATCGTTGCGGAAGAGGTGCATCACGCCCCTGGTCTCTTCCACGCGAGGATTTCCGGAAGAAAACTGAAACGACTGGGTAATGCTAGAGGTGGGTGTATAAGAGTCGCCGGATGCCATGCTGTTTATTGGCTGGCATCGATCTTCGGAAGAAACGCCGGCGATAGTGATGGGAGTCCTGGAGGATGATTCCGACATGGTTTTTGCAGCGTAGAAGAAAGTTGACAGCTTCAGAGTCAAGTTCCTCCCTTTTTCATTTCTTGTACCAAACTACAACTCCAAGTCTACAAACACTTTCCTCCCCCGATCATCACCCCTTTCATAAAATAATTTCTTTTATGAGATATCTTATTACTTTTATGACATATATATATACATATGACGAAATAAAACAAATACTCCCTAAATCTCATTTTGTAAGAAGTCTAACTTATTCACTTAGTCAATACAAATTACTCTTAATTTCTTACTTTATCTATCAAAATTTTATGAAATTTGAATTATTTTTGCAGGTTTTGTAGCAGTTTTAATGTAATTTCTGAATATGTAAATTTTATTTTCTAACACTAATTTGAGTGTTGACAGGGATCAATTTGCTTTATCGTCGCTCAAACATCGTAAACCGTAAAGTGCCTTACAATTTGGGATGGATGGAATATTAACTATAGTCTATAGGTCACTCAAAAAAGGTTTTTATGTGTTTTAATTTTAATATAGAGGTAAGGCAGCGTAATGTAGAGTTAAGACTGCGGCATTGAGGTAATGATGATGATAAGATACTTTGTACATAAGTTCTTTCATAAAGTTGAAACATTTGAAAGTAGGGCTAAAACATATAAAAAAACCAAAAATAGAATTAAGAATGTTTTATTTTTCAAAATATAACTTATTTACTTCTATTCATAAAAATGATTGGAATTTTCCTAACTATTAGTGAATGAGTCCTATTTTGGAACTAGTGACAACCAAAATGATAGAGTTCATTTTTTATATTTATAAGTGATAGCTTTTGGCAATTGTCAAGTATCTTGTGATCTACCGATATCGCTTTTGATATTCCAAAGAGGTCACAGGTCTCATTTCAATAAAAGGGTTTAAAGTTTAAAGGGCATATTTGTCTCACAAGAGTTGTTTTAAGTAACTATGAGGTGCGCAAAGCAATCCTCACGGTTAATACCCATTTGGCACACATTTGTAAATAATTGTTTGTGTATACCGACAGTGTATAGTCATTAGGATTGTGATAAGTGTGAATGTATCAAGTGTGTGCATATATTTTATGTAAACCAAAGTGTTAAAGTTCAAAAAATGAGACAGGGTTTCCGCCATTTTGAGGTGCGGTTATACTCTGCCGATTTTGTGCGACTTGGGATTGACGGACGAAATGCAGGCCGGGAACGGCTATATATGGCATCGGGCGGCTACCAAGTATAGGGCAGCAGCGAATAGCACGACAAGGATGGGGAGGCTTCATCGGTCGAAGGGAGTAGACATCTGGAGCAGATCATAGACAAGAATGGCGGCATGGTCTTGGGACCAATGTTGGACGAGTTGTGACTGGAGGGTGATGAAGGCATAGAGACTGATTCATGTGTGGCGCACAGGGAGGCGACTACGTTTCCAGTAGTGGGCACGATTCTCACGGACAAAGTGGTGAAGTTCCAATTTTTTAGAGACTTGATGGCGACTCTGTGGCATCCGGGCAAAGGAGTGTGCATCCAAGAGATCGGTGAGAGGAGGTATGTGTTTAAATTTTATCATATATTTGATATGGCTCGTGTGTTGGAAATGGACCCTGGTTGTTTGATCAAAACCTATTGGTGCTAAAGGCCATAAAACTGGGGGTTAGTCCTCTGAAGGCCCCCTAGATTTGGCTCATTTTTGGGTTCAGGTGCACAATATTCCATATGGCTTTTCGAATCTGGGCACTGCTCAAAGAATTGGGAACCATCTCGGGAAATTTATTACCTGGGATGATAACCAATTCGATGAGAGATGGGACACCTATATGAGGTTTAGGGTGAATTTGGATGTGAGAAACCCCTTGAAAGTGGGAACAACCTTGAAGAAGAGTGGAGGGGAAGGCTATTGGGTTGATTTCAAGTACAAAAATTTCACCGTTTTGTTTTGCTTGCGGAATTATAGGACATGCTGAGAGGTTTTGCCCTTTGTTGTATAAAAAATTAAAAGAGATAAAAATATTGTTAAATCTTTTGGTTTGTAGTTGCGGGCGGGAGAGGGAGGCCTCGCCCATCTTTGGGAAATAAATGGCTTGTGAATGAAGGAGGTGCAGAGAGAGAGAGATTTAACCAAGTCGGAAAGAAACTACAAGGATAAGCCTAAACAGGGGCAACACTACTCGGAAGATGAAATCCAGGGAGGAATGAGGCCACATACTAAGGATGGAGCGGGATAGAGTAGCAGTGGACCAGGAAAAGCAGAAAAGAAGACGTACTTGGGAAGCACATGAGCAGGAGAACTTAGAGGAGGATGCCATGACTCTTGACGGGACAAAAAAATAGGGAAGGGCGGGCCGGAGCATCCTCGCCCCCATATATGGTGTTCTCTGCATGCTGAAGTTTTTTTCAATTTTAGACTTATTTTCTTTCATGTTTTTTTTTTGTTTCGGATATCGTATGATTCTGTTTGCTTTCATTTTTATTCATGATAGAACTCTAGAACATAGGACAGGTGACAAAGAGTCTAGTTTACAAGTCATTTGCTCAGGTAAGCTCAATCCAGGATCAGCGAATCTGATTGCTTCTTTGGAGGTAGCGGGTTATAAGTCTGGTTCAAGGGCAGACGGTAGACAATGAACTCTTTGTCTGATTTTTCCTGCTTACGTTATGTTATCTTATGCCATGTTTGGAAAAAGTGAAGTTAAGTAAACCTAGTACAATAAAGTAAACCTAAGTTTTAATAAAAACTAGGTTAACATAACTAAACTTAGGTTCATACGTAAAATATTGTTTGAAAATAAATAAGGTGAACCTAAGTTAATGTCATAAATGTTGTTTGGTTGAAGGTACTTTAGCTTTTTTTTGTTGAAGTGAACTTAACTTCCAAAAGCCCCCACTTAAGATGTTCTTCAATTTGAGGTGTTTCCAGGTTATCGTCAGTTATGTGAGGTTAAGTCATAATCTAGGTTCTTGTTTCAAAAACACAAACGAACGAGGTAAACTAAAAATTAAACATGCAATAACCTAGTTAACCCCAAACAAACAAGCTAGTGAGCCACTTCTTCAAAAAAAAAATCAAAAAATGAAACTTTAAATAGAAAAGTGTGAATGTACTAGGTTCTGTAGTCTGCATAAGTGCACCCGCTAAACCTTGTAAACCCCATTCCCCTCCCCACATCACCCCGCCATTGGATATGGCTTCCTTGTCGATTGATGCAGCCGCGACCCTTCTGGGTATAGCCAAGAGGCGGAGGCCACCAATCAGTAGCCTACGCACCCTTTTTCCTGGAAGCATATGGAGAACGGACGAGTCCCAGAGCAGCAGTTCACTGACCACTTCCTCATCATTCCTTCGTTCAAGAGTTATCTCTGCTGCCACCAATAGTTATTCCCCTAAGTATAGGCGTTTTCCCCGGAGCTTCACTGCCTGTTCAGCCACAACCTCCAATCTGCAAAGGGAAGATTCTGAGATATTGACCAATATCACGCCAGATAATCGCATTCCTGCTACCATTATCACAGGATTTCTAGGTTCTGGAAAGGTACTTCTGCTGTCATTATCGATTTCATTCTTATTTTTTCTATTGGAGTGCTCTCGGAGGTGGTTGTGGGTTCTTTTGACCTAATGGCAGTATCAACTAAGGATGTTAATCAAGTTAATTTATAGGGAAGCTATATGAATAATACTTCAGTTTCCTTTGATATGTTGAGTTTATTATTCATTAGCTACTTATTACGTTTTTCAGAGGAGAGTTATGAGTTTTTTTGTCCTGGTATTGCACTTTTAGCCAGTGCATTACCATCTTGAGCATGTTAATACTATGTTTTTTGCCAAAAAAAATCAAAGATACTAAGTTGTTAAATGTTTACTACTTACTATCCAGTTACTCTGGGAATACCTGGTTACTACTCTGTCCTGTATCAGTAAAGTTGAAAATTTGTACGCTACATTACTATTACTATAACAATATTACGGAGTAGTTTCATACAGCTCTTGTATTCGTCAAAATTAATGAAGAGTTGCATTTATAAACCTTAGTTCTATAAATCTGGTAGATAATAAAATAAGTTGATGAACGGTTATCAATTTTAGTTGATTTCATCAATTTATTTTCTGAAATATTCCATGTTTAACTCCAATCCGAGTTAAGAGAGTCATTGAGTAACTCATAAGTCATGCCACATAGATAGCCTACATGGCACGGTACTTGTCGAGCACTCAATGAATATATAACTTAGAAGTTACAACTTGAAAGTTATACAGATTAAGGAGAGTTGAGTTGATAAATCCGTGGTCATGCTAAATAATCAATAAGATTTGATCTTTTAGTGACTTGACTCATTTCGTTGTACCAAGTTCATTTAGCAACATGGTTGTCCGGCTGGAAGTTTGTTTTCAACGATATGTGGTCCTATTAGCCACTTGTTGAAGGGATGTTTATCCATGTGTGGAATAGTTCCCCATGGTCATAAACCTGGTTGTTTGCATGGATGCCACACCTCAATGACTTGTAGTGCCTTCAGATGTAGTAATTTTCAAGCTTCAGTTTTGGGAGAAGCTTCACTGAATGTGATCAACAAGAAGTAGATGGCGTTAAAATTCCACATTGAAAGATCAAAGATAGATAAATTATATTAGAAGACATCTAGAGTGAACTAGTTAATAGATTGGATTGGGTCTTTTAATATGATTTGACCTATTTGTTCTATGTTTGAGTGAATGCTCCCAATCTGATTATATTTTTCAAAATATAACTATAAATTCAAAACTTTAGATGTACCTATTGTTAGCATCTATTTGCCATATAAGTAATAATAAGACAATAAAAGTTTTGGTGTTATGATCACAATGGTTTGAACACAATACCTAAAGGGATAAGGGTATCCACCTGCCCAGTTAATATTCTATTGCATTTTGGTGCTAAAGGTCTTTAGTGAAAGAATTGACTGCTCAGGGCCTCAGATCATCAGGCGATGTTGGTTAGCTTATAAAGTACCCTTTTGAGGAAAGTATATCCCATAAAATGGGACAAATGAGTAATTTTTTTATACAAAATAAAGAAATGATGTCAATATAAATATTGGGGTGTATGCACAAGTTTAGACTATGCGGCATCTTTAGTTGACTCTGACTAGTATAGTATTATGGAGTATGGACTTGTTGGCTCATAAATCTGCGGAATGTATTCATTCATGTATATCAGTATATGCTCTAGGACGTTGATTTTCTTCTCAGACAACCTAACTTCCAATCGTATACTCGTTAATCTAAATAGGAATATTCAATCTTTGTGCTTGAATGTCCATTACCCATCAGCATTTTATGATTATCGTTCTAATATAAATATTTCCTTTATCATGTGCAGACCACTTTGCTAAACCACATATTGACTGCTAATCATGGAAAGCGCATTGCGGTTATTGAGAATGAGGTTGATTATTGGTTGATTGGTTGTTCTTCAATGGTGTACAAAATTGATGATGAACATATTCAAATGTTGATAATCTTTTTCCCCTCATTTTTATGTCTAAAACTTGAGTAACATCTTCATGTTTATAGTTTTAAACCTTTACCTCTTCTGGATACATTATCCTAAGTTGAAATTCAATGGTACAGTATGGTGAAGTGGATATTGATGGCTCTTTGGTTGCTGCAAAAAGTGCTGGAGCCGAAGACATTGTGATGCTTAACAATGGATGTTTATGTTGCACCGTGAGGGGCGATCTTGTTAGAATGATCTTGGAATTAGTTAGCAAGAAGAAAGGGAGATTTGATCATATTGTAATAGAAACAACAGGTAGAGAATGGTGAATAGTATCAATATTTAATTTCTGATATGTGACCTATACCTAACAGTAATACCAATTTTTCGTTAAACTAGTTAATTTGTTTTCATGTTCCCTGTAGTGAACTTTTTGTTTTGCTGTCAATAATGCCAAACGTTTTGTTAATTCTGAAGGATTGGCAAATCCAGCACCAATTATTCAGACTTTCTATGCCGAGGATCAAGTCTTTAATGATGTTAAATTGGATGGGGTTGTAACTTTAGTTGACGCCAAACATGCTGGTTTTCACCTGGATGAAATCAAGCCAAAGGGAGTGGTAAATGAAGCTGTTCAGCAAATTGCATATGCTGACCGTATCATAGTGAACAAGGTATATCTACATCAATGCAATGTCTTTTGTTGTGTATACCTACGTGCATAACATTCCTAGTGTCTGTTTTGTTTTACAGACTGATCTGGTTGGGGATGCAGACGTGTCTTCCTTGATTGAACGCATTAGGGTTAGTATTTTGCTAAACAACACATCTCGTGTATCCTTGACATCTCTATTTAACTTCACATGGCTGAAAACAGAGAATAAACCAAATGGCGCACCTGAAGAGGACACAGTATGGAAAAGTTGATTTAGATTATGTGCTTGGAATTGGAGGCTTTGATTTGGAAAGGTTATATATCTCCTCTCTATGTATCAAGGTTTAAGGTTTTATCATACTTAGGTCAATCTTGTTAGCTCAGGGTCTTCAAACACTCAACTTCATTCAATTGTGCAATTTTTTCTTAATGGGTTACACACCCTCACTGCCGTACTTGTTATCTGGTTTTTTTACTCTGTATTCTTGCTTCCCCCAATGCAGAATTGAAAGTGACATTGACATGGAAAGATCCAAGAAAGATCATGACCACCATCATGACCATGAGCATGACCACCATCATGACCATGATCACGATCATCATCATTCACACGGTAATTAGCCCAGCTTGTAGCAGTCTGACAAAAAAAAAAGGGAAACTATGTTTTAGATTTCTTTTCATTTTCATGTTTTTATAGTTTTAGTCAGCGCGATAGCAGGACAATTATATTTTACTGGGTTAGACTTCATAATGGATTTTTGGTGTGCTATTGTTGTGAAAATATTATTGCTCACATGAGCATTTTCAACTTATTATTGTTTGCAGAACATCATACTCATAGCCATACTCATGATCCTGGTGTTTCTTCTGTAAGCATCGTTTGTGATGGCTTCCTGGATCTTGAGAAGGTAAGGCATATTTACCCATTTTCTTGCCGTTATTGATGGCTAATTGGCTAGTAATGATGTATACTATGTTGTGATTGGACATTATTATAATATGGGGTTCCATCTGAGAAGCTCAACAAGATAGGAGTAGTCTAGGATCTAACATTTAGGTATAATATTTCAACACGCCCAGTTCAAACCCGGTAGGACAACTTGAGGGCTGATAAATGGCCATATCAAGCTCAAACGGGTATCCTATATCATGGGTGCAAAAAATAATCAAACCACTACAAGACTTATCTCTCTAATACCATAAAAGTAAAATAATCTGCCTAAGTGAATGATTTTATTCATTAATGTCACGGTTATGCATACACAATTACACATAAATCAAGCCAAGTTCCCTAACTAAATATGCAGATCAGTTAACAACGAGATAAATAAACTCTATCTGATTTACAGCTCAATTAACTTACTAGCTATACACTACTCCGTATATAATATCTATCTAATTTATACCTCATTAATAACTCACTAGCTATAGGATATATACCTTTAAAATATTTATCTAATTTACACTTCATCAATAGCAGTATTCATGACATTTCATTTATCAGGCCAACGCTTGGCTGGGAACATTATTGATGGAAAGGAGTGAAGATATATATCGGATGAAAGGTCTTTTATGTGTCCAGGGAATGGATGAAAGATTCGTCTTTCAGGTTATTGGATTTCTTCTTTTTAGCTAATATTTCATGGCTTACCTCTAAATAATTTTTATTGAATTTCTTCCTTTTAGTTTTTTTTTTCAAATATAAACCTGTGCTGGCAAAACTCTAGAAATATATTAGGAGCCTGTTTTTGGGACTGAATCTGGAAATATGAAAAGTTCCAGCTTTGGCCGGCCACTGTTTACCCTCACAGAATGGTGAACTACACACTACATTGATTTTTTTATGTATCATTCACTGCATATGGACATATGACAGGGAGTACACGACATATTCCAAGGCTCCCCAGACAGGCCATGGCTTCCTGATGAACCTAGGACAAACAAGATTGTTTTTATTGGAAAGAACTTGGATGAGAAAGAGCTAGAGAAGGGTTTCAAGGCGTGCCTGCTATAATGTACATCCGTCCCCCATTAACCATTCCCAGGAAGTCTAATGAAAAGTGAAGTGGCTTTAATTACCCATTTACTATATTTGACAGATTTTTTTTGGAACATATCGATAAATTATATATTTGGTGCATCTTTTTGCATTAACCCCATTAATGTATATTTGGTGTTTTCCCCTTTTCCTCCTACATCAAGCTGCTTAAAGAATGCGTTCAACGTCCTAAAAGTTCATGTGCTTAAAATTCATTTGCGTTGCCCTCGAAGGCTGACAACGTTTGTTCATCAAGCCAGTGTGATATGTTAAGGAATTTTTTTTAGCAGTGTATTTCAGAATTACATAAAGGGATGCAAAATCCGAATTTCTAATTGTCTATACTACAAAGATATTTATTGCGCTTCTTCGCAGGATGTTTGTCACATTAGAGCATCTCCAATGGTAAAACGTTAATGGTGCATACGTGGCATGGAAAATAACCAATTAAAAAACAATAAATACAATATTTCTCTGCTTATTTGAAGGATCTTATAACATTTTGGTAAGTTTTTCTTCACAATGTCAAGCACAATGTCAAGATGTAAACATTGTGATTGACATTGCAGACAAAAACTTACCATAAACATATAAGACCGTAGAAAGAAGGAGAGAGATATTGTATTTATTGTTTTTTAATTGGTTATTTCACATGCCACGTATGCACCGTTAACATTTTAGCATTGGAGATGCTCTTAATTAAAGAATGAGGTTCAAAATTTTCTAAATTTTATGAATATAGCAACAATCAAATAATACTGCTTTTCCATCTTTTGTGTCATTTTCTTTGTACCAATCTTTAATACTCCAACTTACTTGCCTCATTTCTTTTGTTGGGGTTTGTTTTTTGTCTTTTTTAAATAGCCCCAAGGAATAATAGTAACTCTGATTTATGATGAATAGTAACCTTGATTTTCAAAAGGTTCTGAAAATTAAAAGAAATTTACCGGTGGGTGTGCGGTGTGCCACGACAAGGTGTGCATCTTTAATTTATTTCCAGCCATCGTTACCACTTGAAAAGTGATATTAACGAATTCTTTGTTAAAAATAATCTAAAGGACGATGATTTGTAGATTGTCTTGATGAGATGCACTTTTCAATATTTTTCTTTTAATTTTTCGGACACTTTTGAAAATTAAAGTTATTATTCATTCTCTTAGCGTTAGTCGCCGAACCCCTCTGGTGATAATGGAATAAAACACATGGCCTACCTTAATAATAAATAAAACACATCTCCCTATTTAAAATGGATTTGTCCACAAACACATTTTCTCTACTTTTCCCGATATACTTCATTTGACTTTGAGTTGTAATTAGATGAAGTATATCCTTTCATTCATCTATCATAAATGACATAACTATATACATTTGAATGTTTGATTATAACACATTTATTATGAAATTGTTTAGTTTCTCCCTCAAGATAGAGTTTCTTAAGTGCATTATGAAAGAGACACAAAAGTCAATAAAGAGCGAAAATAGAAATCAAAAGGAACAGTTGGAGAGGATCTCAAGCAATGGGAAGAATTATTTCAGATTTAATGGAGTCGTAATTTCGAATATAATTTATTATAATTTTAAAATATAACTTACTATTATACTCCATAATTATTAGAACTTCCAATCTAATATAACACACACAAAACAAAATTTGAAAACTTTGTTATTATATAGATATTAAGTATGAATTTTCCTTATTAAATAAACAGATGTCCTTAATATGTACGTTAAGTTGCGTAAATATGAATTATACTTTTCTATAAATAATTTTTTAAAAGTTTACTTAATGTGTTTCATTTCAATTTAAATAATTTTATAATATGTTTAATTATAAATGCAATAACATACATCTTTGAACATAACATAATGAGTTGCTTAATAACTAAAGTATTTTTTAATAACGAATCTTAGGCAAAAGTGTTACGGAGTATTCCTTATGAGACAGTTTACTATCTCCGTCAAAATAGTCTTTCTCGATTGTATTACCAAGAGATACTAAAATGAGGAAGGAGTGTGTTAAGAATAGCCATTGAAAGTTTTGAATATGAATAATAAATCTCTATACGTAAAGTTTTGAAAGTAAAGTTAATATATACAATTTCGAGGTCAGCTTATTTAAATTCTTTCATTTATCTATAATAGCTTTTAAAGTTTGGATATAAAATTATTTCTTTGATAAAAGTTCAGTATTTATTCTTTTAACAAGGAATCATAGTAAAAAATAACACTTCTTATGACATAGTCTAGTTTCTCCCTCAATATAGTGTTTCTGTTTTGCATCACGAAAGCCGAAAGAGCTACAGAAGCAAAAAAAGAGTGCAAAAAATAGAGCAAACAGGATTTCTTGTCGCTTTCTGTAGGGTTCTGTAAGCCAGATGGTCATTTGGTTGAGTTTGCCAAGTATCAGTTGGTAAGAACACTAAGATGATGATGTGCTTGAATTTCAATTCCTCCATCTTGGTTGGGAAAGTTCCATATTAAAAATGTATGTTGTTATGGGTCACCACTCACCACTCTATCTGGTATCCTGAATCTTCAATTGATATATCTTCAAATGAATTTTTTGCACTTGGCACAGGGTACACTAATATGGGTTTCAGCTTTGATCCATTTTGCTAAGGGACACTATAGTCACAATGTGTAGAAATTCCAACCTCCTGAAGACTTCCTTCTCAACCCAAGTGAATCCAACTCCATCCAGTGACTTATTTCTCCGGCAACCTAATGCCCCGTGATGACCCAGTAAACCTCTAGTGACCCCCCAACTACCAATTTTTTTCAAATGCAGCCAGGGAAATAGCACCGGGTCAGTAACACTAACACTCCCGAGCAGTGATACCGGCGGTCACTCGGTCAGTGGCACAACCAACCTCCACCCTTTACCCCTAGAATTTGCCCACTGCCATGTAACCCTAATCCTAGCCATTCCACCATCATCTTCAAACTCAACAGGGGTGGCAGCAAATACCACTATAAGCAGGGAGATAATTTTAGAAATTGGTTGCATGTCTTAAAACTAGAGTGTTAATGATAACACATGTGTTAGGGAATCATGGTAATAGTCTAAAACTTGAACAGATTTCGAACTAAAAATTACTACATTATGTGTTCTTCAGCTATGACTCAAAAAAGGTCAAATCAAAACAGGAAAAGAGGTTATAGCGTTCTGTTTCATTGATGTATAACGCAAATACAACACCATTGGCAAATAATAACTAGCATCTTCTTTCTTGGAGCACGATGACTATTGAAAACAACGGGGTGGAGCTCATAGCTGGGAAATGAGCGGCCAACGAAATTCAAAAAATCAATAGGAAAACTAGAATATGATCACAAGAGAAGCTCAAACCTTCCATGACAAATTGACAAACGAGCAGTTTTTCATAGTGATCACAAAAAACATTACCCAGTAGTATCTAAGCTTATAGCCCAGTCAATATGTCATAGCAACTCACGAGCCACTTCAGAATTCAATGGACGCAATCTAAGACAATTAACCCTTCCACTTAAATCGAGTGGTCTTTGAAACACATAAAACAAATTATATAGAGGATGAACAAATAGACAATTCAGAACTAAAAAACAGTCAATTTTAACCAGTTCAGTAAGGCATCAAACGAAACAAAACGGGAAAAAGACATAAACTTATGCTGTGAGGACGACGGCACCACCGGCCTCTTTAATCTTCCTCTCAGCAATCTTAGAGATGAGCTTCGCCTTCACCACAATGGGCTGGGATGGCGGCAAGACACCCTTACCTAAGACCTTAAAGTAGCCAAACTGGGTGACGTCGATAAGGGGAGCGGAACCCTTGCTCTTGGCTGCCTGTTCCTTCGCTTCCGGCGGGAGAAGGGACCAGATCTTGTCAATGTTCACCGTGGGACAGTAAAACTTGTTCCTGAGCTTATGGAAATAGCGCATACCGACCTTCCCGAAATACCCAGGGTGATACTTGTCGAAGAGGATTCTGTGGTGATGCATACCTCCGGCGTTACCGCGACCGCTGGGATGCTTCCGGTGCTTACCTATCCGCCCGTGACCGGCACTGACGTGGCCGCGCTTCTTCCGATTCTTCTTCAAGCCGGTCGTCATTTCCGCGTCCGGGAAGAAAGCGGCGGAGGATATTGATGATTTTGCGTATTAGGGTTTTAGGAATTTATTAACGAACCTCCTTCGCGCAGCGTACCATTTCCCCCCCTGGACATATTTGTCCTCCCAATTTTGAAGTGGCTCACTTGTACAAAGCACGGGTGGGCAAAAATCCTGGTCCCGTTGTTCCAAATCGAGAAATTTCGATACCGTTCTGAAACTATCCCGATCCGTATAGGATGCAATTTTTTCACCCTGAACCGGTCCCGCACCGATATTAAACGGGACGAAACTGGGATATCTATAAAATATCATGTCCCGTCCTGGTGTCCCGTTTGAAATTAATATGTTATTTTAAATTTCTAATGATATGTAATAGTCAAACCAATTAAGATTTTCTAGTCCTTAGTCTTCGTAGTGTGATTTTATCTTATTCATGTCTCTCTTAGTCTCATTTCTTTTATTTCTTTTGATTAAATTTTGTTTACTTCTCATTCCAATAGTAATCCATAATATATTAGGGAAAAGGGACAAATAAGCCCTCGAACTAATCCAAAAAGTGCAAATCACCCATTTTATAGGAGACTCTGTCCGGCCGTCGTCATTTGGGGAGGTTCGCGGTGGAATTTTTGGATGAATTTTTTTGAGCATATTCTTCATTAAGTCTAGTTTACCCATACCGAATTTCAGATAAAAATTCAATCGGGAAGGCGGTCAACTGAATGAAGATGCTCAAAAAAATTCATAAAAAAATTTTACCGGGAACCGCCTAAATGGCGATGGCCTTATAGAACCTTCTATATAATGGGTGATTTGCACTTTTTTGGTTAGTTCGATGGCTTATTTGCCCCTTTTCTCTAATATATTATTACGTGTGAAATACTATTTATGATGGAATAACTACTACTCCAAATTATAGTGTTGTTATAGATTTAATATTTTCCGAAATAACTACTAGAATATATATAGTGTCTTTATAGATATGATATTTAATTTAATGTGGTATTGAAAAATTACAAGTGTACTACAAAGTATAAAAATATTTTGCGCTACCATTCTACTAGAGGAAACACAAGATTAGGGGGACTAAAAAAATTTACTAGACAAAATTAAAATAGTTAATTAAAGGTTTTACTTAACTTTTTGGGGAAGCTAAATTTGCTAAAAAAAGTTGCATCTTTATATTGATGTTATGCTTATTTTTATATCACATTTCACAAATGCATATTTTATGGGACATCCCGAACCGTCCCAGTTTTTCTCGAGTTCTCCCGGTCCTGTTTTAAATGGGACAACATTGGGATAAAGACTTATCCCGTACCGAACCGGGCCGTTGTTATAAGGTTTTTTTTTACAAGAATATTACTAAATAAAACATATTTATATAAATATAACTATTCATTACTACAATGTAGTGTTGTGGTAACTAAAGCTCAAAACTTGAACATGAATTACTATGATTTCATTACTACTTTAGTCACTAATCATACTTTTGTAAATCATCTTTATTTTGGTCATATTTATGTAATTATTTCTTGTTATAAAACCGGGACGGGATCGGGATAAGCCAAATCCCGGACCGTGCTCACCCCTACTAGAACGTAGCTCACCAAACTCGTGGCTAGTCATGGACTCGGCCGGGTGGCCCGACCCGGAACCGGCCCAGTACTGTGCTGAACCGGCCCGACCCGGTGGCCCCGCCAGTGACCGGTCTGGGTAGGCCCGGATCGGGGTGGGTCCCGGTGCGGGCTCGGGTCACCCAAAAACCGGCCCGGCCGGTTCGGGCCCGGTTCCGAGCTTTTTAATTTTTATTTTTTTTCAATTTTTTTATCTTTTTGGGTTGGGCTGGGTATTTTGGGCCATTTGGGGTGGTTTGGGGGGTTAATTAGAAAAAGGGGAAAAAAATTGACCCGAGGCCCGGCCCGGGACGACCCGGACCGGACCCGGTGGCTACACGGGCCGGTCCTGGGCCTCCTTCAAAAAACCCGAGGCCCGACCGGGCCTAGGCCCGGCCCGGGTCCATGACTACTCGTGGCCTCTTTTAAATTTACTCCGTATTAAACTCACTCCTTGTGTTTCTTTTTAAATTAAAATAGGGTTTTAAATTTCCTTAATTTTTGTTATAATTTTTTTTTTGAGGATTTTGTTTAACTTTTTTTTAAATGACTATTCTTAAAATATACTCAGAATCTTAATATAATTAGCATTACAAATTCTAACTACCATCACAAAAGCATCCATATTGGTAGTATACTTATAAATTACTCTCTCCTTATAAATGAATTTCTATCAAATTAATATGTATACTTCAAATTCCAATTATATCATCTTATAAATTAATAACTTTGTGATCATGTTTAAACGTGTATATGGTGTAATGGATATTTTCCAAAGGTGGAGGGCCCCATCTTTTAAAACTCGATCAACATCATGTTGATTTCGCACAAAAGCCATACATTTTATATATATATATATATATCAATGATTTCACATGTGAATGATATTTTGGATATTTTTAATTGGACTGATTTCGATTTAGATAGATTTAAACAAATCATCCAATACTAGACTTAAAGAATAGTAAAATAAAGGTAATGGAAAATAACACAACTTTTTATACTTTAGTGACTAAAGTTGTTAATTAAGTGATAATGACGATGTTGGAATATACATTATAGTGACTATAGTGGTATACTTGTATTGACTTAATTAAGTCACATTTTTATCCATAGTAATATTTAAGGAAAAACCTATTGAATAAGCATCTAATAAAAAATAGAACAACATCCAAGCTGTAGTATCGAAAATTTGTGGGGTCAATTAAGATGAATCAACACATAATTCCGGAGCCAAAAGGGACGAAACAAAGACAAGAAACCTAAAAAGGTAAGATATGATAAAACGATTAAAAAAATATATAACATAGATATCAAGGGCGGATCTATGTTGGGGCAGGGGTGGGCTCCAGTCTAGCCCAATTTATTTTTATTATTATAGGTATAGGTTTAATTTCCAGCCCACCTCAAAACTAATGTCTAGCCCAACCCAAGCCTACCAACTTTGTAACTCTATTTGATTATTAATTGAATTTTTTCAGTAGATAGTAAAATAGTTTTTATTTATTATTATAAATTTATAATGATTAAAGATAGAATTAAAGATTAGAAAATGATTTATTTATAATGCAATTAAAGAATAGAGAACGATGTATTTACTGTTTAGGCATGTAAGAATGGATTCAAAATCTCAAGTCAATTTTAAAATTGGGAATACTTATTAGTTTTATGGATTCAAACTATTTTTACTTATTAGTTTTATACTTTTATAGAAGTATTTTAATTCATATCAATAAATACTAAAATCTTTAATAATCAATAATAAAATTATAAATCACACTAAAAACGTTTAAATTTTAGATATGCTACATTTGTCTCATTTTATTTAGCCATCTTTGACTCGTTACTCAAAGATGGTAAACTTTTATCCATCATTTTAACTCATGTATTAATGTGAAACTTACTAAATTTATACTTTTATGATAAACTTTTTAACAAAGAACAATTCCATTTCATTTTCATATTATCAATTTTATTGTATAAATATCAATTTTATGATAAACTTTTATGATAAATATACAGTCATTCAGAGTTTAACTTCTTTGACCTCAAATTAGTCTTAATAAAAGTCGGAGGTAGTATATAGTTTATTTCTATAATTTATAAGTTATGAATATGCTCGAGTCTAGATCGAACTGAACATGACTATGCTCGAATTCAGCTTGAATATAATAACTATTCAAACTCAAAAAAATAACGGCCGTTTTTTTTTGTAAAAACAAACTGTTGAGTTTAATCCAACACGATATAGTAAATATATGTATGAACACTCAGTTTTTACGTGGAAACCCGAAAGGGAGAAAACCACGGGACTTTTTAGGTTAATGTCCAAGCCCTCTCTTTCTCATTAGGACTCTCCTCACCATTACATAGTACATTCTGAGCTCCCATTAATGGAGTCTTGTAAGTTATTCTAGAGGAAGAAGGAAGAAGGAAGGCCCCTTTTACATGGAGGCTAAGCTCCCTATTTATAGACAAAGGGGAAAGGGTGCTCTCCACCCTAATGGCCCAAACGGGCCAATATTGGGCCTAATGGGCCGAACTGGGCCTAGCTGCTCGGGCTCCGTACTACGTAAAGTCTTGGGCTCCTGAACAGTAATAGGCCGGGATAATATATCCCAACACAAGTCCCCCAGTTTCTTGAGTAGTGAGCGTGCGAATCTGCTCGAGAGAATATACTCTTGCCTGCGCTCTTCCTCTGTCTTGCTGGAAACTGTGTCTTCAAATAATCATAATATATGAGTGGGTGTCTGCACTCCTGAACGTAATCTGCCGGTGAGGCACCCCCCTTCTCGACGGGGTCGGGCGGAGGGTGCTCCTCCACGGGCACACTCCCCCTGAATGCATCAGGCGGGGGTAAGGACTCTGACTCGAGCTTTCCAACGGAGAAGCTTAGAGGTCCATGCATATATAAACCGACGTCGCGGTACTGTCAAAACATGATGCACGTGTGTATGTATGAATGTATGAGGTATGATGCATGAATGCATGAATGCATGTAATGTATGGGTGCAATGTATGAGAGAAAGAATGTGAGATGTGATAGGAAGCGGTGTCTCTCATCGATAAACCGGGCATGTCAGCGCCGAGAGGCAGACGTGCCGCATAAGACGGTCGTCGCCATCCTGGAGGGAATGTGCGATCCGAACGTGAAAGAGACACGATGGCGCTGAGGGGCCGATCATGCTGCATAAGACGTTCGTCGCCATCCTGGAGGGGATGGGCAGCCGAACGTGAGCTAGGTATGATGGCGCTGAGGGGCCGATCGTACTGCATAAGACGTTCGTCGCCATCCTGGAGGGGATGGGCAAGCCGAACGTGAGCTGGGTACGATGGCACTGAGGGGCCGGTCGTACTGTATAAGACGGTCGTCGCCATCCTGGAGGGGATGGGCGAGCCGAATTGTGAATCTGGACACGATGGCGCAGAGGGGCCGATCGTGATGCATAAAACGGTCGTCGCCATCTTGGGGGGGATGTGCGAGCCTGACCGTGAAGTGGGCACGATGGCGCTGAGGGGCCAATCGTGCTGCATAAGACGTTCGTCGCCACCCTGGAAGGGATGGATGAGCTGAACGTGAGCTGGGTACGATGACGCTGAGGGGCCGATCGTACCGCACAAGACGGCCGTCGCCATCCTGGAGGGAGTGGGCGAGCCGAACTGTGAATCTGGGCACGATGGCGCTGAGGGGCCAATCGTGCTGCATAAGACGTTCATCGCCACCCTGGAAAGGATGGACGAGCAGAACGTGAGCTAGGTACGATGGCGCTGAGGGGCTGATCGTACCGCACAAGATGGCTGTCGCCATCCTGGAGGGAATGGGCGAGCCGAACCGTGAATCTGGGCACGATGGCGCAGAGGGGCTGATCGTACTGCATAAGACGGTCGTCGCCATCCGGGAGGGAATGGGCGAGCCGAACCGTGAATCTGGACACGATGGCACTGAGGGGCCAATCGTGTTGCATAAGACGTTCGTCGCCACCCTGGAAGGGATGGACGAGCAGAACGTGAGCTGGGTACGATGGCGCTGAGGGGCCGATCGTACTGCATAAGACGGTCGTAGCCATCCTGGAGGGAATGGGCGAGCCAAACCGTGAATCCGGACACGATGGCGCTGAGGGGCTGATCGTGATGCATAAGACGTTCGTCGCCACCCTGGAAGGGATGGACGAGCTGAATGTGATCTGGGTACAACGACGCTGAGGGGCCGACCGTACTGCATAAGACGGTTGTCGCCATCCTGGAGGGAATGGGCGAGCCGAACCGTGAATCTGGACACGATGGCGCTGAGGGACCGATCGTGCTACATAAAAATGGTGATGATCATCTCATGGCCCTCGGCCTGTCGGTGAGTGATAATCGTCTCACGGCCCTCGGCCGTGCTGGTGATGTGTCAAGTCTCTCTCTTGGTTGGCTGTGAGAAGCCGATCGTCTTCCAGGACTCCATCCGGGAAGGAATGGTGAGCCTGAAATAAATCTGGGTGATGTCCCTCCTACCTGATCTAGGGAGCTGATCGTCGTTCGTCTACCGTATCTGTGGTCCTATGTACGGACCGCTAAACGGTGTACACTCGGTACGCAACAGACTCTGGTGGAGAACTGGTCCTTCGTGTCTGATCCATGGAGATGGTCTTCGTTCGTCTACCGTATCCGTGGTCCTATGTATGGACCGTTAAGCGGTGTACACTCGGCACACAACAGACTCCGGTAAAGAACTGGTCCTTCGTGTCTGATCCATGGAGCTGGTCTTCATTCGTCTACCGTATCTGTGGTCCTATGTATGGACCGCTAAACGGTGTACACTCGGCACGCAACAGACTCCGGTAAAGAACTGGTCCTCCCTGTTTTTGGAGTCTTTTGGTCTTTGTTCTTCCCGAGTCTCGTGAGTTACTGATCTCCTGGTTTCGCAGGAGACGTTCGTCATCCCAACTATGGGAAGAAACAGGTTTATCCACGTCGGGATTCCCTATCTCTGTTCGTCCCCAGTCGTGAGTTACTAGTCTTCTGGCTTCGCAGAAGACGCTCGTCATCCATCCATCAAGGGGGAGGAACTGGTATACCCTGTCAGGGTTCCCGTTTCTTCGTTTGTCCCTGTCGTGATCCTACTAATCTTCTTCCCTCGAAGAAGACGTTCGGTATCCACCGATCGCAAGGAGGAACTGGTTTACCCTATCGCGGGTTCCCTGCTTCGTCGCCCCACGCTCATGGTCCTACTAGCCTTCTGCTTCGGCAGAAGGTGTTTGTCGATCCACGGGTAATGGGAGGAACTGGTTTATCTTGCCGAGGTTCCCTTTGGTTCGTCTAGCCCCCCCCCCCCCCACACGTTCCTACTGGCCTCCGTGTCAGGAGACGTTCGTCATTCGCGGCAAAGGAAGATCTGGCATACCTCGTCAAGACTCCCTCTCTCATAGGATCTCGTCTCCCCTTCTCCCCATCTTTTTTTTTTTTGAGGGAGGAAAATACGTTCGTCGGTTCTAAGAATGACCACAAGTGATGTCACACATAATGGTGGTGGGATACCAAAACGAATAAATGACGAGGCGATGGAATAGCTGGTCGTCATGCGAAGGCGATGGTCACCCTCCTGGAGGGGAGGGGTGAGTCCGATCGCTAACTCAAGATGGTCGGCATTGGGAGCCGATAATCATCATAATGTCGCTGAGCAGTCGGTCCTGATAAGGAGATGACAATAGTGTCCGATCAGGCCGGTATATCCAAGCAACGGCTTTCATCCACGCAGCGCGGGGATTAAACCGGTCTTCAAAAGATAAATATGTCGTGCCGAGAGGCCAAACATGATATAATAACATCGACAATGAGAGGCCGATCTGAGAAAACAAGCAACAGCCGTCATCCGCGAGGAGCGGGGATGAAACCGGTCTTCAAATATGGAAAGCACGCCGAGCCGGGAGGCCGGTCGTGATATAATGGGGTCGGCAATGAGAGGCCGATCTGAAATCAAGCAACGGTCCTCATCCGCGCAGTGCGGGGATGAGGCCGGTCTTCAAATATGATGATCATGCCGTGACGAGGGGCCGGTCATGATGTAATGATGGTGTCAGACGGCCCTCGGCCGTGACGATCTTTTCTAGGCCCTCGGCCTCTGAATGACGGGTGATCGTCTCACGGTTCTCTGTCATGGCATTCGCCTCTAGACGCTCGGCCTCTAGGTGTTCTCCCTAGGCCATCGGTCTCTGGGGTGGAGATGCTCGTCCCACGGTTCTCAACCGCGGTGGTCTTCTCTAGGCCCTCGACCTCTGGGTGGAGATGCTCGTCCATCGGCTCTCAGCCCTGATGGTCTCCACTTTAGCTGGCCCTGAACGTCTTTGAGACTTAGGCCGATCGTCTTTTAATCATTCCGCTCGAGCGCGTCGAGTGGCTTCAGCTGCGCAATAAGCATGATAACGGGCCGCACGGCCCGACAGTAAATATGCACACATAACCATCTGCATGGCTTTCCTTTAACATCCACGATTACCGGCCTATGGGTCATCGTGACCCTCGGCCCGGCTCATCGTGTGGGGTTAATGGACGTAGCAGCTCGCGGCGGGGCCAATTAGCAGCCCGCCGAACGTCACATAGAGATATTCATCGGTCTGTGAGTTTTCAAACTCAGACCCAAGTTGGTCGCACTGCCCTCGGAAAAACAAGGTTGAGTGTTTTGGTGCCCTCGGGCCCCATAGGCCACGTTCGGCAATAGTCACTTCGCGCCTAATGGCGTAGATTACATTGGGGTATGATCGTCGATCGGGCATGTAGTGCCACGCGGACTAATGCACAACCCTCAAATTAAAATGCGTCGTCGGGGCATCGCCCTTCTGGAGACGCTCAGATCGCTAATCAAAGCCGATCGAGAATAGGCTAATCGGGCCCACCAACAATTAAACATTTAATAAAATGTTGGCCGAACTAACTATCACTAGAGCTTCACGCCGCATTATTTAATTCGGGATATTTTATCCCTCAATAAATAATAGTGATGTAACAAGTAATAGTAATAATACTATCCTACCAAAGGCCATTCAAGACACGCTCCGTTTGCTAATTAAAGCCAAACAGGAGTGGGCCGACAGGCCTACAACAATCAGTCATTTATTAAAATGACGGTGAAAATGATTATCACTAGAGTTTTTCTCATTTGAGCTTTACTCGACACTATTTAATTTCGGGATACTTGCCCCCTATTAAATAATGGTGATATCTGTTGGAGAATTAGTGATTATGCAGACTAGCAACACACCAAAAGAACCTTTGGAACCTGCTGCCACGCCGAAGATTCCCTCTCTGGTGCCTGCAGCCACGCCCTCTTTGCATGCTCCAACCACACTCATTGGGATAGAGGAAAGTGAAAGCTCAGGATACGTTACTATGTCTGTGCCGGAGCCTACTGTTATGGCTGAGGAGAAGTTGATTATGCCGGAGTCTACTATGCCGGAAGAGACTGAAAGTGAGAGTTCAGGATATTATTCATATGAGACCGTCAGCTCGGGGGAGGAGGACCTGGGTTCGGACTTTGATGAAGTTGATATGGATGGTAAGGTTTTTACGATTAGGAAAGATGCTAATGTGAACAGAAATAGAATGATAAGGAGAATTCCAGGTTTAAGTTGGGAGGAAACATTTGCTAAAAAGAAGATGGTTCTTCCAAAACTTTTTAGGGGCAGGACAAATGGGAAGAAAAAGAAAAAAGTGAAATAAGCTTTCATAGCTTCTGTTTCACTTTTCCTATTTTGTGATGGTTATAGTGTGAAGGTGGAAGACAAGCATCTCCTTTATATTTGAGAGAGTACGCTGGAATTTCTAAATTGGGATGGGAGTAGTTCGGTGCAGGGGTTGCTTTACTGCTTTGGGATGTAAATTGATGCTGCTGCTTGGAATTGCTACTTCGCTCGCTAGCTGGGAGTTGACGCTTTTAGCTGGCATGTGATACTTCTTTTTAGTTAGTTAGTTAATTTTGATTTTCTGATGTGGGGGCTGTCCCATTTCTAACTGAATTATTATATCTATGTTAGTCTTTTCTAGCTAGCTTAGATAGTCATTGAGGTCTGTTTTGATGCATTGTAAAATGCTATTTTTGGGTGCTTATATATATACTTACATTTCATCCAAAAAAAATAATGGTGATAAAAACTAGCAATAGTAATCAAGCTTCATTATTAATACTTAGATAACAAAAGAGGGGTACGTATGATAACTTAGCTCTTTTGAGATGGGTGAAATAATTGGCTCATCTACGAATTGGAGCCTTGCTCCTCGAGCAGCTTGGCCAAAGTTATAGCAGCTGGCACAAGTCATCATCAACCGTTGACTTCCGAAGTCATGCAAGGTGCTCCACCCAACTTTACTGCAATCTCATTTGGGTCCTTCGGATGTGGTTGACTCTCAACCAAACAAAAAGAATCTTTCCAAGAGGCAGATGGAAACAACCCCTCCCCAACCCCAACAGGCAGTACATCCGCTTAGGGACGGAAGTAAACTGCAGCGGAGCAAAGGGTCCCCGGCGAGGCCAGTCCTCTGGAGCAAGACAGGCTGAAATTTGTTAAGGCCTCTTGGTGGGACGGCGAAAACGAGCGGCGTAGGTGGCGATTCAGGTCGTAGAACCAGCTGCCAGCGATGAGCGCCCGTTTGCAGACGGAGCTTCCCTAGAGGCGAGGATGACCCGACCTGGGGTGCTGCCGCGAGCTTCGTCTGGTGTGGGTAAATCCACCTGGGATTTCACGGCGGCGGGTACGGTGGCTCCGGCAGCCCCAAACAAGATCTGAGAAAATCCATATGTGGATTCCGAGATTTCGTAGCTGCCTTGCCTCCCAAAATTTTTCTTCTTTCTTTCTCCCTTTCCTTCTCGGTCAGTTGGGCAGTTGGGCAGTTGCTGCTAGAGCTTCCCAAGACCAAAATTTCAGAACTTCTTCTTCCTTTGCTAAAATCAGTCCATTTTTGAATGAATTTTGTTGTAGAAACTGAAGAACAACGCGAATCTTTTTGGACAGATTCCCACATGCGGCGCCAGTGTTCATTTTAATCCAACACGATATAGTAAATATATGCATGAACACTCAATTTTTACGTGGAAACCCGAAAGGGACTTTTTAGGTTAATGTCCAAGCCCTCTCTTTCTCATTAGGACTCTCCTCACCATTACATAGTACATTCTGAGCTCCCATTAATGGAGTCTTGTAAGCTATTCTAGAGGAAGAAGGAAGAAGGAAGGCCCCTTTTACATGGAGGCTAAGCTCCCTATTTATAGACAAAGGGGAAAGGGTGCTCTCCACCCTAATGGCCCAAACGGGCCAATATTGGGCCTAATGGGCCGAACTGGGCCTAACTGCTCGGGCTCCGTACTACATAAAGTCTTGGGCTCCTGAACAGTAATAGGCCGAGATAATATATCCCAACACAAACAGTTTAAACTAAAATTTAGCCTGTGTTCGAGATTGAAGCTCGTTAAGCTTTGGTCATTAAATTAAATTCGAAATCACGATCGAACTCGAGTAGTTCGAAAAAAACTCAGTTCAATAACTATGAGTCCTAAGCTAAACCTTTTGTATGCAATAATGAAAAGTTTTACTGCTTAGCCCACCCCACCCCTCATTCCTGGATCCGCCCCTGATAGATATAATATATACTATCCTATATAAATGATGATACAAAAGAATACTTTTTAAAAAATTTACAAATGTAATACATGTGTCATGTGAAAGATCTTCAATCTATTTTTGTCAAAATTAGAGAACAAATAAAAATAGTATAACATTTTATAAAAAATAATTTTTTAACGCATTTTATAATAAAAAACTTGGTTGCATTTCAATTTATAGTGGATCCATTTTGAGTCATCAAACAAAAGTACAAGAAGTGACTAATTGTACGGTTTAAATAGAAACTTTAGTTTAAAAAATGAAGGGAGCAAATTGGCCTAGCTAAGGTTACTTAAAGCAATACTGAGGGTGCGCCTAGCAACTCTCATTTATAAATTGTGATGTAGATGATTTTGCGTGGATTCTCATATGTCGTTTATGTTCTCAGTGCATTTTCGAAAATTGCTCGTGCCCCTTGTAGTAAGGAATTAGGAATTTAGAGTATTTTAAGTGGACATTAGAACTCCTCATTTGGAACATCGAGAAGAAAAATGGACCAAATATATATATGGAGAATGTCAATTTGTTCACCATGAGCATGTTAATGTGATAAATAACTCGGATTTTCCCAAATTGTTAGATGAGTGACATTTGTAATACTTTGTTTGTAACACTTTTTATTTTGTTATTGATGTCTTTAGATATAACTAGTATTTCACACGTGTGTTGCACGATATTGGAATATTTAATTGAATGTTTTTAAATCAAAGACTTATATGTAAATGTAAAAGATGAAATATAAGAAAATTAAAATCTCAATGTGATACACATTGAAAAGTGTGCATAAACTAAAATAATATACTTCCTCCGTTCCTTTTGAGTTGCAACATTCCATTTTTAGGCTTGCCAATACACAACATTGACCGTCATTATATTTAATTCCATATTGGTAAAAAACTTTTAAAAATCAGATTACAAAACTTTGTAATGAGACGAATTCAACAATATCTTTCAAAAAAAATAATTCACATACATTAATAAATAAAATGTAGTCAAAGTAGAGTACATGAATAGTGTGTAAATTCCAATGTTGCAATTATTATGATACGGAGGATAGTATAAAATATTTAGTGATTTTGTTGTCTCATTTGTGGTCTGATTTTCAATGTTTCATGTGTACAACAAAGTGAGTATTTTGAATTTTTCTTTTGTGAATGTTGATTGAACACTCTCCTCAAACCCGAAAGTGCTTCATAGTGTACTATATCCCAATATCCTGCATTAAAAATCATAAGCCGGTTTCTAATATCTGATTTTTATTACTCCATACAATAATAGATAATAGATTAAAAATAATTAAAAACAATTTTTTTCATATTTAAAAAAAAACTTTCAAGTTCTTAATAGTCTACATGAATCTTGCTCAAAACGTCTTGAAGGTAATGATCTAAGAAATATGTTTGGAATGCATGAAGTGTCTTATTTAAGCTCCTTTCCATTCCAATTTCTTGATGCTCACCTTTCAAATTCTCTATATTGGATAGAGATAGAGAACCATTAATCTAGCTAGAATGGGCTTGGCCCCACCTCCATGGGTTGGTTGTGGGCTGGGATTATGGTTTTATTTATCATTATAAAGTTTATGTTATGTTTTGTAGTTTGGGTTTATTATTAGTAATTTAATAGAGTATCTGGTAGAGTTAGTTTGCGTCTCATTGAGGTTTATTTAATTTGGGCTCAATCAGGGTTTCTATTGAGTCTGTCATTAAAAGGTTATTTAAATCCTTTATATGATTCATTCTGGAGCATCTATGAATAAAATTGAAGTTTAGCTTTTTGTTTCAGGGCAAAGATTTCTATCATTGAGAGGCCGTTTGGCAACACTGTTTTTTGTCTTATCAGACTTATCAGTCAACTTTTTCACCAAACACATATTTTTTTCTTTCGTGCGCTGAATTGTGTAATTAGTAGAAAAAGTGACGTTGAAGTTATTTTTCTGGCTGTATTAGCTGAAGTTACTATAGATGACCTTTGTAGCTATCAGGCTTTTATCATGTGTGTGATGTGAAGAGGAGAAGAGGTAGGTTAAGTGTAAGGGTATTGGAGTCTATTATAGATCACTTTTCTATCCGGAACAGTTCTTAGTCCCATGATCCCATCTTTGCCAAATCAAAACTCATTAATGTTGTGGTGTTGGCCTGTTGGGGATGAATTTCATGATGATATCTTGATAACGGTATATATATGATCGTTTTTGTCAATCTTATTGATTATCTGGGCTTATATATATTTATTTTCTGCTTTCATCATATGTGTGATGTGAAGAGGAGAAAAGGGAGGTTAAGTGTAAGGGTATTGGAGTCTATTACAGATCACTTTTCTATCCGGATCAGTTCTTAGTCCCATCTTTGTCAAATCAAAACTCATTAATGTTGTGGTGTTGGCCTGTTGGGGATGAATTTCATGATGATATCTTGATAACGGTATATATATGATCGTTTTAGTCAATCTTATTGTGAGCCAAATCTTTAGAAAAGTTCAAACAGCTAATGAATTGGATTTAAGTCTAGTATTACATGTAGTCTTTTTTAATGCATTCTCATGGCAAAAACGGGAAGAAAGGGAATATTGAATATGTGAGGCTATGGTCAGGTTCAGAAACCAAAATTTCAAGAACAATAAGCGGGGTTGATTAATTAATCCTACCAATCAGTTAAAACCGGTGGTACCGAAATCCAACACAAAAATCTGTAACTCAGACCAGAACTGGAATATGTTTTAGCCATAAACAGACTGGAGTGTAGCAGATTATGATGTCTGTTTATGTTCCGGAGCTGCCCGGTGATGCAGTTTCCAGTTTAAAAACCACCCAGTGGTTTGGGTCAAGTTTGAACCGTGACCACCTCAAACAAAAATATGGAATGACCCTTTATTATTGAAGAAAAACGCTTGGCTTCACAGGCAACAAAACTTAGAATGTATTCCAAGTGTTTATTAGGTCGGAGTCCTACAATCACACCTGTCAATTTGAAGAAAATCAAAACAGACTCTGATGAAGATGTGCTGGATGCCTAGGAATACCTAAAGGAGAAGCTTCCATTCAGCGTACGGAAGCACAAATAGATTGCTGGCTGTACAATTCACCTAGTCCACTGCTGATTTTTGACCGGTTTCTTCTCCGCTTGGCAACCACCACAAAGCCTTCAGCGTCACCGGTACCACTACTATTTACATCAACCATTTTTGAGCTCTCATTATTCATTGTTTCTGTTGACTCCGTTTTCATCCCTTCATCATCCTTACCGTACTGTATCTTTATGATGGCTCTATCATTTGCAATTGCTTCAGCTGGGCTTGCTGGAAGCTCTGACTCCTTCATAACTGGAGTTTCTGCCTGAGCATCTGAACTATGCTGCACCGACTTGACAATGAAGCTAAGTAGTATTTGCCTAGCTAGTTCTGTCTTTTCAACATCCTGAGCGAATTTTGATGACTTGCTCTGTTTAGCATCCAACTTGACTTTCTCTACACCAGAATCAGAAGCATGCGGACTGAGTTTTGAATCTTCAGAGGTGGAACGCACTTTCCATGCCTTTGTTGGAACAAATTCGGGAGCATGTGGATTCATACTTGTAGCAAGGCCAAATCCATCCCCTTCACTGGAAAATATTGGATACTTGGGGTAACCGTACCTCACACGGGAAAAGCTTGACCTGTAATACATAGGAGACCTGGGACCGCAGGGGACTCTTGCAGCAATCGATGGAAACCCCACTGTTTCTAAAATCATGCCCTGCCTGGAAATTTCATTATAGAAACTAGCAACGGCAGCACGGTTTAGCAAATGAGTGACCGCATAGGCACCTGGACTGAATGGTTCAGCAGCTGCAGAAAGCTTGCTCCCATTCGCCTCCACAATCTTTTCCTGAGTATTAGGAGATGAAACATCTTCTGCCTCACTTAATGATCTTTCTGACCCGCCCCCACTTCTTTGAACTTCTTCATTATCAATATTGCAACATGTATCTTGCACACTCGCTATGTGCCGTTCATCTTCATAATTACCAGAAGAGTCATCCACTCTTACTGTGAGTCTTGCATCCTCTATAGGGGGTGTCTGAGGCGGACTAACAGATATCTGGGAATCGGAACTGTCTTTGTTTAATTCTTCAACTTCCTTTGAGGGCTTTAGAACCGTACCAGGTGGGGCCACAGCTACATCTTTGTAGGATAGCGATTTGGAGGACACAGTGTTGAGATTGGCAGGAGGGGGTGAAACACTAACAGTTGATGAGGAACAACCTTTTGGAGGTGCTACTTTAGAAGAGTTAAAGTTGGGAGCCTTTTTTTCAAAAGAGAATTCAGAAGAAACTTTTCTATATGCACCATTGCGCCCCTGCGGGATAACATCTTTCCTAGATATCACGTTCCGTGAGGAATAAGCAGGACCTGTTTTTATCTTGGCTAGATTTGGTCTCTTACGGATACTATTTTTTGCAGTGGAATGACCACTGCGCCCTTTCACATTAGCTTCTTGCCACCCGTGATCTGGACTAGTTTCGGAAACAGGTACTTCGACAAGCAGAGGCTGTTCATTACTCGTTGGTCTAGGAGGAACCATGAATTCTGGAGGAGAAGTAGTGCTATCCTTATCCTCTTCATGATCAACAGGTTTGATGGATATACAAATTTCTGCAATGTCTATGCTCTCAGAGTTGTTACCATCACAAGGTCCTTTCTGAGATTTTTCAGACACTGGATGCACCTACCAGAACAGAACACACAAAAGTTTTCAAAATAAGAAGTCATAAATGAACGAATTTCCCCTGACATTATACAACTCAGAAAGAAACATGACATAACATAAAAGTGATACCTTTGAACGCCGTTTACGGTGCAAATCAAAAGTCTTTACATCTTTATCTGGATTTATGTAATCTAAGAGATCTGATACACTGCAAAAGAGGCAGTATGATTAATCACAAGAATACGGGCAGAATGTTCAAAACTAAGTGATCCATGTATAAATATGAACACCTTAGGTGTCCTTTGCTAGCAATGGAAGCATCAGGTTTTGGTGTTCCAGACCGTGCAGCCTCTTGTTGCTCTAATGCTTTTGATTCAAAGTATTCAAGCCAGGCAGCAGCATCCTACACATAAAAATTTCATGGCAAAGAAAAAACTTAAGATAGAAATGTTGTATCATTTGAAAATGCTCGCATTTAGTTTCAACAAGCCACACAAATATTTGAAAATAGCACTCTTCCATGTAAAAAGTTTAATATGCACCTGAGTTCGGAGATCATCAGGTCCAAGCTTAGCTCGAAGAATTTGAAGTGTAGTTTGCTCATGTTGAACACTCAAAGAATATGCTTCCATTAGTGAAAGAGCAATGGCTATCGCATGATAACTGGCAGCAGTCTGAGAGCAAACACAGAGTTAGCATGAGCTGTTCCTGAAAAGGGACAATATTGAGAAAACAGAAGTCAGAAAGTGACCTGAATGTGATCAGGTCCAAGTAGCCGCTTGTTACACTTAAGGGCTTCATGGAGATATCTGAGTGCAATTTGTGCATTTCCCATCCCCTCTTCCATCATAGCCACATTAATGTATGTAGCAGCTGTGTTTGGATGTGATAGGCCGCAGGTAAAGTGAAGCAGAAACAGGGCTCGGTTGACATATCTGAAAATATACAAAGAGCACTTTACTGTTATGACATTTAAGAGGAACAATGACTTAAAGGACAAGTGAGAAAGTCTTGATACATGAAACATCAAGCAAAGCAAATAATTTTGTCTACTCACTTCAGGGCAAGTTCAATATGTTGAAGGCGATAGTAGAACACTGAGAGATCACCGTAGCTTTTCATTGTATCTGGGTGGTCAAGACCCAGTTCCCTCTCATTAATATCCAACGCCTTCTGCTGATAAATAGTTGCCTAAAAGGAATGTAAAGATTAAAATGTGAGTAAATCCAAGATCTAAATGCTAATCAGAGCAAAGATATGCCATGGCAGCAACTATACGTACAACAAGCTAGGAGGCAACAGAAGTTATCAAGATAATAAAGCAATAAACCATTTGAGATTAAGCTACCTGATTAAAGTCTCCTGTGTGATAAAGAACAACTGCCAGCAAGCTATAGGCACTTGCTATGGTGCGATGATAAGAGCCACATACAGCAATCATTTTTGTCAATGCCTTCAGTAAAAAACGTAAATAAAGTCAATCTTTTTCTCTATATGACTGTATGATATAGTGATTCATGAAACGAATTTATATACCTTTGTCCCAAAGTTTAGTGCATCTTCCAGCTTTCCTTTATCAAGAGCAATCTTAGAGGACTCCAGCAAAGTACGACCATCGGCAGAAGAGCATACAACATGCTGCATTGTACATTGTGAGAAAAATATTGTAAATGAATCAATTTATAAGCTAAATTGAAGGACTTTATTATGATATACAGCAAAGAAATGTAAATCTTACTTTACACATAGGTACTAAACTGATGATATCAGCTTCACTAAATGGATTTGGGCTTTCCATGTCATAATCTCTAGGAATCAATTCTATTCCAACCTAAGAAGGAAAAATCAATAGTTGTTCAGAAAAAGAAAATAAACGCACAATTTTCATTGTGTGAAAATAATGAATCTGGCTCAGACCCAGTAAAAAGGAAAATAAACACACAATCATATTACCTTATGACAGAGTCCACGAAGAATTGACAATTTTCTTAGGTGCTTGAATTCATCTCCCAGATTCCAACTAAATCTTTTCAATAGAAATTCACTTAACCAATGGAACTTGAGAGTTTGGTCACCACTAAACTTCTCATTATTAACCTCTGTTGGATTGGATCCAAGCATGAAGTTTAGAGAGGACGCAATCGCAGATCGCAAGTAAGCCGAGTCACTAGTAGCGGCAATAACAGCTCTAAGAATGTACTTAAAAGCACGAGTGACCATCTCATGAACACAAAGGGACTGTATGTGTGGAAGATTCTCAGCAAGCTCAACCTGGTTCATGAATAAAAATTATTCTGGTAAGGATTTTTGCATCATAAAACTATCTGAAAGAAATATGAACCGAGAACCCACCACTCTTCCCAAAGAACACATTTGCAATCCTCTTAGGTGCATGAAGTCCGTCAGAGTTCGACCATCAACAGGTGAAAGTTCTAAAGAGGCGAAGTCTGCTACCTAAATATAAAACGAAATCAGAACACTTTGTAACAACTGTTATGAAACAGAGAGATTAAAACTTACCAGCTTAGGAAGGGCAATATCATCGTAATATTTCTCCGCCATCTTGAAGATATCATCTAGTGGCTGTTTCAAAAGAATCAAAGTGATAAGACATAATGCCTAGGAAAAAACTCTCTTTCCGTTTATAGCATCGGCTTGGGTCAAAAAATAACATATGATTAATAAAGGTGCTTTATGAGTGAGCAAAGTATCAACATAAACCTTTAGATGAAGACTCGATCCACTCTCTTTGAGACGGAGATATGCTTCTTCAGAAACATATTTCAACCACTCTGCCTTTGAACTGGACTCATCATTGGTTTGCTCAGCTAAGATGCATTCCACATTCGGAGTACTAGTTGAGTCATCAATGGCTTCATTTGCCTCTGTTGCGTTATTATTCGAAGATTTACGCTCCCTCTTTTTTAACATTTTAAATTGCTTCCCTAATCCTTTGATTAGTAGCTCATCCTTACCATCTTTTCCAACCTTCTTGGGATCCTTTTCTGTTGTAGGCTCCTTCTTTTGTAGATGCTGCATCCAGCAAGATCCAAGCTCCCATCTGAATGATTTTTTCAGTATTGGAGGCTTGTTTTGCAACTTTATCAAACTATCTTTAATAATCTCAAGAATGGGGGATCCAGGAGATTCATAATCTGTGTGTTTATCTTCATGAGATTGGCTTCTCACAGAACATTCAAGCATCCTTGGATTTAAAAGGAGATAGCGTAGGCTGCAATTTTTTAGTTCAGTGGAGTTAAAAAAACTACAAAAAGCTTATGCACTAAAATCATAAACAACAACAACAAAACGCATCGCAAAATTAAATCGTTCTCAAAAGAAGAAGAAAAATTCTCTACTGAAGACAACTATAGGAAGCCTTCAAATAATGTTTATGGAGGGGAAGTAAATCTTCTGACTGATTGTACTTCAAATGCACAAAAATAGTTAAACCTGTTTATGTTGAGTGCATTCGCTCCCCCATCTGGTTGTTCATCAATTACAATATCTTGTACTAGGCTCCTCTCCTCCGCATGACCAGCCGCAACTTTCACAATAGCAGTGTAACCACAGTGTCTTACAGTAACCATACCAAGTGATAATGTATCCTGCGGAAACACAAACAAACACAATCATCAGACCAGAATAAGTGTCGGGAATAATGAAAAAAAATTACATAATGAAAGTAGTTGAGACTTGAAGCTACTCACATGTGCAAGGACACTTTCATCTGCAGTTACCCCTTTAAGTAAATTTCTTTGACCAAATTCTTCAGCAGATTCATCAAAACTTTTAATGCCAACAATCTTCAATCCTTTACAGCTAGCGTCAGTGGAATCTTTAATCACCGTAACACATAAATCCCCAATGTGATCCTCAAATAACACTGAACCCCAAACTGAGTGAAGAGAAGTCGGAGTAGATGCCGCAGTGGAGTCAATGACTTTCCTTATTGCACCAACAGCTTTCACAATTGCTACATCAACAAAAAGATTATGGAGCAAAAAGACCTTGCGGTCCCGAACAACCCTTTCTTCTTCGGTTTTACAAGGAAGCTTTGCAAGTAATTGAAATTCTGAAGCCCAAGGTCTAAAGTCATGCTCTCCACTTCTTCCCTGGCCTCCACCATTACCACCCCAGCTCTCATCTTCAACTGGAAGAGGAATGAAATTTGTTTCAGGATCTATAAGAGCTGGAGGGACAAGCCATGTGTTTGCGCGGAATCCATATGGAAGATTACCAAACTGAAAGAATATCATGGCAGGTTCATAGTTTTCTAATCGCAAGATCAACAAAAAGAAAATAAAGAATTGTTGACAACAAAATAATAATTACCTTATTATGATCAACAAAAGCACTCATTAAAGATTCATACGCCTGTAAAAAACAGTAGATCTATCATGCATCTGTCCTAAGTAGCTTACCAAAATGATAAAGAAATAATTGATGCAATCAATGTAATGAAAGATTCATTGCAACAATTACATACAGGACAATTTGTTCTATAAAGTAGTTGAATAAATAAAGTCATAAAAGTAACAAAATTTTGAAAGATATTCAAAAGACCTAACATAACTCCAGATTGGCATTGCATTAGTTAACCTGTTCACAAGCCATGCTTCAATTACAATACACAAGAGAAAACATGTTTAAGAATTTGAAGTGCCAAGAAATATCTGGGTGCAGTCAGAGAGAAAAGGCATTTACTTTGGCAAAAGCTTGGCTAAGCTGTTGAAGAAGATCAACCAAACTATGGGCTCGTATAAGAGGCTTTCCCAAAGGATAAAAGCCAGTTTTTGAAGCAGCCACGTGTAGTAACTTCCCATTGCATATCTTAACCTGCAAGTAAGTTACAGTCACAAAAGAGGGGGAGTAAGAAACAATTCGTCGATTTCAGATATCAAGTCAAGCATCTTCAATATTGTTATCGAGAAATGCAGAGTTTTTAGTCGAACCTGAATTTCAAAATAATCACTATTTTGATCCGACTGGCCATCCTTCACTTCCACTCTCTTCAAACTTGTAATCGGCGGATGGAGATGAGATAAAGACAGGAACTCGTAAAAATCCGAAAGCTTCGGAATCGGGTGGATTGCCAGCATGTCGGTTTCCTCCGGAGCGGAAGGAGAGGGTAACCCCGACGACTGCACGGCTCCGTCCGACGGAGAATTCGGCCGGGCGGTCTCCGGAGCCTGCTGCGGCTTGTGCTTCCGGGAGCGGGCGTCATTCGCGGAGGCCGTTGAAGATTTCCCGCCTTTGGACTTGCCGAAGCGCGTGGTGCACGCGATGATGTCGAGTAGCCTTCGAACATGAGCCTGTGCCTGGGCCTGGTCCGCATAATCCTCTGAAATATCGTACGTGTTGGGCCATTAGAAACCGAAACGGGTCACAATGAAATGAGATTTTCATGAGCCCTTAAAAAGTTGAAAATTCAAGGGAAAAAATGAAACTTACTCCTTGTTTGGTTAGGGAGAGGGGAAGCATAAATGAAGGGAAAGGTGAGGAAATTGAAATGCCTAATTTGTTTATTTCAGTCCGTGATTTATATAATTATATGTTACAGTAATTAATCATGTCTTATAAATGATAAATTTAGCATTTGCATTAGGTACATTTTGCAAGAAAAAAACACAACAAAAGTTGCCACCTGTACCGAATCTTTTGTCGAGAACTTTTTATTGTGATATAACTTTTTTTTGAAGAATTGTGATTAAACTTATTAATTGTGGAATATATGTATAAATTACTTTTTAAAAATATTTCTACTTGGACTTTATTCAATCCCACACCAGAGCAGATTTAAAAAGATCAGACCAGAACAGTTCAGACTAGACCAAACCGGACTTAAACAGGCCCGTAAATTTCACTCTAGATAAAAACATCCTATTAATGATGAAGGGATATAAGTACTTCGTATATAATTAGAGAAAATATATTCGGCCCCTGTCATTTCCGGATTTGGAAATAACTTTACACAAGTGTTTAAAAAAAACTAGGGTAAAAATTTAACTAAAAAAGATTTTTGTACTAACACAATCCAAATTATTTTTTATTGGATGCACATTTGAGGTGACTACGTAAGAGCATCTCCAATGCTCTAATGTGCACGATGCACATGTGGCATGAGTCATAGCCACATAAATATGAGCAAATAAATTATCTTTCACCTTATTTAAATGATTTTATACAATTTTGGTAAGTTTTTCCATGCAATATCAACAACAATGTCAACATTTAGACGGTCTCCTTGACATTGTGGAGAAAAACTTACCAAAACTATATAAAATCATTTAAATAAGGAGAGAAAGAATTTATGTACTAATATTTATGTGATCATCTCTCATGCCACATGTGCATCGTGCACGTTATAGCATTGGAGATGCTCTAAAATATGTAATGCGTAATTGCGTACTAAGTTTCTAAAATTGGTATAAAGCGGTGGTGAAGTTACCATATAAATTTATGTAATTATTTAGAATTGATAAAGTGAAAATAAGATAGAAACAATTCAAAATCACACAAAAGTTAACAAATTTAATACGAAATATCTTAGTAGAATAGATAAAAAAATGAAAGATGAATAATAATCTTAGTAAGACATTACTAAGACGGGGATAAAAAATGAAAGATTGGTTTTTCCGACTCCTATGGCATTCTATAGTTTTAAGATCATGTATATATACTTTGTATAAATAAACATGCAACAACCCTATAATTGTCATTTCGTCCGTGGAGCCCTATGTAGTTAAAAAGTATTATAAAGCCCTATGTGCTCTTTTTGAATATTAATCGAATAAATGTATGTTAGAAATCAAAATATCTACTCACATTCAAAAATTAATTTCATTCTAAAAGATTAATCTCTTGGAGAAAATAACATATAAACATAGTTTTTTTATCGAAAACACATATGGAGTATATGTTTGACTGACATGAGAAATAATAATATAAAAATTATGTGATTAAAGTTTGTACAGTCAAAATAGAAATAAAATTCTGAACAAAATGCTTTGAGATCATGCACAACAAAAATAAAAGTAGAGTCAAAATTACTCGTTTGACCCAAAATTGGAGTTAAATTAATTTAAAACACAAGGCCGCTCTTGAACAACCATTGACTGGGGTGTTAGAAATTGATTCTGCTTCTGTTTTTTTAATCAGAATCAATTTTCAGAAGTTGATCTTCGCCGGCTTCCAAAAAAACTAGGGAAAAGTGTCAAATAGGCCCCCCTACTAATACGAAAAAGTCAATTAAGCCCCCGAACTCAAAAAACATCCAATTAAGCCCACGAACTAAATATAACGAGGCAAAACAGTCCTTTTAGCAGGATATTAACCGTTCCCAGTTAAGTTGCATGTGTGATAAATGATGTGGCATGCTTTTACATTTTCTTTTTCGCTTTTTCTCTTTCTTTCCTTTTTTCCTTATCTCTTTTTAACCGCTTAATTACCTTCTAAAAGGACTGTTTTGCCTCGTTTTTTATAGTTCGTGGGCTTAATTGAGTGTTTTTTGAGTTCAGGGGCTTAATTGACTTTTTTGTATTAGTAGGGGGGCCTATTTGACAGTTTTCCCAAAAAACTACTTCTAGGAGTAAATTAAAATAACAAAAGTACTTATGCATTTTCACTCAAACACACTAACTTCTACTTCTGCTCCACGAAGGAGCAAAAGTAATTTTAAGAATCAAATCCTCTGACTTCTACCTCTATATATTATTGATCCTCTAAAAAAGGTATACAGCATTGATCAATGAAAAAGTAATTTAATATAAATAGTAAGTGTTGATTTTTGGGAGAAAATGAAAAGGAAAACAACGGTCAACAATCCAACACATGAGAGTTGAGATCGTTCCCGATTATAGTAATCATAAAGCAAGTGTGAGGTGAAAAGATTCACATGAATGAGGAAGCTCGGACCGTCGGTTTGGCGTTAAAACCCAGCCAGCGGGCACTAACGATTGCGACAGATTTTGCGGCCCCAAATTTGTCGATTTATTGGAATTTAGTATACGCACAAGGAGTTGTTGGATTCTCCTCAGATGCATCTATCACTCTACTAAAACCTCTTTTTCTTACATTATTATATTCAACCATTTTTTACTACCCCAAAATGCGTATATATTTTGTACACTCGTCTTTGTACACATACCAGTACTGTATTTTATAAATGAGTTGTCAATGTATACGACCAATTAGGAAATGTGTACATATTTCATGTACCATTATATTAGCGGAGGTGATTACTTGTTTTTTCTACTTATCAGACTTCATCAACTAATCTTTTTATTAAACATTTACTCGTATTTTTTTATTTTAGATGCTCAATTGTTTAATAATCAAAATAGATTAGTTTTCTGAGTGGAGTTGATGAAGATGACTATTTGAGCGTTTTAATTTTTTTTCTTAACTTTTCTAATAAAATGTACGTCGCACGTAGTTTAAATGTAGTTTTTTTATTACGTAGATTGAGACGATTTTAGTGTAAACAGACTCTTACGGCCTGTTTGGATTGAATGTTGGGGAGTGTTAGTAATGGAAGTGTTAGTAAGTGTTGATACTAACACTTGTTTGGGAGAAAAATTAAGAGGTGTTAAAAGACGTTAGTAAGTTAGGAAGTGTTAATGATAACCTTCTCAACACCTCAATTGTCCACTTTCTTAACACTCCGATTTGGAGTGTTTTGAGGTGTTGGACAATTATTAACCTTCACATTCACACAAATAACATAAAATGCTTCGACATCTCGCTTCGAATCTCTTTGCCGCAGGTTTGATGGTCTGCCCTTTTCATCTTTTCTATTTACGCGTTTCTTCTGCCTCAAGGTAAAATTATTAATACTTCCATTATTAACACTTCATTCATTTGACTCTCCCAAACAAGGTAAAATTATGTCTAACATTTACATTTCTCTCCCCTTCCAGGCCCTTACTAACACTTACTAATACTTCCATTATTAACACTTCCAAACACTCCATCCAAACAGGCCCTTAAGCTCATTTGCCATCAATAAGAAATATGGAGTAGTGCGTGTAAGGAAAATTGATTAACATTTGAAAATGGAAAGCATCTACTATCTATTTTCTTAATTCTTATTGTAAACTATGATCCGCACATGATCAAAGCTCTTAACTATTTTTTGCAAAACTTTCTAACTTATTATAATATATGTATAATAAATGTTCTATATTAGGGTCAACATCCTTGAACTGAGATAAAATTCATATATGTGATCTCCTCCTTGAAGTGTCATAATAATGCTATCGGATCACAAATTACTTGCCAACTGAAAATGTGCTTTTAAAACCGGTTATCTCATTATTATATATATCATCAACCGAAAATCATATCCTATCATTGAAGTATGTTTGTTCCAATAATTTTCTAAACCAACGGTTATTAATGTGTGAAGAGTGTTATATGTAAATGGATAGTTAAATAAAGAAGAAAGTAAAGTATCAGATGAATGTTTAATTCTAGAGGTGAGGTACTTATTGACAATGTGAATAATTAAGTAAATTGATGATTATATTTTCATTAAAAGTCATATTTTTAATGGATATTTTAGTTAAAAATAAGTAAAATAAAAAATAAATTTGTTCTATTTTAAAGATTTATTTTTGCCAACATTATCTTTAAAAATTAAAATTTAAAATATACTCCAAGTGTCATGCACATCCGACATTTCACGGTATAGCGCGAAGTGACGCCTAATTGCACACTAAATCACTAATTATTACTCCATTATTATAAGTTTAATTAATGGTGTTCATTGACAGATACAAGGGGAGTGGCGGGTGCCGTTCATTCTCCTCCTGCCCAGATGTATGATTAAGCTTAATATATTATACGACGTACTCCGTTTATAATATTTTTAATGTATGTTTTATTCAATAATATAAAAAGTAAGATTTTGCCATGTTTCAAGAAATTGAAGTCGTCCCTGATTATATTTATGCCATAGAGCATAAAAAAATGGACCAAAATAAATTAATAATATTATGTACCTCCCCCTAATTCTGAATATAATAAGCTGGATTTGTTGATTATATGAATAATTAATAGTTCGTAGCACAATGTGCCAAACGTTGTTTTGACTTTCACAGTCTCCTATAAAAAGTGTAATCTCGGGCGTGGCCTAATTAATTGCTAACCATCAGTGTTTATTTTTTATCAAAAAATAAACAACAACAATTTATAAATTAATAATTTTATTTTTAAATTCTTTTGTGAAGAATACAATACACCTACCTTCAACCATTCTCAGCAAACATGGTTTTAGAGCAACAACTTCTAACCTGTCAGTAAGCTTTGCTCCTTTCACCTGCCCACAACATTTCATGTTTCAAGAAAATGAAAACTAGTTTTCAAAAAAAAAAACTTCAAAAAAAAACCTGATCAATTATGTCAATAACTAGGAATCGAGTAAAAGATTTCATCAATCAATCAATTACATAATTATTACCCAGAATTAATAATACCTCATGGGACAAAGAATAGCTGGTGAAATGACAAGTTTGCACATTGGAAGCTAAAAGCCTCTTCACATCCAGTATCCTGTCCGTGGAGATGCCCTTCATCATTTCAATCAACCCACATCAATAATTCAATAATAATCAATGATTTAATATATATTTCAGCTTCATGAAAATAAAGATTTAATTTTTAAATCAAGAAAATTCTTGAATTGAAAGCACAAACAAACCACTTGCAGTATATACCTTGAGAACAACTTGGGTATCATAGGGAGTGATGACTGTGATGTCCACAACACTAGGAACAACTGCAAAACAAAATTTGATTTTTAAAAAGGGAACAAATAAAGCCCCTGGATTGATTTAAAAAGGAAAGAAAAGGGAAGGCAGAGAAAGGGAAAACCCAAAGTCCAATAAATGAATTACAAAAATAAACAAACAGATAGAGGAAGATAGGATCCTCCACCTTTCTCTTCCTTCTTCTTCTTCTCAGACTTGGCTTTGCTTCCCTTTCCCCTGCCAGACTTGGGGGCCATAACCTTCTCTTGGTTCAATTCTGAGACCAAATGGAGAAAAGCTATAAAAGAAAGAAAGAAAGAAATGAAACCCAAAAACACTCTTATCTGCTGAGAAATGAATGAATGGAGTTGAAAAAATGGGGTTGTGATAAATGGACAATGGGAGCTTTGGAGCCTATTAAAAGATTGGGATAATATATATAGAGAGATATAAACAAAGGAAATCTGGAGAAGGGATTTCAATGGGAGGAGGGGGAGAAGATAGGATAAGGAAGGGACAAAGTTTTGGGATTGCATTGGGGGGATTGGGCTTTTGGTGTTTCCCTGTCACTCGCCTTAGCCCTTCTATTAGTGGTTGGTAGCCATTCTTTTGCCCAATTTTCTGATAGTCACTTACACTAAAGTGTTTAATTATAAGTTTAGAAAAGTTAACTTTAAAAATATTTCTCAGCAGGAGTAACTTTAATAATAATACTCCGTAACTTTAAATTAACTTTTCCTCTTTATCAGCAAACTATAACAACAATTTTATGTAGTTTTTTTCACTTTTTTATGATTTCAAGAAATTAAATCAATTTATTTCTTAAAATTATTAATTTAATTATTATATTTTCAAGAGAATTATTGTTATGAAACAGATATTTCCACATTATTCAGGATTTCAAGAAAAGTTTCTTGAATGGTCTTACCTCTTGCCTTTTGGAGCAATGGGTGAATACTGTGATTTGACCCCCCACCCCACCCTCACCCCACCCCATCCACGCTCCTTCACATTTTTGCACACACAACAACACAAGACTGTTTGGTGGATTCCGAGGAAAATGGTTGTTATGCTTGAATTTGGTTCTCTCGATCTTCTAAATTACATGTCACTTTTTGGCATTTACTCTCTAATGCAATTAAATGAATTTTGACCGGAACTTTTTCGTTCAAATTTTAAGTGTTTTCATTTGTTGAATTTAATAAACACACGCGAAAAATGATACTTGTGTGCAATTATATGTTTTACTTGTGTGATATTGTGTTACCTTCTTTTCTACATTTGCTTTTGATTTCACAAGCAAACATTAAAATAAATGTTACGTTGGACTGTGGAGTAATATTTCGAGAATTTAAAAAAAAACATTGATATTTTCCATGTAATATAACTATTACCTGTGTAATTAATATAGCAATATCTTTATATGTGTGTGTAATATGTAATGATTCAATTTTTCTATAATATGTATTACAAAATAAAATCGAGATCTTTATCTTTATTAATATATATATATGGAGCGGTTCCGGTAAGAATGAGAACGAATCTGGACAGTTTGATTGTATTATGTGGAACCAAATTGTGCATTTGGTGAAACTGAAATGTGCATTAAATGATATTGAAATGTGCAAAATAAAAATTGGCTAAAGGGTCAAATAGGTACATGAACTAACTTAAAGTGTTCAATTAACCCCTTATAAAAGAGTTTCTGCCTGGACGTCGCCAATTGGGGCGGTTCCCGGTGGAATTTATTGATGAAATTTTTTGAGCATCTTCTTCATTAATTCTAGTTTACCCATACCAAATTTCAGCTAAAAATTCAACCGGGAAGGCAGTCGAATTATTTTCCGAAATGCACTGCGCTGTTTAATTTTTCAGAAAATCATTCGACTGCCTTTCCGGTTGAATTTTTAGCTGAAATTTGGTCTGGGTACATTAGACTTAATGAAGAAGATGCTCAAAAAAATTCATCAAAAAATTCCACCGGGAACCGCCCCAATTGGCGACGTCCGGGCAAAAACTCCTATATAAGGGGCTAATTGAACACTTTAGGTTAGTTCATGTACCTATTTGACCCTTTAGCCATAAAAATTTAAACTCAAGTGTGCATTAGATGAAACTGATATGTGCGAGAAAAAAAGTACAAAAATAACATCACATCGTACTTTTTATTCTGCACATTTCAGCTTCAACTAGTGCGCATTTCAATTTCACATAATGCACAATTCAACTGCACATAATGTCACTCTATCGTACCCTTTGTGATGCAAATTTCAATTTCACCTAATGCACAATACAATTTCATCTAATGCACGCTGAATTTCACTTGAAGCAAATCTAACGGTCCAGATTCGTTCTCATTTCTCTCATAAGATCGTGTTCTTATTTGAACCAAAACCTATATATATATATATATATATATAACTTGTTTGAGTCAAAAGAAGTGAAAGCTCTGGGAGTGACAGTTGTCTTGGCGGTTCCCGAGATTCGAGGTGACGGTTATAGCGACCGGTTCAACTTCCCAGGTAACTGATTATCTGTTTGTTGGCCTCAGCGCGACATGTATCCCGGGGTACGCTCCTCGCCGTGTGTCGCCTTACGATTAGCTCTTCGGGTGGTAGAGTTCCCTATAAATACTTGCTTAATAGGTTGGGTCAAGGTTTTTGAATTCCTTCTCTCCTTCTCTCTGGGTGCTCCAACTTCTCTCTACACCGGATTCCAGCAATCGGTTCTTCATTCGTCCCTCGAGTCAGGTAACACTCATCTCTAGATTCTCTTCTTTTCTCCTCATGTCCACTCAGGACATGACTCTGATCCTCGCCGTTCCTCGGAGACTGATATGGACCCTCGCTCCTCGTGAGAGCCCGGGTCACCGGATATCGCCCAAGCCACATCAGATGGCTATGATTCTGGCAACGAAACCTTCCCCGGTGATGACATGGAGGTTTTCGAGGTCGCCTGCTCGGGTGATGTGTCGTGCCACGAGGTGCTTCTGGGAAACGCCCAGGGCTGCTAACACTTTTTCTCTAACCATTTCATGGACCATATCCCATTTTGTCTACCGCCGCCCGTCGTCTACATCCTACGCGGTGCGTCTCACCCATTTAAAAGGTGCCTCAGGATGATCACGGTTCACCTGGATTCCGTGATAGCCAAACTGCGATTCCCGGCCCATCCCTTCTTCATCGAGGTATTCCAACACTATCAGGTGGTTCCCCATCGAGTTCATGCCCAACTCGATCTTATCGGCTTGTGGCCGCCTTCATCGTGTGGTGTACCTCTACGAAAGTGGATTTGAGTCTGGATATTTTCCACTATTTCTTCCAGATCTCCCCTAGAACAACGGTGTTTTTTGACGATCAGAAACCGTTTTGGACGGAAACTATTTCATGGGGCCTCCTCCTTCATTAAGGAATAGAAACATTGATTCCTCTTTGTCCGCTTCCATGAGGGCCAGCTGCTGACGCGTTGGAATGGGTTCCCTCCAATGATCAGAGAGTCGCGCGATACCGAGGAGCTGAGGGGGGTCATCAAGAGAGTGCAATGTTACTATGAACACATACTGCCCTATCTGACCTCCAAAGCGATTGTGAGCACATACTGCCCTATCTGACCTCCAAAGCTCTTACTGACGCAGGAATAGGTACCGCTCGTGTTACTGGATTGTTCCCCCCCCCCCCCTAAAATCACACCTAAACTCCGGGCAATCCTATTCTTGTTCAAGGTGAGTGCCTTTGGGATTCATGTCGCCCGTTTCTAACAGTTTGTATTTTTGTTTTAGGTCCTCTTATACCCTCAAAAGCTCAGATCGAGAATGATGCACTGAAATGGAAGCGAGTGGCACGTGTTGCCCAAAAAGAAGTTGTCAAGTCGAAGAAGGCATCTGGATGGGCAAGTTAGTCCTCTGAGGTCACTCTTCCGCCGCCTCTCAAGCCGAACGTCGGGATCATGATGGTGCTCGGACCACAAACTTGGCTGTCCCGGAGGCCCAAAACGAGGGCCTGGGCGTGGACACTGTTGTTGCGTAGGAGGCTAAGCCCATTCGGGTGGCAATTGGTCGCCAATTTGGGTCTCAAAAGGAAAAGTCGCCCAAGCGGACTCGTGTGGAGACAATTGGCCCTTCTGTTCAAAATCCAGAGTTACCCCAACTTGGTTGCTCTGTCACCAATGCATTGAGGGAGTTTGGCAGCCACTCGGGCTTGGAGCTGATTCCCCGAATATCCCATGACGTTGTGGAGAGGGCGCTGCTCTCGTGTTTTCAGGTATCCCTTGCCCTTACCTGCCATAGTTTACTCTTTCCCTTCATCACTCATTCGAGATACTCATCATTTCCTCCCTACGGGTTGGCCTGTACATCCTCCAATCTGAGACCGCTCGGGATTCGGACGCCCTCACGACGAAGAGGAAGGCCGACGAAGCGTTCACGGGGGCTCGATGGGAAGCGAAGCAGGCGGCTGAAGTGGATGTTCGGCGGGAGAAGGATCTCTTGGAAAGGTTTCTCTAGTGTGCATTAGGTTAAACTAAAATGTGTGGAATAAAAGGTACCAAAATAACATCACATCGTACCTTTTATTCTGCACATTTCAGTTTCACCTAGTGCACATTTCAAGTTCACCTAATGCAAAATTCAGCTTCACATAATGCCACTATATCGTACCCATTGTGCTGCACATTTCAATTTCACCTAATGCACATTACAGTTTCATCTAATGTACATTGAATTTCGTTGTCACTTCTCTCCTAAGATCATGTTCTTATTTGAACCAAAACCTATATATATACTATTATTCTACATGTATGTATGTATGTATGTATGCATGTATGTATGTATGTATGTATGTATGTATGTATGTATGTATGTACGTACGTACGTACGTACGTATGTATATGGGTGAGATCACATACAAACTAGTTCTTCAATGCTAACCTACAAACCATGCATCTTTACATTATTTGTATTGCATATTAAAGTTCAAAGTCTTGCATATTATTGAGGTTGTAGGTTAGTAAATTAAGTATGACTTGTATTTGATCTCTAATCTGTGCGTGTGTGTAATGAGAGTATGGTGGAGAATCAAGTAGGAATTCATTACGAGCCAAAAAAGTGAAATTTTTTATGTTAATTAATGAAGTATTTAATAATTTTGTAATCAATAACAATCAAAGGTTAGATTTTTCTATTTATTTGTCACAACTTATGATTAAAACATCAAAAAATAGAATAAAAATAACAAGTACTCCCTCTGTCCCTAAATTTACTTACATTTCGCTTTTCGAGAGTCAACTTAAATCACTCTTAAACTCTTACTTTTTGTATCAAAACTTTATGAAAATTGATTTTTTTTGTGCAGGCTTTGTAGCGGGTTTAATGTAGTTTCTGAATATGTAAATTTTATTTACTAAAAATAATCCGAGTTTTCACAGGGATCATTTAACTTTATCGTCGGTCAACCTTCGTAATCCGCAATCGGAAGAACATTCAGGGACGGAGGGAGTATAAAATAAAACAATACATGACATAGAAACATACAAATACAAAATTAATCTTGCAATGGCAAAAACAAAATTCAAAAAAAAAAATATGTTATGATGTATAAATATAAAAATGCAGATTACTACATTACATTTAAGCATGTTGAATCCAGCCAGAAACATCGTATAAAACAACAATTATAATTAGATGTATTATCAATGTTCTAAAAGGCGCTAGGCGCTAGTCGGGCGCCAATCCAGCACCTAGCGCCTAGACGGCTAGGCGGGCGCCTAGGCGGGGACTAGTCGGAGACAAAGAAATTGCATTTTTATCTATATTTTTGCATAAATCTGATAAGTAATATTATATTTTTGTGTGTACAATATATATATATATCATTGTTCTAAAAATTGGCCTAGGCGGACCGATTAATCGGCCTAGGCGGCCTAGGCGGCCCTAACCGTAGAGGCCGAATTGGCCTAGTCGGCCAAAAAATCGGCCTAGTCGGGCAAAAAATCGGCCTAGTCGGCCGCCTAGGCGCTAGGCGCCCCTCAACCGCCCGACTAGCGCCTAGCGAGTTTTAGAACAATGATATATATATTAACAAACATGAATGATAGAATTATCAAATTTAATCATATGTAGTATATGATAACTAATCACTAATTAACTTCATTATATTATAAATATAAATAATGATGAAATTTATATATATATATATAGAAACATATATAGTTTTATCTTTATTTACAATTCAATTTCTTTATATCCATGACTAAAGCTAAAGTACGTATATCACTTAGAAAACTAAAATTAAAAAGTAAAGTAATGTTTGGTGAATCTAGACGGCTTAGGCGGCCGATTAGGCGCTCTAGGCGCGCAACTAGGCGGAAAAGGCAGCCGACTAATTCACCTAGACGGTAAATCAATTAGTCGGAGCGCCTAGACGAAAATCGGGGCGCTCGACCACCGCATAGCGCTTAGGCGGGGACTAGTCGGACGCCTAGAACGATTTTTAGAACAGAGTGTATTATTAATAATCATGAACAGAAGAATCTGATTCTTACTCGATCAACACAAGTGTAAAAATGATGGTACTAAATGCAATTTTAGAATTGGTATACACAACAATAGCAATATGAAATAAGTTTATGACTAATTTGCATGGTAATAAATAACAATCTTTTTAACAACATATTTATAAAAATTATAACCAATCATTTAGCCGTTTATGTGAAAAAGGAACATTTTGGTTTGCAACTATCCATATGTGTGGGTTATATACTACGTTTTTTGAATAAAAATTGGTAAGTCACACACAGTACTTACCTTGGCCCGCTAATTTTGGCAATTTGTCTTTTTGGGTTAAAAAGGTTCTTAACCACATATACATAATCATAATACAAATTATTTTCAGAAACAGATTAATTTTATTCGTTATTTTGCAACCCACAAGTTAATTGATTAGTTTTAGTTATATGAGAATATATTTGCAACTATATTGTTTGCTACATCTTTCGTTATATAATAAAGTCCTCATAGAACATATCCAGAAAATACTTGATATAATTCTTTGTGATCTCATTATTATTTAAGTAGCACTAAGAGCCCTTTGTAGCAAGCTCGGCAAAATCTATGGAAACGGGTGAAATTCTTGCCGAAATGACTAAATTGGCTTGATCTTCTGAATTATGAAAAACACATATTTCTAAAGGAAATTGTCTATATTCATCATATCAATTAATTTTAAGATCGTTACATCAATCAAAGAAAACTCATACCTAACACCAACCAACATCAACAAACTACGACCGTAAACCCTACAATAAACAAATCCTAAAATTAAAAGCATCCTTACCGTTATCATATATTTCTCAAGATACCTGTTACAATATATGCCGCCTCATTCATGTTCGTGTCTCCATCGCCATCTTCTTCGGTCACCGGTGTCTTAAGACATTGTCTGGGGTTCAAATAAGCTAATAGGGAGCACCGGTTGCTTATTCTGAATTCTCGAACAAGGTCAAATTCCGCTTGATCTTCTCTTCTATGACTCATTCTCTTCTAGTCTCCTGCATTGAAAAGTTGATGGCGACAAGGACATTGCATCTCGTTGGCGTTATAGTGAAGGTCACTGGGCTAGGGCTCTGTTATTCTTCTCATGATTGGACAGGGAGGTTGATCAACTTATGTTGGGGCTTGAATCTTTGAAAGTGAAGAGGTTTGATAGTGACTAGATACTACTATCAAAAGTGAAGAAGGTTGGAGTCACAGCATATATGGATGTCAATGTGCACGATAGTCATTGCATGGGCTGAAAGAGTTAAGAGTCTCTAGGCAAAGGTGTTGATATCAATACTGAGCGACATAGGGTGACAAAGTTGTTGTACGGAGAGGGCGACAAACCACTAGACGACGCTAGAAAAAAGAGTCGTCGACCGAAGAAGGCAGGGTGACAGGATTACTGGACGATGTAGGGTGACAAGGTACTGGATGATGATGTCATTACGGTGGTGATGACAATCATTTGGGTTGCTAGAAGGAAATGATCAATTATTAATTATAAAAATGGAATGTCACAATAATAAACTAATATTACATAAGTGCATAAGGTAAGTCACATTTTAAGAAAAATTAAAAACAAGACTTTCTTATCTGTTGTATACATTTTAGTAATATTCATTATTTTATACTCCGTACTACATAAATACTCGTACTCATCCACACTCCCATAAAAACTTCTCAAATTTAACTGACACATACAATAAAATTGTGTGATTGCAAATAGATAAATGAGTGAAATATAAAAGACCTTTCAAAATCTTTATTTAAAATGAAAATGGACAAAGTCAATGAGACTTAGAGCCCTTTTGGTAATACAAAAATCGACTGATTTAGGTGATTCAGCTGAAATTTATGAAGTTCTGGCTGAAGTGGCTGCATTGGCTGATTCTACTGGTTTAAGAAAAACTTACTTTTAAAATACATTTATTAAAAAAAAGAAAAAATTATATGTAAAATAACTAAAATGATCATCTACAGATAGAAGAGTAATTTTAACCTTATTTTTTCTTATTTAACATGAAACTAAAGTTATTGAAAAAGTTGACCGATAACGTGATTAGCCAAACAATGTTACCAACAACCATGCTAGGGGTACATAAGTTGTATAGAATTTGTACACAAAATGTCAGTCACAGACAATTGATACGGAATTGTCTGTGGGCACATACAAGAGTTGTCTGTGTGCACAGACAAGAGTTGTATGCGTGCACAGACAACTTTTGTCTGTGTCCACAAACATTTTTTTGTAAAAAGTACACTGACAGCCGTCTGACACTGACACCAGCTTGCAAATCAATCAATGTATGTGCACTGCCTGTGTGCGCAGACAATATTTTCATGTTACACATACATTTATTTGTCTGTGCGAACAGATAATATTTACCTCACAGACAATAGTAGGGATGACAATTGTGACTGAACCGATGGATGCTCGCACCAAACCGCCCCGGTCAAAACGGGGAAAACCGCATTGACCGAGTAATGGGTACGGGGCGGGGAATACCCGTTTTATTTTTACGGGTAATAGGGTGGTTACGTTTTATACATGCCCGCCCATTACCCGTCCCGTTTATTTTTGGCTATATTTTTATTATATTTTTATCTATTATTTGTCCCACAATTACTAAAAGATAAGATTTTTCTATTTACATTTTGTGTATATGAATAATAGATGTACTAACTATAGTGTATGAATGAAAGTTCATAACAAATTTTAATAGTCTTGTTTGATTATTATCAATTTTTTGTGTGATTAATATTAAGTATTTTTAGGTTCAAATTAATTTAGGTTGACTTCCTTCTCAACTTATAAATATACAAAATTTTAAAGTGGCGTACGAGTCCAAAGTCTTCTAGGTGATACCCTTTTCGCCTTTAAAATATTATTTTTATATTAAAATATCAAAGATTTATTTAATATAGCAATTACATGTGGTTACCCGCGGTTATACCCGTTAACCGATTGAGCGGTTATGGTTTGGGTGAAAATTACCCGTTGAGTAATGGGGCGGTTACGAGGCGGGGGAATTACCCAACGGGGCGGGTACGATTATATGTAAAACCGCCCCCGATTCGCCCCGGTTTCATCTCTAGACAATAGTTGTGCGTTCTACAGACAATAGTTGTCTGTGTGATCAATTTCAATTGTTTGGGTGAACGAAAAATTTAATTATCTATATATATCCAAATGAATGATGTAGTTGTATGTATGATCAATTTACATTAAAAAAACAAAAAATGATCAATTTACATTTAATTTGAAAAAAATTAAAAAATAATAAAAATAGATGAAATAAGATGAATAAGTTGATTTTGTGCAAATAATGAAAAAACAATTGATATAAAAAGGTAGAGAAAAAGATGAGGAAGAAGGGAAGATGAAGATGATCTCTCATTTTTTTTGTGAGATATTGGAATGGGTTGGGTAAAGAAGAAAGAGAGAAGGGGAGGGGAAAAAAGAATGGAGAGAGAGGAAAAGTTGGGCTTTTATATGGTGTATTACATGTTACATTTTACATGTTACCAAATGCCCTTTTGGTTTACTTTCACCAGATTCGGATTTAGTACTTCCGGCAAAAAGCAATGGCAGAAGAGCGCGAAAACGCTGTCAGCTTTCAACCGAGCTAAAATAAGCCAGAAGCACATTTCATCTGGTCTTGAGAATGCCGGAGCTTCCCGAGGTCGAGGCGGCTCGAAGAGCGGTGGAGGACAACTGCAAGGGATTGAAGATTGTGAAATCGAAGATCGCCGATGACCCTAAGGTCATTGACGGTGTGTCTCCGGAGGACTTCGAGGCTTCACTTACTGGAAAATCCATCGTCGCCGCTCATCGCAAGGGGAAAAACATGTGGATTCAGCTCGATTCTCCCCCATTTCCAACTTTTCAGTTCGGTACGATTGCCCAATTGAGCGTCATTTTTACAAAGAAAGTAAAATTTAAGTAACTACCCTTGGAATAAATTAATCGTATGGAGTACGAATATCTTTGTGAAAATCAATTCATTGTCTTTTATTGTTATGAGAGATGACGAAACAAATCCAGTGGTTTATACATTTAGCATGCCACAGCTCTCTTATAGGGTTTACTGTTGAAGAAAATGGACGGTTTTTTTCAATTGTGTGTTGACATATTTTGGGAAATGATACATAATTTAGTCCTCTAATACTGCACCCTTGTGGCTGAACGTCTAAACACTCGGGGCTTTCTAATGTTTCTATAATTACTGTTGATCAGGAATGGCGGGTGCAGTATATATCAAGGGAGTAGCTGTCACAAAATACAAACGGTATGTCCTACTTGAGTCTTTAGTGTATGTTCTGGGATACTCTGTAACTGTGAATGATTTGATAAATCTTTATAAAGTTAATTTCATATTCCAGAGAGTTGGGTAGTGAATACTCAAGTCTTCAGCACATACAGAGTCTATTTTGTACTCTGAGCAGGATTTTTTTGTTTATCAAACTCGTTTTTCTGGTCTAATGTATGATACCATTTCGTGTATCAACTGACCCCAATAATCTGGGTCAAGGGTTTCTTGTTCTTCCTGAGAGTCAGTTTCATATTCCAGATAGTTGACTATTGTTTGTTAAACTATTTTTTCTGGAGTCTGGACTACATGTCTGATATCATTTTTATTGCCTGACCTCAATAATCTGGGGTTAAGCCGTTACGGTTTTGTTGTTGTTTCTGTTAGCTGGACCTTTTGGTTGTGCAATATGCAGTCTTCTACTGACCAGTAGAACCTTTCAGTGCACACAACAATTGGTCCTAACACAGAGCAATTTAATGTAGACATTCAAAGTTATCTGTTTTTCGCTTTTACTTTTTGCATATACAAATTGTTTTGGAATTAAGGGGTGAGGGTGACTGTATTCCTTCATGCATACAGGTCTGCTGTCAAAGACGAGGACGAGTGGCCTTCCAAGTATTCAAAGTTTTTTATTGAAGTAAGCAGTAATCTTGGATATTATGCATGAATTAAAGATTGCACTTAGATACTGATACTATACTGCACATTTGAAGTTCCATTTTTATGAAACTCATGGGTGGCTTGTGCACAAATCTGACAAAACACGGTACACGTCCTTGTTATGCACTGACATCAAGAAGAAAACACATATCATCACTGACTGCCTATTTGGGAAGCTCACAATTTTTACTTGGAATTTCTGATTGCTCTAATATATGTGTTTCAGACACACACATAATATTGATCATTCTAAAAAAGAATGTCACCAATCATGAACCGGAAGCATACACACAATTGTTGCATATGGGCATATGGCACTTAGATGCTTGACTGCATACTTATAATATTATTAAAAGTTCCTCTAAAGAAGTAAGTATGTCAGTACGCTCAATTTTGATAATAATATGTAATATGTTTAGTTGAATACTTATATAAGAAAATATACACTTTTAATCATCAATGACACGTTACCCATTTCATACAGTTGGAAAATGGCCTGGAGCTTTCCTTCACTGACAAAAGGAGATTTGCTCGAGTTCGGTTGCTTGAAAATGTATTGTAATGCTATATATTATATACTGTGCAACACTTCCCTAATTCTGCTTTCATCTCATGAACTGTGGGCTCTTCTATAAAGTTTCCTGATGGATCAACCTCTGCAGCCAGTCACTGTGCCTCCTATATCAGATCTTGGACCTGATGCGCTATTGGAGCCACTGACAATAGAAGAGTTCCACCAAGCTCTAAGCAAGAAAAAGATTGGAATTAAGGCCCTTTTACTTGACCAGGTTTCAAAAGATCCACTGACTTATCTCCCCCGATATGTTTGTATGGAATCCATCATCAATTTGCTAAAGGTCTATTTGACTGATGCGTGCTACTCTTCTGTCCTAAAAGTTCCTAGTTTGACCTGCACCGTCATTAGTGAATCAAATGTTATGTGATTGACTTCCAAGAAGGCCGTTTTAATTTATTAAAAGTTATTTTAAAAAATTAACGGTGTTAGTTGAGGGTATTGAATGAGGGTAGTAAACTAAAGTAAGAATTTCACAGAAAGATGACTTTGTTCCAGGAAAGACAAAAAGGAAAACTAGAATTTTATTTACGTACAGAGTACAACATATGACCATGGAAATAATATAAGAGAAATCAAGTATAAGATTGGGGAGAGTCAAGAGTGATATAGCCATTCAGTTTGCCACTCATAAATGTATTACCATACCATCCTACTAGACTTTTCTCAAATATGGTTGATTTTTTATTTTATTTTAATACCTTGATTAGCTCATCTATTGTATGAAGTGATTTGTTAGGACTTCTTCTTTTCCTTGCTTTAGTTGCAAATGTATTATTATGCATGTATTCCCTATTTTAAAGGGAGCTTCGCTTTGCTAATAAATCACTGAAGTAAGAATTACGAAGAAATCATTTCAAAGGAGAAAGAAATTTCCTAAAATTCGTGTGCCCCTTCCGTTTACCCTTTAATTCATTCCAGTTGCGTGATGGGAAAAAGTTGTCAATTTGGTCAGTATGTGTGTGCTGTAATGGCTGCAGTGCTTGGTGCACCTTTTGGTCTGGCAACTTGTGAAGGTACCCTTGGCTTGTCGATTTTTGTAGTTCCTTATGTATCTCTAAAAGGAGCATCTACCAATCATGAAAAGTGTGTAATATCCAATGATGCCAGCAGCGAAACCAAAATGTTATCGTATGTGGATTCTTCACATCACGGAAATGAATTAAAAGTACAAATGGAAAAGGCAATTAGAAGGCCATTTTCATTCTCCTTGGAAATTTGTGAAAATTTCCTTCATTTTTCTTAATTCTTTCTGAGATGTTTTATTAACAAAGCAAATCTTCCCCTTATAGTGGGGATTATATGCATAGAACTGCTTGAGACAAGGAAATGAAGTAATCCTTGCCTCCTTGGTAATTATTCCTTAAGATAGATATGCTAATTAAGGCATTATAATCAAACTAAAATGCAATCAACCAGATATCAATCTCATCAATCTTCTACTAGTTAGTCTATTATTTTTCCATAATCTTCTAATGTGAGTATGTGACGGACTCGCTCAGATGGTCGCCCGGCCAGATCATTCTGCCAGTCCTGCTACATGATTGGCTGGCTGAAAAAGGCCTATGGTATCATCGTAGCTCAGGTAGTAACACGTTTCATTAAAATGTGACTTCACCTGTACGGAATCAACATTTGCCTTAAGTACATCTTTTAGCGTGAAGAAAACAATCCAGTTCTGCCATTCCTAGGAAGAAAAAGTTATCTTGCCAGACTGTGGTTGTACTAGCAAATTTAATCTTTCCCTACTGGTTTCCCTCCAACCCTATAATTTGTATTGAACATCTGGTAATTTTCCCATTACCTCGGAGGCTCGGACTACAGGTGTTACCACCTACAAGCCTACCTTCCTACTTTTGTCCATGTGTTTTTTAACCCTATATCAGCCTGATCAGTTCAGACCACCCTAGCCTGAATGCCCACCATACGTTAATTAACTCCGTTAGTTGGTAACTGTGAAATATAAGATTGTATTCATTATACTTCATATGAAATCCTATACAAGAAGCTATATTTATAGCTATATTTAGAGTACTAGGGTTTCCTATACAAGATATACAAAATGGGCTAAGCCCAATACTAGTAGGGTTTCCACACTCCCCCTCAAGCTGGAGCATATAAATCATATATACCAAGCTTGTTACAAATATATTCCACTCTAGGACCTCTAAGAGACTTAGTTAAAATATCTGCAAGTTGTTCAGTTGTGTTCACATATTTTGTGATGATATGTCCACTGGTGATCTTCTCTCGGATAAAATGACAATCAACTTCAATATGTTTTGTCCTCTCATGATATACCGGATTTGATGCGATGTGCATTGCGGCTTGATTATCACACATGAGTTGAGCCGGTTTTGTGTTTCCATATTTTAACTCTTGGAGGAGATGCTTCAACCATAAGATTTCACAGGTAGCAAGGGCCATTGCACGATATTCTGCTTCAGCACTAGATCTGGCAACCACATCCTGTTTCTTACTTTTCCATGAAATTAAGTTTCCACCAATCAAGATGCAATATCCCGAAGTGGAACGTCTATCCATCGGACATCCGGCCCAGTCTGCATCACAGTATCCCACAATATCACGGTGACCTCGATCTTCAAACAACAATCCTTGCCCTGGAGTTTTCTTGATGTATCTCAAAACTCGAATAGCTGCATCCCAATGTCCAGTACATGGCTTATCAAGAAACTGGCTAAGAACACTTACCGCAAATGAAATATCTGGTCTCGTGATGGTAAGATAATTCAATTTTCCGATGAGTCTTCTATATTTTTCCTTGTTGGGCAAAAGATCTCCTTGTTCTGATAAGAGTTTAACGTTCGGATCCATTGGTGTATCCACTGGCCTGCAATCTAGCAAACCTGTTTCCTCAAGAATATCCAAGGCATACTTTCTTTGTGAGAGAGCAATTCCATCTTGAGACTGTGCAACCTCAATGCCAAGGAAGTATCTCAACTTTCCCAAGTCTTTTGTTTGAAATTTGCTAAACAGATGTTGCTTGAGGAGCGCAATTCCTTGATCATCGCTACCTGTAATGACAATGTCATCAACATACACAACAAGATAAATACATTTGTTGCCAGCAGAATGTCTGTAGAATATAGAATGATCAACATCACTGCGAATCATGCCAAAGCTGCAAACAACGGCACTGAACCTCCCAAACCATGCACGTGGAGATTGCTTCAAGCCATATAATGAACGACGTAATCTGCACACCATACCAGACTCCCCCTGAGCAACAAATCCAGGTGGTTGCTCCATATAAACTTCCTCGTGCAGATCTCCGTGAAGGAATGCGTTTTTAATATCCAATTGGAACAATGGCCAGCGGCTCATTGCTGCCATGGATAAAACCAAACGAACTGATGCAATCTTCGCTACAGGAGAAAAAGTGTCAGTGTAATCCAAGCCATATATCTGAGTATACCCTTTCGCCACAAGGCGTGCTTTAAAACGATCAATCTCCCCATCTGGCCCAACTTTAACCGTGTAAATCCACCGACATCCCACCACTGATTTGCCAGTGGGAAGGGGGACTAAGTCCCATGTCCCACTAGAATGGAGAGCCTCCATCTCAGCCAACATGGCTTTACGCCACTCCGGGTGTGCCAGTGCCTCATGTGTGGTTTTAGGAATGCATATATGAGATAGGTGGGAAATAAAGGCATAGTAAGGGATAGAGAGGCGGTGATAACTCAAAAAGTTATATATGGGATGTGGATTCAATGTGGAACGCGTACCTTTTCGGAGAGCAATTGGCAAATTATCCCGAGTGGTGTCAAGTGCTGGAGTAGGTGATGGTGGTGATGCAGGATCCGTCATAGGGGAATCAACGGGCGTGGCCACGACGGGCTCAATGGGAGGAGGTCGAGGACGTCGATGGTATACCTGTAATGGACGATCTGACATAGGAGGGCAGTTTGGGTGCTCATCAGATGGGGGGTTAATGGGAGGTTCTTGATGGATGGGCCGAAGATATGAGGTGAAGTCCAAACATGATGGGGTATTAACTGAAGATAATGGATAATAAAAGGACGACTCAATGAAAGTGACATCGGCTGAAATAAAATGTTTCTTAAGTAATGGAGAATAACAACGATACCCCTTTTGGAGTCGCGAATATCCAAGAAAGATACATTTTATTGACCTAGCCGCCATTTTAGCTAATCCTGGTGTCGTATCATGGACAAAACACACGCACCCAAACACATGAGGTGGTAATGGAAATAAATCACGAGCAGGAAACAAAAGAGAATAAGGAATTTCATTATTAAGAACTGAGGAAGGCATTCTATTTATTAAATGACACGCAGTGAGCACGGCATCTGCCCAATACTGAGGTGGTGTATGAGAATGTAATAATAGGGTACGAGCAGTATCAACCAAGTGCCGGTTCTTGCGTTCAGCAACCCCATTTTGTTGAGGCGTGTGAACACAAGAAGATTGGTGAAGCATACCCCGTGATGTCATGAATTGATTAAAGGATGCCCCAAAAAATTCTTTAGCATTGTCACTGCGTAAAATTTTGATAGAATGACCAAACTGAGTTTGAATTTCAGCACAAAAAGTTTGAAAAATATGAAACAATTCAAAACGCTCTTTCATTAAAAACAACCATGTGTAACGGGAAAAATCATCCACAAAAATAACAAAATAACGGAAACCTAAAGTAGAAGTGACTCGATACGGACCCCATACATCTGTATGAACTAAATCAAACGGTGATGTAGCCCGGTTATTGACTCGCCTTGGAAAGGATTTACGAGGTTGTTTTCCAAGGTGACATGACTCACAATCTAAAGATGAAAGATTGGAGAAACCTGGAACCATACGTTGAAACTTTGAGAGACTAGGATGACCCAGACGATTATGTAAGGTAATAGCAGGTTCAACTGAAACACAAGCGATTGGATCAAGAGGATGGAGGTGATATAGACCTTGAGATTCATGGCCGACGCCAATCGTTTTCCCCGTACAACGGTCCTGCACAATCACAGAATCAGCAGAAAATGTTACGGAACAATTAAGAGCACGTGTAATTTTACTGACAGAGACAAGGTTAAAAGGGGTGTTTGGGACATATAAGACTGAGTCTAATGGTAAGGATGAAAGTGGAAGCGCTTGCCCAATACCCGAAGCCGAAGTTTGAAGGCCATTAGCAAGAGTAATCAAAGGAAGATGTCGGTGCTTGGTAATATGGGATAAAAGATTGGGATTACCAGAAATATGGTCTGAGGCACCTGAGTCAATTATCCATGAGCCTGCTGTGTTTGAAACGCAAGCGGTAGACATCCCCGTTGTAGATAATGGCATATTAGTCAACTTAAATTGCTGATATGCTGCATATTCTTCTGGAGACAGAACAATGGGAGATGGTGGGATCTGAGCAACGGTGACTGGGGTAGGAGGTCTCCCATGTAATTTCCAACACCTGTCTTTAGTATGACCAATTTTATGACAAAAATCACATTTAGGACGGTTCCGTCTTGAGAATCCGGTGTTGTTTCCTCCGTCAGAATTCATAAAAGACATTTTTTTTCTCTCTTTTTTTTTTTGTTTTTTTTTGTTTTTTTTTTTTGTTTTTTTTTTTTAAAGAGCAGCAAAAAGTAAAATATTTAAAGTAGTGCAACTGCAATTAAATTGAAGTGAAGCAGCCGTAAGGTTTCCCAGGCAGCAGGTTGAAGCACTGTAGCTACACAAGGATGAAGAAAACAGACCTCTATCTTCTTTGGGAGATGCGGACGAACGGCGCAGGGAGACTGCAGGGCGGCTGCGGCGAGCGTACGACACAGGGAGACGGCGGTCGACGGCGGTCGACGGCGGCGGCGTGGTTGACGGCGGCGGCGCGCGTGGAAGCGGCGGCGGCGCGTGTGGAAGCGGCGGCGGACCGGACTGACTGGTCTAGGTCGTCAGGGACCTAGGTATCTGAAAAACCTGTCGGTGTCGCTCGCAGATGACTAAGACGGAGCAGATCTGCAAAGATGTGTACCTGCAGGTGCGGACTTTCAGCGACCGACGGCGGCGCGTGGGTGAGGCAGCGGCGGCGAAACTTCCGGCGGTAAGTCGCTATGTAGAGTTGAGCACGATGGTAGGCTTGTATCACTACCAAAAGCACTCAAGTGAGTTGCGACCACTATTCACGCCGGAAATTATGGCCTGAACTTCTGTCCGGATTCGGAGCGGCAGTTTATAAGGCTAACTAGCTAACTATATTTGCCGTATAGGCTCTGATACCATGTGAAATATAAGATTGTATTCATTATACTTCATATGAAATCCTATACAAGAAGCTATATTTATAGCTATATTTAGAGTACTAGGGTTTCCTATACAAGATATACAAAATGGGCTAAGCCCAATACTAGTAGGGTTTCCACAGTAACGTCTATTGGAAACAAAGTGACAAGCTTCATCCATACCTGTTTCAATGTAAGATTTTTTTTCACTGTAATGTGGGACCATTTTGGCCTTAATAATTCCATGGGCGCAGAGGTTAATGACCATGTAAATCTCCAGTGACCCAGATATTAGAACTAGTGACCTCAGAGAACTTATGTTCCTGGGTTTAAGCTAGTTGAACAACCCTGACAGGTTTTAAACTTGATGTTCTCAGTTCAGTTGACAAGCATCCGTTTGGTATCCAGAACATAATCTGGGATGTTCAGTCACCAGAGTGTGAGATATGTCTATTAACAGGCATAAGAGTAAAAGCAGATCCAAGCAATCAGCGCCTCAGAGGACAACTTGGATGTTAAAACTTCCTGATCCCTTGTTCTCAACCTGTGGCCTTGGCGGCACCTAGGTAGACTTTAAGCATGAATTTGAAAAGCAAAATGCTGAGGAGTAGTCTGATCTTCCAGTCGGCTTGGATGAAGAGGTGAGCAGCCAGTGCATGTTCGGCATCAACTTCCGGCAAAGGGTCACATGAATACATGATGGAGCAGGAACTCAATGGCGAGTGGAGGCAGGGCCACCAGCAAGCCGGAGTCCTTGGAGTCATAGTGGAACCCCACCATGTTTTTTCCTTGGTGGGGCGTGAGAGCCGCGTGGCTATGTTTTCCCACAATGGTCATACTCGTGCCCGAATGTGAATGGAGCGCAACTGAGCATCTTTTTCATCTTACAGTGCAAGAGGCACAGCCTTGCGAAAAGGGTATCTGTCTCGTGCTATTAACTGAACAATTCCATCCTTTCCTGATCCGGAGATGCTGGAAGGCTGAGATGCATGGCTTGAAGGGTTAAGTTGCTCAATACACAACATCTTCATCATCGTTACTGATATTCAAGAACTGTGCTGCAGTGACGTTGAACTTCCTGATACCCCTATCTTTCTTATCCCTATGCTTCTTTTTATCAGGATTTGATGTTCGTCTATTTATCTTCCCTTCTAACCATAACCTGACCACCAATAAGTGGCATACTGGCATTTGGAGAAGGATTATAGAAATGTTCACCATGATTTGCATGCAAATAAAACAAATTGTTTTGTTGGAAAAGGTACTAGCCATGACAACAGTTCATTTTTTCCCCATGTAGGTCATGATGTAAGCACAATATTGTTTTCCTTGTAGAAATGCTGATATTTCATTTTCAACTGAATGAATCTTTGACATGGCATTGTTTCTGCAGGGTTTTATATCTGGTATTGGCAACTGGATTGCAGATGAGGTGCTATATCAAGTGAGTGGGCCTTTCTTATCTCTGCTATCAACCTTTTCTGTAATGTTTGAACAAGGTTAAGATCATAATTATGAAAAGCTTACACCTCATACAGGGGAGGCTTATGCATTGATGCTCATGTCTTCAATGTTATGCAGATGGACCATTTTGCTACAAAAGTTTGTTCTCTTAAAGTAGTTTCGCTAAAAAGACTTGTTTTTCATTGGTACATATATGAAGCTTTTAGTTAAAATAAAATAATGAAATGTTTGAGTGTTTGACACAACTTTAACACTAGAACTTTATATGTCCGCTGTTTAGCCCACTACTTTCTTTTGTTCATCGTTACTCCACAAGTTTTTTCTCTACAGTTCTACTTGTCTGCTTTTTTTTCTTGTTCTCTATTTGATTAAGATTTGAGACCTTCAGAAGTAGCAACAAACTTTTTCTTCTCACACCAACCCCTCATGTGGTTGCTGCATTTATCTAATTGATGTAAATGAAAATGAAGATGAGAATACCCATATGTTGTCGTGAAATCATACTCTTTATTCACCTACTGGCTACCATGATATGTGCTGAATCTGAATATCAAAGAAAGACAGCCATTTCAGATCAAATCCTTGCAATGACCAGTTGGCTGCTCCAGTGTCCAGAATGAGCCTTATCAGATTATGTGATATTGCAATCAGTTTCTATAATATTCCTACTATAGATTGTTTGAAGCAAAACGTGATCCCTCTCAAGATGCTTCGCTTATTTAAAAGTATCCCTGCTTCAAGATTATTTTCATTTGTCCCTTCCCTTAAGCCTATCTGTTGCATAATTTTATAGCTGGTCACATCCAAAACATTGTCTCATAATGTTTCTGTTCAATTTGATAGGCAAGAGTTCATCCAATGCAGATCGCTTCAAGCATGTCCAAAGCAAGTTGTGTATCACTACTGAAGTGCATAAAAGAGGTTTTGTTCATGCTTATAATGTTTAATCAATTAATTATATCTTTTATTCCCTTTTTATGCGGGATAGACATTTGAGATCATGTTCATAGGTTACAGAGTTTTCAGTTGATGTTGATGCGGATAGCAGCCGCTTCCCTAGTGAATGGTTATTTCATTATCGGTGGGGCAAAAAGCCTGGAAAAGTCAATGGTAAGATAATTTCACAATTGTGATTTGTTTAACAGAAAAAGTTTTTTTCACAGGTTATTGAAAAAGCTGTTGAAGTAGAAGCAGATAGCGATCAGTTTCCTAGTAATTGGATTTACCATTCTCGGGAAAAGAAGGACAAAGCTTTTGTTGATGGTTTGGATCCCAACTCCTGTTCCACTGTTTTATAGGGTCATGGCTATCCATTTCCCCCCTCGCTGAGTACAGCCTACAGATCAATTGAACCAGCTATTACTAAAGAATACTGCTCATATGTTGATGATAACTGTTGTTAATTAATAAGTATTTTTTGTAGTTTTTATATCCATTTAGTTGCTAAAAGGTGTCATTTTGCCACTGGCTCTTTTATATGTGGATTAATTTACAGTCACCAATTCTTGAAATACCAAGTTACTTTGCAGCAAAGCTTCTGATTGGATTCTAATGTTGTGCAGGAAAGAGAATTGAGTTTATAACTGCGGGTGGCAGGGTATGTCTGTGTACTCATTAGAATATACATTGGCATTCATCTTTGGCTGGTATTTCATTTGCTTACTTTGTTTCCCTTTCTTTTCCTTATCTGGATTTAACTCAGACAACGGCCCATGTACCTGAATTACAAAAGCTAAGTGGGCCCCAATCTGCCAAACCTTCTAAAAAGCAGGAAAAGGTACCAAAGGGTGAATTCACTAATGCTGATGTTGATGAAGAGGAGGCAAAATCAGATGAAAATGACAGAAAATCTAACAGTGTCAAGAGATCTACTAACAGGAAAAGGGGCAGAAAAGGCAATTCAGATGGTGATGACAATGGAAGTGACAATGAAGGTGATGAAATTCTAAAGGAAACTAGAGCTAAGAAGCCAGTAGGAAGAAATAAGCTCAAGGAGGGCAGGCAGGACGAGACAGATGATAACAGGAAGAAAATTACTGCAAAGAGTAAGCCTGTTAATGATGATGTTTCTTCTGGTGGGGGTGATGAGGAGAATGTTAGTGACACGCCTAAGAAGCCATCAAAACGAGCCCAACCTAAAATAGCCAAGACATCCATGAAAAAGGCCGCATCCACCCAAAAGAGGAAGCAGTCCAAGAAATCAACTTAGCTGACATGGTCATTAGTAGAATATTTCTCTGTTTAGGTGGTTTATAATGCTTTCTCTAGTACCCACTAAATGATTATGCTGATGGCATGCGACCCCATGCGTTATCTTTGACCAGAAGAGCTTGAATCTAGTAACCATTTTGTATGTGAAGTTATGAACCTTGTAGTGCAACTTATTTGATCTGATGTCCATTTTGTGCACATAATGGCCTGCTGCATCCTGACCTTTCTTTAAGGAAACTGTTGTAAACTATTTTGAGGTTTGACATCTCAATGTGATCATTCTGAAACTATTTAGTTTTTGGACTGAACTCAAAGTATGGAATCTAAAAGGAATATCGAGTTGAAAAGTGTTAGGACTCATAAATTGTTTTCTATGTCAAGACACGAGTGTCGAGTCGTATGAACTTAAAATACCCTTAGTGGATGCATATTGAAGCCTCATGGTAGGGATGGACTGGGACGGGTCGGCCCGGTGTTGTGCAGGCCCGACCTGGTCTGCTGCTTTTCAGTCCCAGTTCGGGGCTCGACCTGGTGGCTATAAGGCTCAGGCTCGATTGCACTACTTTTCTAATTTATTGCAAAGTCCCGTCCCGAAACTTGACTCGGCCCGGAACTGTTTAGCCCCACTTCATGCATCTAGCTCCTCTAATTCACAAGTTTTATCTACCTCCCCAGCTCCCCTCCTCCAACCTGCCCCACTCGACAACGGATCCCTAACCCCAAATATTTTGGTGGCCCGTTTGTCAACTCAACTACCCGTCACCCAATACCCACTCCCCTGGAATCCGTGAGTGTAAAACAAGCTTTAGAAGATCCAAGGTGGAAGGCAGCTATGGAGGATGAAATGGCTGCTCTTCAACGAAATAATATGTGGACCCTTGTTCCACAACAAGCCCAGCAACCTATCACTTGCAAATGGTTGTTCCGTATCAAATGAAATGCTGAGGGAAGTGTCGCCAGGCTTCACAAGGCCTTATACGGGCTTAAACAAGCGCCACGTGCATGGTATTTAGAACTCTGTCGGTTTCTTTTATCTGTTGGGTTTCGCAAGTCCCAGGCTGATCAGTCGTTATTTATTTACTCTCATCAAGGTGTTATTATATACTTCTTGGTTTACATGGATGATATTGTCATCACCAGAAATAACAGTGCCGCCGTTGACACATTTGTCAAACAAATTGCAACCCGGTTCTCAGTTAAAGATCTAGGCACGCTTCACCATTTTCTGGGGATTGAGGTCATACCTCATGCTACAGGTATTTTTTTTGTCTCAAAGACAGTATATACTCAATATACTACAAACGTGCCATATGGATGGTGCCAAGGTGGCAGCCACACCCATGAGCTCATCTACTCCAATTCATCTCACGGCTGGGACAGTATCCACCGATTCTAATCAGTATCGGCGTGCACTTGGATTGTTGCAATATCTTTCTTTTACTCGCCCAGACATTTCATTTGCGGTCAACTGGCTCTCTCAATTCATGCATGCACCAACGGATGTTCACTGGCAGGGGGTTAAACGAGTGCTACGATATCTTAAAGGTACAATTGATCATGGTTTATTCTTACGTCGCTCCTCTCCTCTCACGCTCTTTGCATTCTCTGACTCAGACTGGGGTGGTATTCATGACGGAGGTCGCTCTACTACGGCTTATGTTCTTTATTTGGGATCTAATATTATTTCATGGAAGTCAGCAAAACAAAAACGGTCTCTCGTTCGTTTACTGAAGCGGAATATAGGGCACTTGCCCAGTTGCCCATGCTAGTGCAGAGTTGTTGTGGATTAAAAATCTATTACTTGATCTGGGTATCACTTTATCAACCACTCCTCAGCTCTTTTGTGACAATCAAGGTGTCACCTATGTATCGGTAAACCCGATATTTCATTCACGCATGAAGCACATAGCTTTGGATTTTTTCTTTGTTCGTGATCTTGTTGAGGGCGGTCAACTGCGTGTCCAGCACATTTCCAATAAACTTCAAGTGGCAGACATTCTCACGAAGCCCCTCGGGAAAAATCTATTTGAAAATTTTCGATCCAAGCTGGGAGTTTCCAATGGACACTCCATCTTACGGGGGCGTATTAAAGCATAATTGTATTTAATCATTATTATCCATTCTTGTACATATCAGTTTGTTATCAGCCCATATTATGCGGCTAAGTATGATAGCCGACTCCACTGCATGCGGCTATGTAGGTTAGCTTATAGGCTTTATCTCGATTACCTGATGTATTATAAATACACCATCAAGTGTACATTGTGATATACAATCAATATACATTCATCTTCTACTCTTATAAAACCAGGGCGGATAGCGCGCTTGAATTTCTTAAGCCTGAGCCCGCTTGGAGCACCGACCTGGTCCCGATCCACCCTTACCTCAGGGACATGAGGTGAGAAATAATGTTAAGAAACAGTCATAGTAGAACATCACCAACTAAAACGGGATGGTGTGGAAATACTACTAGAAGTAGACTATAAGTAAACAAAGGAAGAATCCAGGTACAAGTCTATGATACAACTGATAGCAACGCTTGGTCAAATTGCGACTTCATTGTTGTAATTATCAAGGATTATAATGAAATAAGGATATGTTTAACACAACTAGTCAAAAAGATACTTTTATAAGCTTTTTAATAATTGCTAGCATTTAGTGACTGAAAAAATCTTAAAAGGAAAATGTGATAACTGTTTTGTAAAAATCTGGCTGTTTGATTTAAATCTATTTGATATACAAGCTGTTGGGATTAATTAATGATAAAAACTACAAACTTTTCTCAAATGCCAGTCGTTGCAGTATCTCAAAAAGGATCTTTTACTTTTAGAAAATCACTTAAATAATTCACGTCAAACATACAATTAGAAGTTTTAGAGACTTTTTAAATAATATAAAAGTTAGACGTTAAGAATGCATGTCTCCTAAACATGTACTAAGTTAATGAATATGTAAATGAGCACATAGGTTTCCGGTCGGGTGCCTTTGGCCGCATTTGACTCACCATAAGCCAGCTGGCTTGTGATAGGACATAGGGCGGGTCACACTAGTGAAGGTTTGCCGGAGGGGGAGGCCCTCTGGGGCGATTCCTGCCTTCATGCTTTTGAGAAGGCTCCGGATTATGGCGATCCTTCTCAATTTCTTCGGCCTCGGCGTACCTGTCCCCCCGCTGGAGGGCCTTTGTATAATCGCGGGGAGGATCAGTGATAAGGCTCCTTGAGAAATTACCGTTGCGGAGGACGGTGTGGAAGATGGCCATCAAAGTCCTATCGTCGGCTCCATCGACCTCGATGGAGGCTTGCCTCCAGCGCTCAAGGAAACTCCGAAGGGTCTCCTCCTTCTGCTGCCTTACGTTCAGAAGGTGGGAGAAGGATCGCCATAATCCGGAGCCTTCTCAAAAGCATGAAGGCAGGAATCGCCCCGGAGGGCCTCCCCCTCCGGCTTGTAATTACAATTCAAATTATGATAATTAGTTGTAATGTCTTAGACCTCCGGTCACAAAACAACTTCACATTTTTCTTTGGGTAGATCCAAAATAAATTTCACACTTCTATTTTTGCCATTTTTTAATATAAAGTTACCCTTATATCCTTACTTTATAACCTACTTTACACCCATTTTTCTCTCTCTCTCTCACTACACTTCATCTACTTTTTGGGGGGCATAGTGAGAAAGTCAAAACAAAAAAATTCATGGCCTGTTTATTAACAGAGATATTTTCCAGTTTTCCAGAAAACTGGAAAACAGAAAACAGGAAACGTGTTTACCAAAGAAATTGCTGGAAAACTGGAGAAAAGAAAAAAAACACGTTTACCAAATCGTTTTCCAAAACAAAAAAATGAGACATGTCTCTCTTTTCGTTAATGATTTGGAGAAGTGACTTTTACTAGTTTTCCAAATTTGGAAAACGCAGATGCTACAGTGCCACCGCAATGAATTTGCATACTTACACCTAGTGGTGGGTCCGATCCCGCTTCGATGTCGATTCCATTCCGGTACCTCCATCCTCGTGCCTTACCCCTTACCCCTACCCTACCCTAACCACCCAACCCCCACCCCCGCGTACCCATTTTCCCTATAATGACCCTACCCCTACCACATGCCCCTACCTTGGCCCCACCCCGATCCACCCTACCCTACCGCCACCCCACCCCGACCCACCCTACCCTACTCCCTACCACCTAGACCCCACCCCTTACCACATGCCACCCTACCCCCACCCTACCCTTCCCCTACCTCGGCCCCACCTGGATCCCGGGCCCACCCTACCGTCATCCTATCCCAACTCCCTACCCTACCCCAACCTTACCCCAAACCCTACCCACTACCCCCACCCTTACCGCCATCCTACGCCCACCGCCATCCTACCCCCACCTTACCCCTTCCCTACCTCGGCCCCACCCTACCTCCATCCTATCCCATCTCCCTACCCTACCCCTACCTTACCTTACCCCAACCCTTACCCCTAACCACGACCCTAACCCACCCACTACCCCCACCCAACCCCTACCCCTAGACCTTACCACCCCACCCCGACCATACCCCTTACCCTACCCCGACCCCTACAAGTAGGTCTGGGTGGGTATGAAGGGCTGTGGGGGAGTATGGGTAGAGTGTAAGATCGTGGTAAGGGTAGGGGTGAGAGTCACGGGTGTGGAATTGGAGAACGGGGTGAAAAAAATTGATGAACATGTTTTCAGATTTGAAAATAGAAAACTAAAAAATAGAAACAGAAAATTGGAGATAGAAAAACTGAAAAATAAAAACAGAAAATTGGAGAACGAAAAACAGAAGTAGAAAACGGGAAAATATCTCTGTTAGTTTACATGCCCTCATTTTCTTAAGAACCTTGAAGTCAAACCATGAAGTTCTTTTGAGACCAGAGGGAGTATAATTCAATAAGGGTGAACTACAATTGTCTTTTAACGAGTGATAAAGATGTTGTCGACGTCAATCCCTCTGTCCTACATGCTACGGCCCTAGCTCTATATTAACATACCGAGTAGGGTGGTAAACGAATCAAATAATTTATGCTCGATTCGCGATTCGAATTCGTATAAGACAATTCGAATTCGGAAAATTCAAATACAAATATAAATACGAATATTAAGTTTGATTTGAGTTGTTATCAAATACAAATAAGAATATTAGTGTATTCGATTCGAATATTAATCAAATATATTCGATTAATAATAATGGTAATATTAATAATAATAATATTAATAACACTATAATAACTTTTAAAAAATAACAATACCCTCAAAGTGTAGCCCATATATACATATATGTATACAAATTCCAAGCCCATTTGTAATAAATCAAAATATAAACGCGAATACAAATCAATTTTTTGGTTCAAATGTCTTTCAAATACGATACAAGTAATTATGTATTCGATTTGAAGAATAAAATTAGAGTCGTTTGATTTTGATATATACAATTATCAACTTATTTCACACATTATAAGTATAATTTATAATATGTGTGTTAGTGTTTATTTCAAAACGTTTGATATAGATTTATATTTATTAATCATAAAAATGATTTACTTTATTATAGTGTGCATAATCTAAAAATGCATCGATCCATTAAATTTAATTTCTAAGAACACATATTAAGTCATAGCATGCATTTACAACATAAAAAGTATAAGAAAAGTTATTTTAAAGTGATTTTGACTAATATTTAATATATGCTTGATCAAATTGATTCGATATTCGTATATGATTCGTTAACTATTCGTAATGTTAAACAAATACAAATACAAATCGAAATTAATATTCGTTTCATATTTGAATTCGAATTCGTATTTGAAAAAATTAAACAAATACAAATACAAAATCTCATTATTCGACTCGATTCGGTTCGTTTACAACCCTAATACCGAGCGTCTTTCTTGCCGAGCGTTCCTATTACTTAACGGACAAATTTCCACCACTAATATTAACTACAATAATAAAATATAACATTTTTCTTTTTTTTTTGTGTGAGGAAATATAGTGATAAAACTTATTCCTCTTCTAGAAAGACATGCTAATAAATACATTCTAATACTTACTGTATATTTTGTCAAAAAAATTACGGTATATTTAGATTCTTTATATGTCGATGTTTGTCCATTGCTGCTCCTTCCATGAAAGTTGTTTCACTTTCACGAAGTTTAATAGAATTAGATCTTATTTGAAACTTTCTGAATTTTTTATATACTACAAACAAGTACTTCCTCCGTTTTTTAGTTGCAACATTGATTTTTTTCAAGTTTGCTAACGCACAACTTTGACCATCATTATATTTAACCCGAATTCATGAAAATAAAATAAAAATCAGATTATAAAACTTAGTAATGAGATGAATTTAACAATTTTTTTCAAAAAAAAATAATTCACATACATTAATAAATAAAATGAAATCAAAGTAAAGTACATGAACAATGTATATATTCCAATGTTATAACTAATGCGATACAGAGAGGATAGTATTACTTTAAAGTTTGACAACTATTAACACTTTTTGACATTGAACAATTATTATTACTTGAAAGTAAAACAGTAAATTAATAAGACTTTTAACAAATAAGGAAAGAACTGTATTCATGTCCTAAAATGGCATACAAGATCTTTAAGATGGACAAGATAAATTTTATACATTATTAAAAATGAGGGCAATTATGTGATTTTAAAAATTATTAATTACAGTAAAAAAAATATTAATTTAATGTATTCTCAAATATCATAAAATCAATAAATCTATCCCGTTATTGATTTTAGGAATTTTATCAATTCAGGACCCGAAAGATAAACGAATTAGCAATCCGGAACCTGAAAGATGAAATGCATCGATATAAGACCTGAATGATGAAAAACTATCAATTTAGGACTTGAATGATTGAAAATATTAATCTAGGACTTAAGTTGTCATAAATTTTATTTTATTTTTATTTTAAAATTTTAAATATTATTTAGTTTTATTAAACTAATAAACTTTTGTGAAGATAAGTTTATCAAAAATTAGTAATGGAATTAATAAAAAATTAAATAAATCAATACCTGTGAAATGTTAGGTCCTAAATTGATAGTTTTCCATCATTCGCTTCCTATACCGATATGTTTCATCTTTTGGGTCCTGAATTGATAATTACTCTATCTTTCGGGTCCTGAATTGATAATTAATCTATCTTTCGGGTCCTGAATTGATAAAAAATGAAAATCTTATTTCATTTTTTTTATCACTTTTTTTAGTTTTAAGTTAGAAACTTGTATTGTTTATTAGGGAGTAGCTTTTGTCAAAAACATATTTCTATGTATACTAATTTGTTTTACTTGTGGTGAAATTCGTAAACTTATAGTTATTCAAATTATGGTGCATAACATACGGAAGATAATGATAAAAAAAATGTTAGTGTTTAAATCACTGTAGCACCTTCTATTAAAAACATTAATTTACCAACTACTTAATTCACGATATGATAATTACTCTATCTTTCGGGTCCTGAATTGATAATTAATCTATTTTTCGGGTCCTGAATTGATAAAAAATGAAAATCTTATTTCATTTCTTTATCACTTTTTTTAGTTTTAAGTTAGAAACTTGTATTGTTTATTAGGGAGTAGCTTTTGTCAAAAACATATTTCTATGTATACTAATTTGTTTTACTTGTGGTGAAATTCGTAAACTTATAGTTATTCAAATTATGGTGCATAACATACGAAAGATAATGATAAAAAAAATGTTAGTGTTTAAATCACTGTAGCACCTATTAAAAACATTAATTTACCAACTACTTAATTCACGATTAACTATAATACCTTTTTGTATTAATATTTGAGATTTTGAGAGAGAAAATGATCAATTATAGATTAATAAATTATACGGAATACCACGTATAAAAAATGGCTTTAGGAGACCCGACAATAAAAGTGCAATATTTTTAAAATCATATGATGCAAACATGCAATGACAAGCCGAAGTGAAGCTAGACAAAAAATTCAATTTCTTGTGCCGAACTGAAAAAGCATTCCATACTCCACTACTTCAAAGTAGTTCAAACCTCAAAATCACAAGGTATGCTTGTTAATCTAAACGTCATATTATTACCTTACTCCAACAGCCTTTGCCTTGATCAAAATTTAGATTTAATACAATCCGAAAAAGAATTGCACTGACCTATATAACCTTCTGTGCAAAATTGGCAAAAAAATAAGAAAAGACAACCTTTTATTTGAAAGAGCCCTAATTAGTACTCAATTTTCAAATTTCCTATTGGGATTTTTAATGGCAGTTCTGAACTTTCATACTGCATCCAATCCCTTGCACAAAAAAGGGCCTGAAGAGTAGACGGTCTCAATGAGCTCTGAAATCTATCAACGTGTCTTTTTACCGTATCAAAGATGGAATCTGGAAGAACAGTTGAGACTGGAATACACAAAATATCCGATGCCATTTTAGAGAGAATTGGGTACTTGACCTTGTTCATTTCCCACCAACCTAGAACATCAAACTCTTGAACTTGAGGCAAAAGAGTTTCTTCAAGATACTCATCTAATTCTGATTTCATATCATGATGGCTTTTTGAGAAATCGTTGACGTACACATCAAAATCTGAAAAGCAATCTCCATTTAGAAGACTTTCTCCTTCTTGATACGCCTCTGGCTTTATGCCATTGTCAAATGCATCTTCCACGAAGACGGGTGGAGGCAGTGATTGCACAAAGTAGTCAAGAAACAGTTCATGTAATCCATCATCAACAGTCTTGATCCAAGAATCTGCTCCCTCGTTATAAATCTTTTCAAAGCTAAAAACGACATATTTCATCTTGAACCGAGGATCCATAACTGCAGCAACAGCTAATACAAGATTGCAATCTTTCCAATATTTGTCAAACTTCTCTGACAATGGTTTTGTGAAAGTGCTAATGAAATGATCGTCACTAGAAGCTGAGCGCATCAGCTCACGCTGAATCATCCACACTTCACGAAAGAATGTACTTGACATACGGTACACTGGGGCAGCTAAAATGATGGCAGAATCATGAAAAACTTTCAGATATTTGCACAGAACTTCAACCTGCTTCCATTCATCCATCGATATGGTTATTTTGTAATCATGATCGGATGTGTCTAAGCAATAAAATACTTCTTTCAATTCAGAAGCTGCCATCAGCATCTGATATGTAGTGTTCCACTTTGCATAGTCATCAATGGCTAGTTCCTTCGCGCTTGGAACTTGGAGCTGCTTTTTTAGTTCAAAAAACTTTTTCTCATGGACATCATCTGTTTTCACATACTTCACACTTTGACGAACTTTCTCAACAATCAGTGTCATGGACTCTAAGGCATCCTGTGCAAGCTGACTCAAAACCCGAGCAAAACAACTACCAATTATGAGCTGCCCATCGAGGATAAGGTTCTTGATGGACAGGAGACTCCTTAGATTGCCCCTGACAGCTTCATTTGCAATTGACTCATCAACGGTCAGAGTAAACAGTTTGCTCTCAAAACACCAGTCAGTTAGGCAGGTGGACACAGCATGACTGAACGAATACTCTAAATCAGGGTGAGGTACGGTGATTACATTAAGAAGGCGTCGATGAAATTTCCAATGGTGATCGATAAAATATCCTGTTATAAATAAATATCCCACACCCAGATCTGAAGTTCTCATATCCAATGTAAGACTTGGACGCCCAGGAATTTCACCAAGGAGGTTCAAAAGGTTCTGCTTGCATCTAGAATAGATGTTCATAACAAGCTTCTCAACTGCATCAACACTTGAAATGAACTTCGGTTGAAGAGTCCGTGCAAATTTAGCAAACCCAGCGTCTTCTACAATTTGAAGTGGGTAGTCATGCTGAATTACCATTTTAGCAATCATATAATTGCATGAGTCCTGATCAAAGGACGGTGGAGTTGCTCTGGAGTATTTTCTTGCTTTAAAAGTAGCAGTAACACGGGCTTGTGAAGCAGGATTGTACGGAGTCATTTGATTTTTACCTTGATTCAGACGATTGGCAGGGCAGATACCCAAGGAAATGTGCCGCTTAAGGTGGCTGGTACCCGCTAATTTCGTGCCAGTGACATAAGCAAATGATTTTTTGCACTGGTTACAGAATGCTCTCGTACTGTCACCATTGATAGCTACAAGTGTGAAATGTTCCCAGACAATGGATTTATTTCTCCTGCGTTTATTAGATTGTGTCTCTGAGATGGCCAACCCACTATTATTTGCAGGGACACCCATTTATAATTTCCTTCAAGTACAAAAGAGGATTCAGCAAAATAAACTACAGCTCTGTTGCTGATCAATGGTCACAACTCGTAATAAGAACACCATTATTTTTATAAGTTCCAAGAGTAAATATATAAACATATGCAAGGACTTAAGGAATGCGCGTGCATGTGGGAGCTTGGCACTCCTCACATGCACAGAGTATTTATATTTTTTCAGGGGTTGCAAATTTTTTCGTCTTTTTACTTACACACAGGCACCCTCGCACAAACATTACATCTAAACCTGAACTTACAGCTCAAATAATGCAAATGTGTTTCATGACTTTCTTCAACAAATTAATGTGGTGCGGGGGGAGGGTATTTACAGACATTCTCCACATATAATCATATATTCCCCTTCATCCTTATACCCCCCAATAGCTAATGGTAAGCCTAAAACAGATCAAATTCCAACATACATTCATACACTCCCTATACATGAATCCCATTAAACATTATATTCACTTCTTGTTCCTAAACTTCAGAACCCCGTAAAAACATGAACTAACTGGGTAACAATCACAGGTACAATAATAGCAACAAAAGAAAACATAACAAAGGTTTGAACAAGTAACAAAACCGGAATCAAACACAAAATAATACATTAAAGGAAAGTGCGTGAGAAAAGGAAAAGCACGGGTAAGAGAGAAACTTACTTCTGAAGAAGTGGCGTCGGAATCAATGGTGTAATGAAAAATCTCAACAACAGCGTAGTAGGGTTTAGGGTTTATGATCAAACTTTTGATCTTTTTGAATTTGTGGAGGGAATGGGGAGGGGGAAGAAGAAGATGGGCTTTTAGAGATTCGAAACTCGAAGAACAAAAGTTCAGAACAGAAGATGGCTAGGTCTGGTGAGATTGGCAGTGCTGTTTATATACGAACGGATGTGTTTAAGCCCTTAAACCTTTCCGCCGCCTTCAAGGTTGAGCCCGCGTATTTCGACGAATCCTAACCGTTCATCACTCTACGGGTTTGTGGTACGTTGATAATTTGGTAGTGCCCTCGTATAGTCGTATGATGTTTTTTTTTTTAAACGAAATCCCCAAAACTTTATTAACCTAAACGAAATAGAGTTCTTATTAGCGGTAGAGTATGTGTGGGTATCAAACCCAATTAAATTGAACTGAAATCAGACTATATTCACTTTGGTTTGAATTTGATTGAATATATTTCAAATCGTATTAAACTGAATCAAACCAAAATCGTTAAAAACCAAACAAGATTGAACATACCTAAATAAAATCAATAAAACTTTCATATATTTATTAAAAAATAACAAATCCAAAGCGAACCGAACAAAACCAGGTAAAAATTGAACGGAAAACCGATATGCTCACCCCTACGGTAGACATCTCAAAAAGAGTGTTTGCAATTGTTTTTGCTTAAAAAACACTTTTGGAGTGATTTTGGAAAAAGTGATTAGTAGTAAAAGTTGATAGTGTTTGAGAAAAAAAATGATTTTGAAAAGTAAAAGTTGGTAGTGTTTGGTAAAATAAGTGCTTTTTGTGTAATAGAAAAAGTAAAAAATACTTTTCACATGAAACCCGAGAAAAGTAAAAGTTGATAGTGTTTGGCAAAATAAGCGTTTTTTAGTCAAAAGCCTTTTTTAAGCAGTTGCAATCACTTCCAAAGTATCCTTATCCTTCCGTTGAGACTTGTAATATTATAAGACTCTCTCGCTCTCTGGTCAGGTAAAAAAGTGTTTTCTAGGATGCTGAATTGGCGACTTCATCAGTTATTCGCTCCTTCCTGAACCGTTGTCATACTATGAGGGAAAAACATTGTTTGATTGAATCTTGTTTCTGAGTGAATAATCAAACCGATGATTCAAATAGATTATTCAAGTAATTCCTTTTCGAATGTTGCACAAGCCGAAATTTCTATTATTTCCTTATTGGATGATGGTGAAAACGACTTATATGTTTATTTTTTCCCGCGGTTCATTTGTAATACTTTTTAGGCTTAATCATTGAAGAGTCTGCCATTCTATAAGATTAGTGAGCTATTACGTTCTTAAAGATCTTTCACTTCTATAGCTAATTTTCTTGTAGCGTTAGGCTATTGGGTTGTTTTTGTACTAGTTATTATATCATTAAAAAATAAGTTTATTTCTTCTCTCTAAAAAATGTAGCATGTTTATATTGAAAAAGAAAAATCTTTAATGGTGAAATAGTTGCCTACACTGATAGGTATAAAACGATAAAAAACATATAAGACATTGAGCTATTGAGAAACTTGTCATTTTGAAATAAGATATGATTAAATGTTGTTCTTCGCGTTCATGTTAAGTAAATTTTTTTTACGAAATGAATGAGAAGTATATAGAATAAAAAGGAAGAAATCACAACCATATATGGTGGAAACAATTAAATATTCCTTATTTATACGGAATATTCCTTTTTATAATCAAGGGTGGAGATACACGGAGGTTGGCAGGGGCCTCGGTCCCCTAGGAAAAAAAATTGTGATGTATGTATATGTATAAATATTTATAAGTAGTAAAAAAATATAATGAAGTTTAAGCTTTGATCTTTCAATATAGACTTTTCTTATGCTCTGACCTCCCTAACCTATCAGGCTATCATTTCTGGCTTTGTGATTGTTTATAATATTACATGGATTTTTTTGAAAGAAATACTACATGGATTTGTAAACTAAAAAAAAGGAACATTGGGTCAAAATTCATTTTAATAACAAAAAAAGTTCAGTTCGGATACCGTGGTATCACCCCACGGTGAGCACCGTGCTCCCACACCCAAAACGACATAGTTTTGCACAATTTTAAAAAAAAATCGCGTGAACAATAACGCGTGAACAGTACACGCGTGTACAATAACTTTTTTTTGTCCCAGTAGTATGAATGATGTAATTCGCGTGTAAAGATATGTAACTCAGGCTATTGATCAATGTAACTCCAGTTCATTCGAAATGTAACTTATCAAATACATAGTATAAGAAATAATGAACAAGAAAAAGAGAGTTTAATTGCACAATTACTTTATGTAAACCGTGAATATGTTTGGTTTTTAATATCATAGCCAAATAAAAATGATTTTAAAAAACAGTTTTTTGTTTCCAAAGTGGGGGTTGATTTTTTCATGTAACTCGCGTTGATGATAAATGTAACTTAGGTGTATACATAGTGTAACTTGTTGATGCAATTCCAAATGTAATTCGCGTATCAGAAGATGTAACTCGCTCATAAGAAGATGTAACTCACGTACATGAAGATGTAAAATCACACATAAAAAGATGTAACTCCGCGTATTACCAAATGTAATTGATGGTATGAGATTAGACAGAGTATATTATAATCTTAATTATATGTATTAGGATTATTAACCTTAAATGTATTACTCGTAGAATATATAACATATAGTCCAATACTATGTATGTAGTTGAAAAGAATAATGTATTTTGGCTTTTTAAACAACAAATTGAAATTAATGTATACATCGAACAATAAAAGAAGCTACAGGCAGTCCTCACTTATGCAGCAGGCCATGACAGATGATCCTCGCTCATCCACCCGCTTTGTTATGCGCCTCACTGCAGGCTGAGATCGTTAAACGGAGATAGCGATAAGAGCATCTCCAATGCTATAATGTGTACGGTCCACATGTGGCATGAGTGATAGCCACATAAATATTAGCATATGAATTATCCCTCTCCTTATTTGAATGATTTTATACAATTTTGGTAAGTTTTTTCCCGCAATGTCAACAATAATGTCAACATCTAGACGGTCTCCTTGACATTATGGAGAAAAACTTACCAAAACTGTATAAAATCATTCAAATAAGGAGAGAAAGAATTTATTTACTAATATTTATGTGGTCATTTCTCATGCCACGTGTGCACCGTGCACATTTTACCATTGGGGATGCTCTAAGCGATTGGGAGGTGGGAACTGATCAAAAGAGGCTCACCTTCCCTGAGAAATAAGAATGACGATTTGCTCCCTTTTTTAATTCTAAAACGATACCGTATGGGGATGGGCACACCATGCTCATGGTGGGTCGATCCCACGGTATAATTTGCAAAAAAAGTGGGTATTGATGATAACAAAATTGGAAAATGCTTAGTGTACATGACTTGTACACAAATTGTACACAAAACCTTCCTAGTTGTGTGCACAGACAATTCATTTAAAAAAAGTAAAATTTTATTTCAAATTGTCTGTGTACACAAGCAGTATACACATTTTGTGTACAAGTTGTGTACAACAATGGTCCAACAAAATTTGGTTCGGAGACCCCTCAATCGAGTCCCAGTGTCCTCTTATGCTGACACAAGTCAACTGACTCCCAACGAACCACCCGACCGTTAGTTGACCCGCAGAACGGGGGTTTCTACTTTCTTCCTCAAAAGGGAAGACAAAGAAAGCTCCGCCCGTCGACGCCGTCCGCGATGATGAACATGTACGGAGGACCCTTCTCTCTGTTCGACTTGGGAATCACCGATCCCGCCACCATCGACTCTCTATCCCCTTACTACAGTTATCCTTTCGCCGCCGGAGATTATGCCGGACTGCGAGCCCAGTCCAGTAATTCAGCCGGTAATAAGGACGCCGGCCCTTCAAAGCGCCGCCATGATGGCACTTCTCCACTTCCTCTTGGCATGGACTGGAGTCCTCCACCTCCGATTTGGGTAAAGAATAAATGCTACCCCAAGTCATGCTCTTTAATTTTGTTAGTCAAAGATGCGATTTCTGAGCTACGAGGAGCTAGTAATGGGTAAATTGGTGTTATTCTGTTGAAGAGTTTATCCAAATGTTTACCAAGTATGAAATTAAAAACTGAATATATTAGCAAATTATATTAGAAATAATGACAAATATATGACCGAAATAAAGCCAGTGAAGGAAAAAATGTGACTTTGAATGCTTTGGTGACTATACTAGTATCTTTAGTTACCATGATCACGTTCAATCTTACACTAGTGTCTTTGAAGACGTACTTGCAGTAACTTTAGTAACATTTTTGTCCAGGAGTAATATTTAATGAAAAACCTTTATGTATGATACATTGATACATCTGAATGTAATTTTACATCAGGTTGTTATTGTGATTTTTAAAATTTTGCTCGTTTCATAAATTACAGAATTGCTCATTCCATAAAAAAAATACTTGTATGATTTTTTCCTGCTCATTTTTCATGAATACAATACTCACATCTACTTTCATGATGTGACTATTGTATTCATTAATACAATACTCGCACGAAAAAAATATTTTTATAAGTAAAACATGTTTTCTATTAGAAAAATGCTAGTTTCAACATTTGGATGTACCCTGGTAAGCTCGGGTGTATAATATATGTATTGAAAGATATTGGCCACTAATGTCAATCCTTTGATGGGATGGAATCTGAAGTCTCAATCATCATAGGTGGACTATTGGACTGTTACAGGATACTAGTATAATTTTAGCATACTGCATTTGCACGTCGTGGACTGAAATGAAATATCATTTCCTTTTTTATGTTTGATCCTGGCATCAGACTTCAGTCAGTAAGGTGAAGTTACTTGATTTTATGAAAAAGTGCAACATAGCCTGGTCATAGATAAGTTAAATTTCGTTTCTTCTAACATCTGATCCTCCTAAATGCATTGGCCAATTTCGGACGTTCTTTCAATACTCATTGACACCATCTTCTGATTTTAGCAGTTTGTTGGGCATTCAGGTTACCTCGCCCGTAATGGTTTTGACTTTTGTCCCATTCGACTAGCTATATGCGTACTCCTTATGAGAAAAGTAAAATATACAGGTAGAAAATTTATAGGGTGAAAGCGAAACCAGATTTATGTCTTCAATGAAACTCACTCCTTTCTTTTTAGTACAGGATGGACAAAACAGTGTGTGGCCGCATGACTATCACACGGGATGGAGTTATTGTGTCACAATTCCTTCTTGGACACTTTCTTCTGAGTCCAGTAATTCAAAATCCATTGTGGTAGGCACTGCCCTAAACCTTTATGACTGAAGTACTTTAAAAATAATAAAATTGAATTTGTGTGAGAAAACATGATTCGGGGTTATGCTAGATCTTTTTATAGTATTACAACACAACATCCAAGCCTTAATCCTAAAAGAGTTTAGGGTCAGCTACATGAATCGACATCGGAGTTAAAAATGTAGTTACATTCATGATGTAAATGAAGGCATTATGGAAGCTTCTAAATGTGCCATTGTGCAGGTGATGGAAGAAAATGATTAAAATGATTCATTTTTTATAAATTCTATTTAATTTTTAAAGTTAATATTGGTTATGAATAGTAAATTAAGTTTGCAAGCTGAGTGGATATAGGACTTTGTGCCCTTGTGGTGTTGTCTTCCTTCATTTTGAATTTGAATCCGTACTTTGAACCTATATTTCCTCGCTTTTGATGCAAATTCTTTGCTTCCTCTGATTCTAACAGCTTTACAAGGTTATTGTCGGAATACAATCACCACAAGGAATTACAAGTACAAGGGAAACACTGCGCAGATTTAATGATTTTGTAACATTATCTTCTGATGTGAGTTCAGATTTCATTAGTGCATGTACTTATTAGTATGTAACGTAAGGCATTTCCCATGCAGTTATTGATACTAGCGATTATTGTAGCATTACTTGATGTATCATCTATGTAGCACGAAAATTCTCGGGAAAGAGTATGTTTCCGTTTCGGAAACTCTACGGAAACTCTTTGGAAACTCTTCAAACAAGCCTTTTTTGAGCAAAAGTTGATGTTTCCCGTTCCCTCAGGATTTTCGCTTTTCCGTGCAACATAGTGCATCATCATCGTCCCTAATTTCGAGTGCAGGTGTGTTTGGCTAACTATACATGATTTTCAATGAGCTCTTCACTTTTGTTCTCTACAGCTAAGAAAGGAGTTCCCCAAGAAGAATCTTCCACCAGCTCCTCGGAAGGGGCTATTGAGGATAAGAGACAATAATCTACTGGAAGAAGTTAGTACTAACTTTTTTTTGAGTTAATCATCATATAATATGTTATTATGTGATGCTATGTGTCAGCTCAGTTGAACAATCTGACACACAGGTCTTAACTTTTTATGTGATGTCATTAAACTTAACTCGCTTACAGAAAAGCGATGTCATTCAAACTGAACTCGCTCTTGTGTAAGCTAATCCTCAAACCTGAGATAAACTGAATAGGAACAGAATCATCTTCTGATGTCAAATGTTTACCTAATCTAAGCTGTCACTTTGATTGAACGTAACTGGATGACTTGATGCATGACCAGATGATTATGTCATCACTGAACCCAGTTTAAAGTTTTAAACAATGTAAATTGATGCTTTTATGACTTGAGAGAGAGGTTCACTATAATATACTATTGAAACTTCATTAGTGTGCGAAGTATAGAAGAATCCATAATATAATTATTCATTACATATTAAAGTGTGAAAAGATAGAATGGTTTAGGCTGAATTCCATGCTTTATTCCATAGTATGTGGTGGTATTTATACAGTGGTGTAAGGAGTGAATAAGGAAGCTACTAATTACAATAATAACTACAAATATATGTAATTGAAGATTTTAATAAATATTGTAATAAATAATTATAACTGATGTAATAAATAATGGGAAAATGGAAACTAATAATCCAACCTTTTAGCAGTCTTCTCACAATAGTCCCGCCTTTTCGTTATTCAAGAATAATCCAACCTTTGCATCCTCATCTTCATTCGTTGGTCCCTGACCGGTTAATGACCTGCTATTCCAAGTTATTTTCTTATATTTGCAAAATATTATCTTTGTGAAAGGTGAGATTTATGGTATAATTGTTTGCAAAGATAAGAAAATAACTTGGAATAGCAGGTCATCAACCGGTCAGGGACCAGTGAATGAAGATGCGGTGCAAAGGTTGGATTATTCATGAATAACGAAAAGGTGGGACTATTGTAAGAAGACCGCTAAAAGGTTGGATTATTAGTTTCCATTTTCCCATTAATAATTATATTGTGGATTCTTCTATACAAAGTCCTTGACTGTGCATCTCATTAGCTTGATTGAAGTTTGTATTACCGTAGTTTTGTATGTTTCCCTGCATTTTAGCTATTTGTTTGGTACCTTTTGTTACTCAGAAAGTAAATTTGTTCACTTCACTTGTTAATACGGTTTAATCCTCTCAGTTTGACATCATTGAGTATCACTTTGGACACTAGCAAGTACAGTAGAACCTATAAACAGGAATACTTTATATAACAATACCCTCTATTTCATATTCACTTTCCGGGTCCTGAATTGGGTCAGTTAGAAATAAAAACCACCCCTAGTAAGTTGTAAGTACCATATCAAGAACATGATAAACCTGTCATGGTTTGATCTTTACTCTATTGAATAGTACAGAAGATCTTTTACAGAGTAAAATATATTAACATGAGAACCTAAAATATACCTCTGTTCACCTTTGCTTGCTCCTCTCCCCTTTGGGAAAGCACCATATAATTTGAAAGGAGATAAATATCCTATTTTTTATTTTCTCTTTTCTACTTTGTTCACTTTTTATATACTATTCACAACTTTTGCTTCACTTTTGAATCACCTTTACTCCAATTTTACTCTTACGTTTTGTGAAAAGGCCTAGAGGTGCAACTAAATGTGAGTGATATTTTAACCTTTTGGGGCTGTTCAAGTGGTTTCAACCCAGGAAACTAGTTCGAACCCGTGGAGAGTCGGAGGCGCAATTACTTCACGTTTGAATTACCTTTACTACAATTTTACTCTTAAATTTTGTGAAAAGTCCTAGAGGTGCAACTAAATATGAGCAATATTTTAAGTTTTAACCTTTCAGGGTTGTTCAAGTGGTTTGAACTTTGAACCCGGGAGACTAGTTCGACCCCCCAGAGGGCGACTGGAGGTTTACTGGATTGTTTGTGTGAGATTATACGGGTCAAAGGTCTCGTTCACTAGCGTTATCAAAAAAAGAAAAAAGTGAACGGATATGGATTGTTCAATGTAAAATGCATGTATAGTGAAACTAGCAATTATGTTTGAAAAAATAAGTACTTGGACTTTTGATAACGCGGGAAAAATACTGAGACTTGGAAAAGTAAGTATTTAGACTCGGGGGAAACTGGCCCCTCCTTGATGCATTAGATTTTACAATCCAGCTGTCCTCCCATATTTATAGGAACAGAAAAAGTTTTTTTTATATGTAGTTTTTTTTTCTTCCTTCTCAGCGAAGGCACCTATTGGAGGATTGGATGACAAATGTGCTATCTTCTGACATTGACTTGTCTAGAAGTCTTTCTATAGCAATCTTTATTGAACTAGAAGCAGCAGTAAGGTCATGTATGTGCCTCCTTACTAGTAATTTCGTTTTTTCTGTACTTAAAAATGCAACTGAGAACTATCTTAATGTGATAGTTTTCTTGCAGATTTTAATGATTCAAATAATAGCATTCCTGATAAAGGAGGCTCATCTGTCGCTGGCGCAGTTCAATCACTCCAATGTTCGAGTGTGCTTACTACTGATGAGCAAAGTAAAACTCTCTCTACCATGAAACAGAGGCTAGCCAGCACAAAAAACCTGGAAACTGAAGAAGGTTGTGTACAACAGAGTGACAAAGGAAATGTGCAGCAAATTGTTTCGATTGAAAGGGAGAAACTTACCAAAATACTATGTGATATGGACGAGCTAAGAAGGAAGTGTTTGGAGATGGAGGCAAGCCTAAAGTCTGAACAGGTCAGGACGCCCCAAGAGAAAAAAAACTTTTCTCCCTTCCATACACACCCATCTGCGATTCATCGAATCTCCATTTGAGTTGAGTTATTATGGTAATGTTTCAGCTCAGGAACATGCAAAACCACACATTGGAGACAGAGTCCAATGAGCTTGACTCTCTTAGAAGTTCACTTTCAGAACTCACGCAGGAGCTTGGAGAATTGTCAAAACAGAAAACTGAATTGGAAGTAATGTACTTTTTATCAAGAATTATCTATGATCCTCCACTTCTTCTTTTCTTTCAGAAGTAACTTTTGTGTTACTGGGTCATTTAACTCTTTTTTTTAACTAGAGTTTTTTTCTTAGGGGAAAAGTTCACCCCCCTTTTACAAACTATGCTGCTAATTCTGTTATTGATATGTTTGGGACTAAGAAAATGGCAGGGAAATGAAAAGTACTACACTACTACTCCATATAATAGAAACTGTTCAAATGATGAAATATCTAAAATGGATTTATAGAGTTTTAAGCAGCTTCTTTATTTTCTCACACATTGTTTTTTCCTCCAAATTTCCTATTTATCTTCTTTCCCTAACATTTTCTGATTTCCGATCACACCCTTTATGAACAAATTCTTTTCAGGCAAATTTGCATGAAGAAAGGCAAAGTAGGAAGCACACTGAGGCTACCAACAATAAGCTGCTGCAGCAGTGCATGGCTATTCGCACTCGGCTTGAGGAGTGCAGTATTGATTTCCATGTTGACAATGAGAATGATCTAATCAGGATGGATACCCCATCCCCTTATGATACACTAGCTGCATATGATGATCAAATGGGCTTTCTCCTTTCAGAGGTGAGCTTTTCTTCGCCATGCTCCATATGATTTTGTCAATGTACAAATCAAAAGTCTTATTTAAAAAAGTATGTGGCTTTAACAGGCAGAGCTCCTAGCCCGAGATGTCGAAAATGCCGATAATGACAATTCAGGGATAAAGGATGATGTTGATTTGAGAAAAATGCTCACTCACTTGCTCACTGACAATGTCAGATTGATGAAGCAGATAAATAAAGTTATTCGATGTGCTCTTTGTGTGGCCCAGAAGTCTGAGATAGACAAGGAAGAGAGTAGCCCAGAAAAAAATGTTCTCCACTCAGAAGAATAAAGTTTTTGAAGATGGTGTCCCGTGTGCGTGATTTAGGCAAAAATAAACTCTAAAAATGCACGTCTACCTAGCTAGTTTATTTTCCACAGTAAGGTGTGTCTCTATCATTGGCCCTTGTGGGTTTGACAAAATAAATGAGCAACTCAGAAATGGCTGCATCATAGTTGAAGAAAAAACTTTGTCCAGAGCCAATATAGGTGAAGTACAATCATGGAATTTTAACTAATATTTATAATAATACCGTGAAAATTATTATTGGTACCTCATGAATTCATTCTGTGTTTTCAGTTATTCATTGGCAGCATTAATATGATTTTTAATATTTTGTTTGTTTATTCATTTACTTGATTTTAGTATGGCAAGTTTTAAAAAAATCATCAGAGTTTTATAAAGTATGATTTTAAAGCAAAAACTCACTTCTATGCATCTACATAAGAGCCCCCCTAAGGAACCATGTGGGCACTCTTTAATGTGTCTAATATTATCCATGGGGATAAGTTGGTTAGAGATTGGTTTGGTTGTGCTCTGAAGTTCCCCATCTAATTCTCCTTCTCTAGATCAACCCAAATGCTTGGTTTCAGCAGTGGTACAAAAGCTAATGCTGTGAGACACATGCATGCAAAAAGTATTGTGCCTATCCCATCTCAGAATGACATCAAGATTCTAGAGTAGATAAAAGATGAATTTGAACTCACATGCCCATCCCATCCCCAACCACCTCCTTAATATACTCATGATCTGACCCACTGACAACGAAATACTGAAGGTCGGTTGCATTCTCGAAGTCCTTTTCCTTTTGAATGCCAAAATTTTGGTTGTTTTAACCACCCTTTCACAAGATGAGCAAACTTGAATTCTGGTGCATGCATCGTGTCCTTCCGCTTCTCTTCAACAATCTCGAAACAAGTGCTTTGTTTATTGTTAAGGCACATGTTGTTACTCTGACTTGCTTCACAAATATTTATCCTGAAAAGAAAAACTTCATAAGGCTCTTGCTCAAAACTACACATTCTGAATCTGTTCAGAATCTCATGCATATGCAGCAACCATCATTTGTCAATTGTCATGTATGTAGCTTTGATCTTACACTGAGTATTGATCGGGGTGATCTTCTGCACTTTTGGATGGTTGCTTTTCCGTTTTGCATTCAATTCCTTCAATCATCATATGCCGCATAAATTGAAGCTGCCAGTCAAAACGAAAAAAGACATGGAAAGATAGTTGCAAATGGGTGAGAATGAATTAAATTCTTAAAACCACAAAAGAATGTAAATTTCCCTTATAAGCACTAAAACACCCTTCTATGTTCCCTTATACATCTCTATAGTCATCTATACTATGTGCAAGCCAACCCTTGAATTAATAACATTCGAATCAATACGATTTGAACATGTGTACAAGATCTTTTATTTGGGATTTCCTACATGTTGCACAACTTGCAAGTCATATCCTCTTGTCTTCTACAATTATATATACATATTGCAGAATGATAAGGTAATCGAATACTAGGTGACTTGTAACAGCTTTTGGGATTATATAATACGATCAATCCACTTAGCATGTGTGTGTCAGTTCAGTTTCGCACTATAAATATTTGTGGTTTCACTTCTTCATTTAAACACCATTTCAAGATTGTGCCATTGTGGAGTGTGGACTATGGCACACAGTGGTGTGGGAGAGCATTGTAAACATATAGAAAATCATTTCTTCCAGATAAAAGTCATTAAATTTAATCCTGAGCATCCATGCGGAAGCAATAACATATACGGAGTAAAACATTTGACGATGTTGTGGCAACTCCAAATATTGATCTATCATATAAGAACATTGCTTGTTTTTCACTTAAAGGCAATATACACTAATGTACACAAGATAATAAGGGAAACTCAAAATCAAATGGTATATGATATGCATACGTAACAAATTTCACTAACCTGATCACCATCTTTGATCCCTAAGCTCCGAACGCAAGCTTTGTCATTTGTGAGCTTCTGAGCTGCATAACACAAACAGAATTGGCTCCATACAAGTGACCTGTCATGTCAACACTTACACCATTCATAACTAGCTGGTTAGCCACCCACTTTAACACCTCCGTTTTTATCAGAAACCCAAAATTTTACTTTATTCTGCATAACTATCATCCATAGATAGGCATACATTCAGCTGATATATCACAACGACTCATGTTACTAACTTACTACCACCTAAAATGATTAACATTCATTTATACCATAGAATTATGTCTTCGCCCTCGCAGGAAAAATCGAAAACTTGCTCAATAGCTAACTTCAGGTCCGCCACAGTAGCATTCCTTGGGACATTAACCACTGCACAAACAGTCCAAATTAGGGAATATACGCATTGGCTGTAACAGGAAGATATATTTCACTATATCTGCAATAGGTATAAAGGAAAACCTATAAGTATCTCACTAAATCGAAATAAGTTTACCGAATGAAGAGCCGTCTAATTTGAGAACAGAGAGTTTGAGCGGCTCTGATGGCAGTTTCTGGTAGCTGGAGCTCCGAATGATAAACACATTGTAGAGAGAAAGCGGAGCCCAAATGCTGAATCTGCCTCGGTTTTGGTAGTCAATGCTCGACATCGCATTCGTAACTTCCACACTCGAAATATACCTTGACGCAGGCAATTGTGTAGGAACCAATAATCATCGCTCGTTATAGCTTTCTAGTCTCTGGAGCCTAAATTTTGCAGTTGACGAGTAGAGAGAGGAGCACGCAGAAGATTGTGAGCAACCGTGAACGTGACGGATCTGCTCTCGCTGGAGTGTAGAAGAAAGAGGCGGTTGCACTCACAATGTGTCCTGACTTTCAGTTATTTTCCCAAGCCAACATTCAATTGACCGTTTATGGCCTATTTTTACATGTGCTTAACAGGGGTGTTTATGGATTGTGTAATTCGGTTTATCATTCGGTTTCAATCGGTTCCTGTTTATTCAATTTGAGAAATATTGTAACAAATCAAAATCATTTGTATTTTGTATTTGTTTTGTTGTTGAAAGAAACACATTTATGTAATATTAATAATGGAAATGGTAGAGAACAAAGCAATCCAGTAGCACAGAGCTACCATGAGATGAGCCGTAGAACTGACTAGCTTTTGAGAAACTGTCAAGTTCCTTAACCCCCAATCCGGTAGACTAATCTATCAACATCAATGTATTTGCTACCAAAATAGATGGATAAAAAACTAGAGTTATTAAATTGAAAAGAACAAAAAGAGTCATAATTCCTGGTTTTCCTAGTCATCAGTAAGGGAGAAGGGGTTTGATCAGTCACCTCCAAAGAAGCCACTTCGATTACATCAACCATCGGGATGGGAGAAGAGGTTTGTTCAACCACCTTTAAAGGAAGCATCCCGACTTTACCAGCCATCAGGAAGTGAGAAGAGGTTTGATTAGGCACCTCCAAAGGAATCATCTTGTCTGCTAGTATTTTAGGCAGTGATATTCCAGAAGTATCGCCGCCTTGTTGTTTTTTGACTTCTCCAAAGCACCTGGATCAAACACCAGGCAACTGCTCTCTTCATCCTCAATTGACATCCTTCCATAAGCTTGATTTAAGTTCTCTATTGGTGACATCAAAATAAACATTAGGTTTAAGTGTTTAATTTAAGTAAAAGTTGTCATTTGAAATCATTTTTTTAATTTTTTTTGTAAACATACTCCAAGACCTCTTAGTAATATGAAAACTATAATTGTGCCGATTACCCTTTTTGCGCACTCATTCAGTTATTTCACCTTATTAATACCTTACATGGATTCAAGTTTCAAACATTATAAATAATCTTCAACTTAACTATTCTATCGGGTTTTTTCAAAAAAAAAATCTTCTACTTAAAATATCTTGATTTTTTATATGTTTGATTTTGAAGTGATATTTAATTTAGTGAGATTTCAAAAGCTCTTTTTGTCTGAAAACATAGGATATGTTTGGCACACAAAAGCCTCTAGCTTCTAACTTCTCTATTCTTTAAAAAGACGTCAAAAGACTCTAGTTGCATGTTTGACATGATATTTTTTAAGAGCTTTTCAAAAATTAAAAGATCTTTTTGGAGATGCTACCGGGTGTAGCATCTGAGAAAAGCTCGTGACTTTTAGTATTAATTAGTCCTAACAGCTTGTATACCAAACCAAACTAAATCAAACAGTCGACTTTTTACCAAACAGCTATCACCTTTTCTTTTTAAGATCTTTTCAGTCACTAAAAGCTAACAGTTACTAAAAAACTCACAAAAGTATCTTTTCAGCTAGTTGTGCCAAACATACCCATACTCTTGGCAATCTATTCCTCTTTTAGAGACTGATATGTATACAAGAATTTTATTTTGTTTTTATCGATATCCATGAATATTTGTAATGTTTAGCGATATTTAATTGAAATAAAAGTTCATAGACACATATATGAAGTAGAGTATTTTTATAAAAGTATATATTTTTACATGACCTAAGTAACTCATTTATATTTAAGTACGAAGTATATCTTATTTTATTTATTATAATAATAGTAATAATCTTCTATTTCAATTAAACTGCTTGTCTCTTTTTTTTAAAATGCTTGTCTATCTCTAAAATAAAACGGGAAAAGGTGAAAATATGTACTATCAGTGTGAGAACAGATATACTCATGTTATATTTTTTGGAACAAAAATACTGCTAAATCTCAACATGGGTCTAATATTACCCTTGTTAAACATTTCCTAATGTTTCCTTGTTAAACCAGGGCCGGTCCTGGGGCATGGGCAGGAGGGGCATGCGCCCAGGGCCCTTTGTTCCATTAGGGCCCATAAATTTCTCAAATATATATATATATGTGTGTGTACATCGATATTTTAATTATATATACATCCTAAGACTATAAAAATTAAAAATAAAATCAAACTGTTATTTTTTTTAGATATTCCCAATTCGTTATTCAGTATCTACATGGTACAAGTCTATAATTTTGAAACATCCATGTTAGAATTCATTGGGAACATATTTCACCATTTTTTTTGAATCATTACGGGTTATTACATTAATTTTGATCTTTTAATTTGATGTAATTCTCTTCTGTACCTCCCGAATTCATTGATATATTTCACAAATTTTCTCTGATTCTCTCATTTAATGAAAGATTGAACTACAGTGTCCATAATTTAGAAACTTAGAATTTGTTTTTGTGTAGTGAAAATGTGACTTAAAATTTGAAAAAGTTAGAAATAATTATATATATGTGACTAAAATTAAGATTATTTACAAAAATGTAACTAGTGACTAAAGTAGTAATGAAATCATAGTAACTTATGTTCAATTTTTAAACCTGAGTTACTATGAGAATACATTGTAGTAACAATTTGTCATATTTGTGTAAGTGAGTTTTATTTTAGTATTTTTTTTTTTTTGAAAAAAACCCAAAAAGTTACTCTTTATACGAGATATAACTTTCACAACTTTTCTTAATTCAATTTTTTTTAATTGCACGTAATAGTTGCACTACTTGTTTCATTCGGCTTCTTTGGGTACATTGTATCCTGGAATGTGACTTATCAAATACCCTCTATATAATTTGTCTAACCATATGCTTTGTTAGTATTTGGACGGTAAAATTATATAATTTTAAATTATAGAATTTTATAGCAAAAAGAACATTATAAACATTCTCACGCTATCCCTGAGGTCTAGTCTACTTGTACTGCCCCGGGCCCATATAATGTCAGGACCGATCCAGTGTTAAACTAATACATTCCGTCAGCCTCAAGTAGCGAAGAAGCAAAATAGCGAACTAGAACTTTGAACACAAGGCATGACGAAATATTGAAATGAAGAACACGAGCTCGTCAATTTAATTGCTCCTGTAGAGCAACGAATCAGATGTAGTTTTCAAGTAAGTTTTATTTAATTTTTTGACTTGTTTTTTTCCAATATTTGATTTATTTAGGTCTGAGTTGAATCTCTTCCTTAAACCTTCTCCTTCATAATCCATCATCAAACCTAGCTATCATGGTATCTTTTGAATAATGGTTTTGAATTTCGTAATTGAATTTGTGTAAAATTAGGGTTCCTCGTTTATTCCAACCAAAAGATAATGATGTTGGTGCGTGTTTGAATGTGGTATACCCTACCCGACCATTAATTTTTCTACTGAGTTTTGTTGGTGTGTGTCGCAAAGACCTGTGTTTTGTTTAACGTTCTGCCATGCAAATAAAACATTTGGGGGAAAGAGTATGTTGAATACGTAGTATTATATATATGCCCTAAATAAGTCTGTGTATTATAGGCATCACTGTATGGGCTACAATGTTCCTTTATAGTATGCATCAAATCAAGCTCTATTTTGTGAAATTTCTATTATTTAGGTGATATGATGTTGTTTCTTATGCTAGGTGTTTGCTTTTTCTTAGTCAAGTCCTCTGTTTGATGTAAAATAATGGTTACTGAATGATTGATAGACTAAATATGAGGTTAGATTACTAGCAGAGATAATAATTCTATCTATAACACTTTTGGAGTCAATCATACATGGTATATTGAAAAAGACTAATTGTTTGTTAGTAAATGACTTCTCCCTCATGTCTCCCCAATATACTTCATTGATTTATTTGAAATGATTTGTTCTAATATTTTGATTTATTTAGGACTCAATTGATACTACAGTTACTATAGATTGACAAAACCATGTTGATGGTGAAACAAGGGATCTTCTTTATATAGATTGGCTAGAAATTTTTAATGTTCCAGATTTAGATGCCACAGAAATAGAAGATGTATACTAATATACGCTAGGCCAAGAAGAATGTGAAAACGAAGGAGAAGTTGAGAATGGTGGGAGGTCAAGTGACAGTCAAGCAAGTGAGGATGAATATGAGACATCTCTTGAAAAGGTTAGACGTGAAGATAGTTGGGCAATGACGTTTGTCAATGCTAATGAAGCAAGAGAAGCAATTGCATAATATGGAGTGGTTGAGGGTGTGAAATTGAAGTTGCACCCTAATGAACCGACTAAAGTAAGGGTCAAATGTGTTAATGAGGATGATTGTCCTATTCACATGTTTATTTCTAAGGATGGGGAAAATTCGGGCTTGGCAATAAAGACTCTGGTGGACGAGCATAGGTGTTGGAGACACTACACACTTCCAAGTGTGTCAACTAGTTTCCTAGAAAGAAAGTTTAAGAAAAAAATTTACCTTAACCCCAATTATAAAACAAAATACACGGTTAAGGAATGTAAGGACATTTACAAAATTAATGTTAGTATTTCTAAGTGTAAAAGAGCAAAGAAGATGATCATAGAAGAGTTGGATGGAAGCTTTAAAGTGGAACTACATTAGAGATCGAGTGTTGTAAGCAAACTTTAAGTGAAGGGAAAAGGGTATTTAAGAGAATGTTTGTCTACTTTGAAGCATTAAAGAAAGGTTGGATGTATGGTTGTAGACCAATTATAGGTTTAGATGGTTTCTTTCTTAAAGGATTGACGAAGGGCCAAATTTTAGCAGCGGTTGGCAGAGATGGTAATGACCAGATGTATCCTATTTCTTGGGAGTAGTTGGAAAGGAAAATAATGACAATTGGAAGTGGTTTCTATGTTGGCTTTCCCAAAAACTTCATTTGGATGATGGATCAATGATCACCATCATATCTGACATGCAAAAGGTAAAATTATTTTTAGTCATATTTATATACTATTGACCAGAATGCCATAATAGTGATATTATTATGTTGTATAGTGTCTGATAGATGCAGTGAAATTGTTCTACCAAATGCTTAGCATAGGTTTTGTGCAAGACACATTCTGGCTAATTGGGGTCAAGAGGTGGTATGGAGAAGATTAAAGAAGAGATTTTGGATTTGTGCATGGTCAACGTATGAAGAGGAATTTAAGGACAGCCTATTCAAACTGGGAGATATTTTTTATTGCTTACTTATTAATGTAAACTGAAAGTATTGAAAATTGTTTGACTTAATAATTCGTGTTTGGGTAAAGTTGCAATTCCTTATATTAATTTATTAAGGTTTGCAAGAGTGCTGCTGAATATTTGATGAGGTATAACCCTCAATGCTGGTATAGGGCATATTTTAGTGCTAGGTGTAAATCTCAAATCGTTGACAACAATTCAAGTAAAAGTTTTAATTCCTAGATTCTAAGGGCTAGATAAAGGAAAATATTAGAGTATATGCTAGAAGATATTAGAGTATTGTGCATGACTAGAATACAGGGAAACAAATATGCTCAAAAAATGGTTCAATGACTGGTCACCAATCGCAATACAAATGTTGGCATATAACAAAGAGTTAGGGAGTGGTTGTAGGATTTGTTAGTTATATACGGTTCGTGAATAATACAATCATACGTACGTTCGAGTATAATATGATACATTTTTTTAAAAATGCGGCTAGATATATGTTTCATACGTTCATAACATAAATATGGATACATACGTGTTTTAAATGTTAAACAATTTTAAAATACGACATATAATATGTGTCTTTGTATACATTATTGATAGAAAGAAATGATAAGTTAAAATCTTAACCTTTTTCAATGATCTAATATGCAATTTTCTCTACAAAAAAATTATATATTCATAGATATGTAACTCATAAGCAAAAGAAAAATACTAATTTTAAATAAAATGATACTAAATTTAAATTTATATGGCAATTGCACTAAGTAAAACTAAATGCTGAATTAAAGAAGCATAGTACAAGCAGGTCCAGAGTTTGGTTTTTCCTTAGCAGATCTAAGGTTTGGTTCTTCTGGCCAATGAATCCCTTTCACCTGTGTCCGGCGTTGGGATTGGATTTGAGGCAGATTGACAAGAATCCTTGCCCAAGCTTGACGACATCGAAGCCAGAGTTCGGTGATCGATTTCTTCGTGAGCAGGGTAGCAAGGGAATGGCAGCGATGAAGATGACCGCTAGCGGTGGATTTGCTACGAGCGCGGAACGAGGAGAGTTGCATGGATTTCGAGCAGACCAGATGACAATTGACAATAGAGGATCAATTAGAGTGGTACCAAGGATACGGCCTCCTCCTGAACCACCGCCATGAGTTGTACGAGGTGCTAGAGTCCATGAAAGTTTTCCTATTAGTTATTATTATTCTGTCATTTGGCTTTTGGTTATCGTCTACGCTGTTAGGTTTGTCAGTTTGTTTGGGAATTCAGCCTTTTTTATGTCATTGAGTATGTTTGGATCTATGGGAACAAAGATGGCTGTGTCAAGCCCGATACATGATTAGCGATTCGCGTTGCTCTTTCAAGGATGACCGTCTCCAAGTCTGATCATAGGGTTTACAATCGTAGTTGTTGGATTTTAGTTGGTGCCAGTTTTGTTTTTCCTTTGATTGATGTAATGATCCTGAAACTTATGATATGAAAGAAGGCTAGTTGACGATAAAAAAAAGCATAGTAACAAGTTTGAACAACATTAAATGAAAAAATTGTGAAAGAAAACACAAAACTCCAAATTCTAGAATCTAAAGAAATTAACTCTAAAACTATTCTAAAGCATCAAAATCAAATTCTTCAAACCCATCCGTATCATAAACATAAGTGACACCGACTTGTGAAAGGGATGAGGCGGAATTAATGAGACTAACATTGTCAGCACTAGTATCACCAAATGAGCTCCCTCAAATCTGAATATGTCCATTCTCATCCACCAATTCGGAGCAATTTTCAACTTCTAGCTTCTCCATAATCAGTCCACTCTATGAGCTTGCTTTAATCAATTGGGTCGGCATTTCTAAACATTTTTCCTCAATTTTTTGCAGCATCATTGTGTTCATCCTACAATATACAAGAATGCCTAGCATGCTTGGAGTGAGCTGATTATGTTTCTTTGTCTGGGTGGGAAGCTTCAAGTGCACTCCAATTACGCTCACATGATGATGAACTACAAGGTTGATTCAATAAACGAATTGCATATTTCTTTAATGTTGGCATAGAATCACCAACAAACTCCCACCATATTTGTTAACAACAATTAATTAACAAAATAATATCAATAAAAAACAAAGGGGTTTTGCCTTAAATATTACTAACTTAAAGTCAATTACAAAAAATGTGACTACTTTTAAATATGGACAAAAATGTGACTAACAAGGTCATATATATGGAAAATCATGATGTAACTGTAAAATTTCATGTCACTGCGTTTTTTTGTGTCACTATGAAATTGTCACTACCAGATTTTAATGTCACTTACGGATGTCACTATCAGATTTTAATGTCACTTACGATCCTACTATACGCATGTCACTATCGCCGAAAAATATGTCACTGTGACCGTTTCCGCTCAACGAAATTGCCGCCACCCGGCTGATCAACCGCCACCCCCGACTCCCATACTTGCACTCAGCCCCGCACACAGACCCAGCAACCACCAATGTTGAGTCGTTGACACCTGCCGCCCTAACCGTGACCACATCGGGCCTCTTCTCAACCAATGAGCCCCCACCCCTCCCAAGCCCCCAGGCTCCTCCCCCGAACCCCCTCCCCAACCCACCAGCCCCCCAACCCCAACCCATCAGCCCCGGTCCCCATCCCTTGCGCTCCCATCCCCTGCTCCTCCATCCCCAGGCAATCTGCCACAACACCTTAGCCCCGGCCAGCCCTTTGTGACTCACAGCAGCTCCAACAACCACCACCTTGCCTTGCCCCATCCCCTATACGACCAGTCCAAGCCCCGACAACTACCAAATCTGAAATCGAGGATAAGAATGATGAGACTAGCCAACAATGACGGTGATTCGCTGCAAAGAAGAAGAAGAAAAAGAAGAAGAAGAAGAAGAAGAAGAAGAAGAAGAAGAAGAAGAAGAAGAAGAAGAAGAAGAAGAAGAATCTCCCTAGCCCCAAATAGAGCGGCGGATGAGGTGCCTCTTGTGAGGTCGCAAGTTGATCTTCAATGGAGAGAAGCTCGATCGTCTGGTCTGTTTGTTAGGATTAGGTTTTTTTTATTTAATCACTTTTTTGTCTATTTTTAAAATAGTGATATTTGTGTCTATCTAAAGTGGGGGAGTAATATTCATGCCATTCTTTCAAAAATAAACTAAAGGTTTGAAGGAAAAAAAGAAATAACCAATTTGCAATATAAAAACAACAGCTTATGAGGATGACAAGTCTTCATCAAGCTATATGTTGTTGCATTGAACAACGATGAATGCTTCAAAATATAGTCACGATATTGCTTTGTGAACAAATCCTTCTCATATGGTTTGAAAATGTTCTCAAATAAGAAGAACATGCCTTCTTTCACTCCATCGTTTTTTTAATGTCGGGACTAGTCATGTACAATGGATCAAGTGATGCGGGAAATGTGTGAATTGGGTGGATGGTATTTTCCCTTATCCTCACCTAAAATAAAGCCAACATATGCTCATATTTAAGTCTATCTTTTTCAGACCTTTTCTGAAGCCCATCCTTAGCCATCTCCACCGCTTGGTATACATATCCAGTCGTAGATCCATCACCATCAACTAAGCGAAGAACTTTAACTAGTGGTTCCAAGGATTGTTAACACTCCTCGCTTGAGACTAAAAGACATTGTTTTGGATTAATTCAGTCACAACCATAACATCTCGTGACTTGCTATAAGACAAATATCTCCATTCTGAATAGGCCACATGAAATCTTAATTCATTCTCGAGTGTGACTACAAATTGCACAACAAGAAAATTGGAAGCAAACCTAGTAGCACAAGGCCTTTTCAATTCCCTTCCATTTGTAGCTTTTCTCATCAAAGCAGTGATGATAGTGCGTCGATACATGTATGCTTGAATATATTTTCCTTCATCAACAACACTTTTTATCCAAGGAATTTGTTCATATAAGTCTTTCAAAAGCAATTGGATTCCATGTGCACACACATAGTGTTATAAATAGTGGTGTATTTTTTTACAAGCATATTTCCAGCAGATACAAAATATTGAGACCCAATCATATCAATCACAGTTAAGTGGCTTAGAAAAAGACACGATTTCTTATCTTCTGAAATTTGAACAAATTGTCAAAACATGAACCTCTAGGACAATATGCAATAAAATTAATGAAACATCGTCCTTTCATATCACTTCAAATATCAGAAATGATGGAACAACCAGTTTCTTCCCAAGACTCAACAACTTCAACATATTCATCAACACATTTTTTTGCTCTTCGAATAAGTTTAGTCCTTAAAGTTGAGTAGCTGGGCAATTTATATGCAGGTTCATACTCACAAATGCCTTTTACAAGATTAATGAATGACTTTTGTTGCACAACATTGAAAGAAATATTATTTTAACGAAAAATGTTGGAAGCAAGTCATCTAACTCTGTCTTGTCAAGTTTCTTTACCGTTTCAAGCATAGTACTTTGATACAATGAAGGTTGAGAAGACATACCTCCCCTACTATTTAAGGAGGGAGAAGAAACCCCACAAGTATCATCACTTCTCGTGTGTGTAGCACTTGAACCATTTTCATCATTTTGGAAGAAGATTGATTAATGGTTTGTCACACTTGAGATTGTATATCTGAAGAAACTTTTATGCAAATTTTAATGTCATTGCCTTTCAATTTAGACAAACTTGAGTCTAGTTAAACCACCAGGAAAAACTCGTTGGCAATGCTAGCATTCGAACTTTCCAACCACGGTTCTACATAAAAAAGAACATAAAACAATACAAATTTAATTTTGAGGGCCATATGTGATAAATGTATGATGGAAATTAAAAGTTGAAATTATTAAGTACTAAAATCTTAAAAAAGTGATAATATTTTAAAAAAATATATCAATGGACCTACTTTTAGATAAAATACAAAAGAAACATAATAAAGTTTAAAATAGAACTGTCTATTTGATTTACAGCTGTGTAAGAAGTTTATAAAATATATATTACTGATGTACTAAAAACATGCTGAAAACCTCAGTTTAGGCCCGTCTAGCGCCTAGTCGCCAATTAATCAGACATACTACTCTACTAGACCCACTTTTAGAACACCGCTCACAATATTTGAAATGTTATTAGTATTTGAAATTAAATATTTCAAAACTATTACTCCCTTCGTCCCGCAAAATTCTTCCCAGTTTGACTTGGCACGGAGATTAAGAAAGTGGAGTAAAGTGGAAATGTATGGTTGTGTAAGAAAAAGGTGAAATGAATTTAAACAACACAAATTGTCCAAAAATGGTAAGTGAGAAGAATTTTGTGGGACGGCCCAAAAAAGGAAAGTGGGAAGAATTTTGTGGGACGGAGGTAGTATAAATGTTCCATCGAATCACATAAATATGGTTTAATTTAATAAAAAACTTGACATCAAACATAAAATTATATAGCTGGATTGGAAAAACCTTTGTCGCTTACTTTTTGTAATATGGAAGGAGAGCCTTAGTCGATGATGGAATTAGGAGGGCCTTGTACATACATATGGTAATATGACATACATTTTGGTACACTTTTTCGAAGCATGGTACAGAATAGCAAAAAACTTAGCCCTGAATACATTTGATAGCAGAAAACTTAGACAAAATTTAGGGGTTTTATGCACTAAATGTCATTGGGCATATATCACTTTTGCTTTTAAGACGAGTAATATTTCCTTGTTGAGCTGCACATCCTTTTAGTTTTTGTGAACTTTAATATATCTATAGGCTCGTTTAGAATTCAACGCTTGTACATATCTGTCTATTAAAACTCGTATGCCTCTTGGTAGACAATTAACTTTCTCCAAATGGTATATTATTTTTTTATTGTAGATTAAATGAAAGATCATGAGACAAAAGATACATACAAAAAGCCAAATGTGAATGATGGAAGTTCTGTTGTCATGTCAATAGAGAGAAATGACCATCCAATCATGTGTGGAAGATATGTTACCAAGGAAGACAAATAGTGTGTGGAAGACAGTGTACCAAAAAAGACATTTCTAAGGAGAAACAAACCGTCAATCGTGTTGCATGAGCACTTTGAGAAAGGAGTTTGAAGAGTAAAATGAGAAAAATAAAGTTGAAGTAGAGCAAATGCAGAAGGAATGTGAGATTGACAAATAGAAAATGAACTTGATTCTAGCAAAACCTACTCCCATGAACTTGACTTTTAGTTGCTATTAAAAATATTATTTGATATTTTGGATTGTTGTTGTCAAATTGGGCAATATTGCTTGTATAGTTTACGATACATTCTTCTACACGTGTTTTGGATTTTTTTCAAACATAAATAGGTTGGATATGTATTCATTACTAATTATGATTATATTAATATTATTGTTGTGTGTAAAATTCGTATTATAAGCATTTTATATCATATCTAAACGTGCAACCTAAATTTAATTATCAAAAGTGTTGCAAAATCCAAGAAATAGTGTTGCTTATAACTCTAGAGAATGTTGCCAATGTATAAAATGTTGCATAAAGTATTCATTAAAATGTTATGTAATCTATTTAGTGTTGCAAAATAATATAACAAAAATGTTACATGTATATTAAAAAGTGTTGCCTAAAGACATATAATAAGTGTTGCATTTCATTACAAAACGTGTTGCATAAGATGCTTGTTAAAGTGTTACTGAAAAAATGTTACATTTGGGATATTTTATGCAACATTTTTATTTCATATTGCATAATATGATGAAAAGTGTTGCATATGACTTTATGCAACGAGGCCTGAAGTAACGTCCATAAAAATGTTGCATTAGCCTTATGTAACATTTTAAGAATATAATGCAACATTTTAAAGCGTTGTTAAAGGCTTATTTTGTTGTAGTGTAAAAATGAAAAAGTAGATGTGTTGGTGTAATACTACGCACAAAAAATACTTGACATCAAGCCTTTAAAGCATCAAGCATTAATGAAATTTGAAAAGATCATACTACGTATACGTAATATCTAATACCTAATACCCATTATGGAGATGGATGAATTAATAAATAATATACGGAGTAGTAATTACATTGGCTATTGAGCACAATGGAATTATTAAAGAAGAGCTGATAATAACTTTGACTGGGAACTTGGAAATTGGAGCCGCCACCTGCTACATACTTTGCTATTCTTTCATTTAGAAATTACTATGCAACTTTAATTTGGTTTGCGTGAATACCTTGGCAGTTAGCACCTTTTTTGGATGGGTACGCACATAGGGGCCAGGCTTGGGCCCTTGGGGCAACCGTATTTTGCTATTTTAGGCTGTAGTTTGATTTCCCCCTTAAAAGTACGTATAAATACATAATATATGAGTATTATACGTCTTACTATTAAAATACATGTATTTTAACGATTTTTTGGAAAAAATACTTAAATAGACAAATAATATGTGAATTATACGTTTAAGTGTATTATACGTGAAAATACGCGAATAACCTAACAAATGTTGTAGGGTAATATTCAATGGGGAAGTGGGATATGAAATCGGAGAAGGAGATGATAAGCATATTGTTGTGCTCGATAGGGAACTGTGCTCATGTAGGGCGTGAGAATTAACTGGAATCCCTTGCGCCCATGCATGTTGTGTTATGTATCACAGTAAACTGAACCCTCTGAACGTTTTGGAGATGTGGTATCACAAATCTACCTACCTTAGAGCACATGAAATCCCATTGCAACCAATTCCTGGAAAAACAATTCATGGAATGTGAAAAATACCCTCCAATAAACCCTTTACGATGCCTGGCAGACCAAAACAAAAAAGGATGAGACAAGAAATGAGGCAAATGCAACTGCTTCAACAAAGATAACAAAGAAAAACAGAGTGTTAAGGTGTACTTCATGTACACCTTAAGGACATAACAATAAAACATGCCCATTAAAAAATGAGGTATGCATTTGAAATGAACTTCCATTTTCTCCTTTTATTATATATAATTCTTTCATTGGATTAATTATCAATTAAGTGCTACTACATATATAATTCCTTCATTGGATTAATTACCTAATTTTGGTGCCTCAAGACCTCAAAGCCACGCAGATGAAACAAGTTCAAGTGTTTGTACTTCACGGCCTGCGACCCAAGAATCTGGTACTCCAACAAGTCAAATAATATCCGGATTTGGTTTACTTGTGGACATTGTTCTAGGGAGACAATCTCTTAATGTAAGGACAGTTGAAATTGTCTACTAATGTGTGTTTATGAGGCGTATGAGCTATTGAACTTGTTTGTGCAAATTATGGCTATTGATCGAAGTTAGTTATACTTTTTCTTCATTTGTGCAACCTGGTATGCAAAGTGAAATGGTGATATTCCAGGTTCTTCTGTACAACAAGCAACAATTTTTGATGATCCTAATGTGGTCACAAGGTTTCCGATCCCTAATGAATAAGCTATAATGAAGAAAAATGCCAACCGTTTGGCGACTTATAAGTCGCTCAACCGGATGGCGACTTAATTATAAGTTGCCAAACGGTTTGGTGACTTACCCCCTGCACCTGCAAAACCACAAACAGAAAGTTCCCTACCAATTTAAAACATAAAAAACCTGCTCATAAAACACATACATCACCAGTAACATAACAATTACAAATAACATACAACACATAATATTCATAACCAATAAAACACATACAAACATTCAATATTCATAACGAAACATCTACACATCACAAACAAAGGAATAAGTACTAATAACACAATATTCAATTGTTTGTAGGTGGAAATACGTAAAATAAAGTCAATTGTTTCTACAACATTCAGCGTACATGAAAAACTCCAATACAAAAGACAAACTGCAAGTTCTCATGATCTTCTTGATCGTCTTGGTCATGGAGATGTTGTTGTTGATGCCTACGCCTACGCCACTGTCGTGGTTGAAGAACAACTCTGTCATGCTGAGTCTGAAATGTAGAAGTCGCCGCTGCACTAGATGTCGATGTCATACAATCCTAAGATGGGGGCATATGTATAAGATGGCCGTAATCGACTCGCCCCAACACATTTGAACACAAGGAAACAATGCCTGTCAGAGCCTAATCGTACATGTCCACGTCATGCGTATCACTCACTGTGGCAGTCGCCCGCTGATGTATACGCTGCAAAGCTCGTGAGTCGTGTCTGAAATATGAAACAAAATTATAATTATTTAGAAATAAATAAAAGTGTTAAATAAAGAACATGACTTACTTTAGTAATTATTAATATACTCACCGTCAAGTGCAAAGCCAAGGAGTTAGGCTGATAATTGTGAGTAGGGAATCTGAAAGGAGACACAAACAATCGCATGATGCTGTAATACCATCCCATGTAGTCTCCCGAAACAGATGGGACTAATGTCGGTGTCCCAGTCACAACAAGCTCAGCTCGCCTCTCCCATATAGTCACATATCGGACATGTCTGAGTGCCCAATCCTCTGTATGCTTCCCACGCCTATCCACCCTATGAAGATCCACATATGTGTCGATAGATCCTGGAATGACCTGCTCATAGCCAAACTGTCACAGTACACGATCAGGCAAATGAAGTTCAACAATGTCAAAACATATCAACGACACACGTGCTCGCCATATGTGAGAATGCTCTCGTCCAGCGGGGGGCAACTCTGCAAACATCTCAACTGTATACGACATCCATGTAATCTGTTTCATAAATATACAAAATTAGTATTTCTATTATACATATTATAGTTAATGTTATATTATGCACACCATACCTGATTCTAAGACATCCGATCAAATGCATCCCTGTAGACACCGAGCCCAGAAGCTGATGATGTGCGACATAGATCAGCAAATAGCCATCTAACCATTCATGTAGCATATATTAATATAAATATTATTAATATAATTATATTAAACATACAATAACATAAATACAAACGATTAAAAACATACCGACGGCTCAGAGGGTCCTCGCCCCGTCGATGATGTGGTCCAATTAGACGTGGAGGCTCATCGGGCAGTGGGGTGTCCATCAAGGCCATGATATGCTACTATTAGGGCTGGACTCGGTCCGGTTCGGGCCGCGAACCGGCCGGGCCTCGGTTTGTGAAAGTTGGGCCCGGGCCCGGCCCGCTAGTAGACGGGTGCCGGTTCGGGCCGGGTGACCCTGCCGGGCCCTGGGTCGGGTGAACCGCCGGGTCGGGTCGGGCCTCTATTTTTTTTTTATGGTTAAAATATACATCTTTTGGATATTATAAAACAATCTTCAAGTGCATTTATGTGAAATAGGAATTACATTTGAGAATTGAGAACAATTAAATCTAATACATTTTGTAATAAGTAATAATAATATAATATAATTAATTGTAAGTTTCTAACTTTCTAAGAATCTAAGTTGTAAGTTGTAACTTGATTAATTTGAGAATTGTGACATATAAAAAAATATAATGTATATTGATTTGAAATATGAACTACAAATCTACAAGTTGACAAATTACAATAGAGAATTGAGGATAAAATAAGAAATTGTAAAATACTAATCAATGGGAATCTCCGGCATAGGTAGAACCACCCTCGGTTGATTCATCCATAAAGTCTTGGGAGGGGGTGATGCTAAGTTCTTGAGTTCTACGTCTTGCCTTCAACCAATCGTGGTAGCATATAAGCGTCTCAAGAGATTCGGCACTCAAACACGTTCTCGATTTAGTTAGGACGTTGCCGGCCGAACTAAATTCTTGTTCCACGGCAACTGTTGAAACCGGCATTGATAGTACTTGCTTAGCCATCCGCGCCAAAATCGGGAACGTTCTTTCTTTTGACTTCCACCACTTTAGGACGTCAAATTCTTCATTTTCTACAAACTCAACCTCATAGTTAGTATACAAAGCAATCTCATTAATTGTGCTTTGTTCAGTAGTGTGAGTTGTTTTAGTTTTTTTCATAAGATTGCCAAATGCAGATTTAAAAAGCGATTTTCCTTTAGATGAAGATGTTTGGGTAGGGGGAGGGGGCGCGTTGCCATATTGTGCACGAAACTCATTAAATAAAGAATAGAATAAACTACTAACCTCGTTGTATTCAGATTGCGGATCTATAGGGTTATCTTCATACATTGGAAAATGACCATAAAAAGATTGATAATAGAACTTGTAACATTGTTCCAAATTACCAAGTCGATAACGAGGATCGAGAATAAATGCAATACCATAAATATGCGGAATATGTGCATAATATTTTAAAAACTTTTCCTTCATAAAACCACAAAAATAGCTCACATAATCGGCATTTTCAAATTCATTAAAAGCACCGGCGAGATTAACAAGTTCACGCATAAATTCGTTTGAAGTAGGTTTATAAACATGACTAAAACTTTCAGTTGCATTATTAAAAAATATCAAAACATTACAAATTTTTTCGCAAGTGTCGATGTGAGCGGAGTTTAAAATGTAGTTATCATATTCTTTTAAAAAAGCAGGAAAATGTTCTTTATATCTAATAAGAACTCTAATTAATTTATAAGAACTATTCCACCGAATAGACAAATCTTTAGGAAAAGCAACATATTTCACATTTCTTTCATTCAAATAATTTTTCCATTTTAATTTAAGTTGACCATTAGCCCAAATACGTCTAATCCCCCCCTTCGCTACCTCCATAGCATCTCCCAACGCTTTTAGACCATCATGCACACATAAATTTATTATATAGCATGCACATCGTTGATGAAAAAATCTACCCATCAAAGTAGTAGAACCACACAATTCACGCAATCTAGGTATAACATCAGTATTATTAGTAGCATTATCAAAACCTATAGCAAACACCTTATTAACCAAATTATACTCAATTAAAATACGCTCAATCAAAATATAAATATGTTCAGCGGTGTGACGATCATTAAATTCACGAAAAGCAAGAACACGTTTATGCATATTCCAATCATCATCAACATAATGTGCAGTCAAACCCAAATAATGTAAATTATGATAGGTGTCCTCCCATATGTCAGAACAAACAGTAACACGCCCATCATAGTTTGCAAAAAAAAATTGTAAGTTTGCCTTTTCCGCCTTATAAAGCCTTATAATTTCTTTCTTAACCGTTTTTCGACTAAAACTTCGAAATTGAGGATTTAAACAAGTTTGTGCATACTCTTGAAAAGAAACACTTTCAGAAAACAGATAAGGTAAATTTTCTTCAACCATAAAGTTAGCCATACCCGTCAAATTTTGTTGATCAATGTACGAGAAATTACCATAAGGTTGGTTATTTGCAAACCTCGATATTTGTGTTTACTTCCCCTTGCCTTTCTCAATTTTTGCGTACTCCACCTTGTGCTTGCCCATAAGATGCCTTTTGAGGCTCCCGTATCCGCCCGAAGTTCCCAAGCTATACACCTTATCACAATGGTTGCAACTTGCGTACCATTTCTTGGTGCTTGGGTCTTTATACTTTTTAAAATTATTTTCTATAATAGGAGATTTAGATTTCGTACCTGTTTGGGATGAACCACCCTCGTCCTCCGCCTCTTGCTCCTCATCCGGGGTGCCGTGACTCCCGGCGCCCCCCGCGTCCTCCTCCAGATCGTCATCCTCGAGCTCTTCTTCGTCAATGGTGTGAATCTCGTCCGGGATGTCTCGTTGATGGAAAAATCGCCCATCATTTTGAGCCAATAGTTGTTGTAGTTGCTCGTCGGACATCGCATGGCCATCTCGCCGTTGGTATTCCGGTTCAAAATCTTGTCGACTTTGAGAAGAAGACCCGGACTGCCCGGTATTCTTGCGCAAACTAGGATGAGTTCTCGCAATCTCCTTCTTTCGGTTGCGTTGGAGATTTCCCATATCTACAGAATGTCTACCATGCTCCATCTTAACAAATATAAAAGTGTTATACTTTAATTAAAATGTAACAATTAACTACTTGTACACTTTAATGAAAAATGCGACAATTAACTAGTTTTATACTTTAATTAAAATATAACAATTAACTAGTTTTATAATTTAATTAAAATGCAACAATTAACTAGTTTTATACTTTATTTAAAATGTAACAATTAACTAGTTGTACACTTTAATTAAAATATAACAATTAAATACTTGTACACTTTAATGAAAAATGCAACAATTAACTAGTTTTATACTTTAATTAAAATATAACAATTAACTAGTTGTACACTTTAATGAAAAATGTAACAATTAACTAGTTGTACACTTTAATTAAAATATAACAATTAAATACTTGTACACTTTAATGAAAAATGCAACAATTAACTAGTTTTATACTTTAATTAAAATATAACAATTAACTAGTTGTACACTTTAATGAAAAATGTAACAATTAACTAGTTTTATACTTTAATTAAAATATAACAATTAAATACTTGTACACTTTAATGAAAAATGCAACAATTAACAAATGAACTAATAGCGAAATGACAAATGCAACAATTAACTACTTTTATACTTTAATTAAAATGTAACAACATTCTATTAACTACTCGTAGGTAATAGAATTGTATAAGTGTATTAATATATATAGTAATTCGAATATATCTATATAATGTTTTATATATATATATAAGTATATTTTATATATAATGTTTATAGTATATAATATATAAGTATACTACTATAAGATGAGTAATACACTTATATTGAATACTACTATAAGTATATATTAAGTAGATAATAAATATTAGTAAAGTACTATATTTATTAACATGCGGGTGCCGGAGGCTCCCCTGTCGCCGAGGGCGTCCTGTGAGCCGGAGGCTCAAGATGGCCGAGGGCCACCATCTTACGCCGTTTTTTCCCAGTAGCTTCTTATGCCAGAGAAAGCTATCCTGTGAGTTTTAGAGCCTTCGGCCAAGGAGGCCGAGGGCACCCCCAGTGTGTATTCTGGGCTACTTTGAGGCTTGGGTCGTTGTATTTGGGCCTGAGTTGCTCTCTGGGCTCAATGGACTTGTGTAGAAGCAGCAGAGTCTATGGGCCGGGGGTTCCTGGGCCATATACTCCATCAGGAGTCCCTCACTCCTTTTGCCGAGAGGTACTTGAGGGAAAAGGAGTAGATGTGTTGATCCTTCTGGAGGCTTCATCATTTGGTTGGGCGCCTCTGCTTGAAAACTTGCCTTCTGCTGATTGCCGAAGGCTTCCCTCAGTCCCTCACACGTCGAGGGTTTTCTGAGGGAAGTATAACACCCGTGTGACTGCCGAAGGCTTTCCTCAGTCCCTCACATGTCGAGGGTTATCTGAGGAAAGCATAGATGTATTGCCTGCATGTGTTGTGATGAGAGCTGCTTCATTACTACAAGTGATTTGGAAAAAATTTTGGTACTTGTTTTCTGCTGAAGGGGTTTATTGAATTATGTACCCGTCGATCTCTACTTTGATGTTCGCCCGGAGGCTATATGCGTCAATTGTAGATTTTTGTATGAAGAGTTTTGTTCTGTGTGATTCCCGAGGGGTGTATCCCAGTCCCCCACTCATTTAGGCCGAAGGACAGTTCGGGCTGAAGGAGTTATGACGCGTCGATAAGCTCCCGAGGGGTGGTAACATTGATAAGCCGGAGGCTTATGCTGCTACGGGCTCGAAGGCGTTTGGTGGAATTCGTTGCCTGAAGGCTGCGGTGAGTGATAACCGGAGGCTATCGTTCGAGGGCCTCCCCGTGCTGCCGAAATATAGTCGTTGTAACATAACCGTTGGAAGAGGGTTCCACGTGGCGCTTTGTCGTTGGCAGATGGGGGGCGGGTGCCACCCATTGGTTGAACCGGCGGCCCGTAATGATGGGCTTTCAAGTCGAGGCCCAGTTCTCGAGGTCCAGTTGCCTATAAATACCCCGAGTCTGAGTTCATTCGTCCTTGTGCGTTTCTGAATCTTAGCGAAGCTCTGCTGAAATTTCTAGAGAGAGAAACTCTTGCCCTCGACCAACCTTAATCTCAAAGGTCAGTTCTTTACCTGTTCTTTGTTTCCTTAGCACTTTTAGCTTTGTTGTCCTTAGGCTAAGTGTTAGAGCCATCTAGGGAGCCCTCTGTTTTAAACCCTTCGGACATGTCCTCGCAAAGCGATTCTCAAAATATTTCCATAGAGCCTTCGGGGCAATCCGAGAGTATATCCGAGGTGGAATTCTCGAGTGAAACGCCGTCGGCCAACCATGACCACGTAGTAGCCGAGGAGGTGCAAAACGCTCTTCGGGCTGAGATGGAGGCCGAGGATTTTGAGCAAATGAATGAAGATGAGGAGCTGGCTCTCGCAATCCAGGTGGCCGAGGAGGAGGAGGAAAAGGAGAGGATGAAGGTTACCATTGCTGTCCCGCCCGCTTGTAATGACGGTGAGGCTGGAAGCTCCAGGCCCCTCGATCCGGAACCTCTGAGTGTGGCCCTGGGCAAGAAGAAGAAGATCCGGGGGCCTCCAAAGAAGAAACAAGCAGCCGTTGACGCTGGGAGGCCGGTGGGGATACCCGAAGGGCACTCATATCTGAACATTGCTGCCTTGGAGGTGAAGACGAAGGCCACACATACGGAGTATATGGCTACACAGTTCTTCGTTGGGCCTTCAGCGCAAGTGGTGGAGCCGGGGCCAAATGACGTCCTGTTGCACGCTCCCGAAGGCTGTTTTGCTGTTCATATCCTGTCGGTGGAGTTTGGGCCTCCGGTTTCCACTTCACCCCTTCGTCCTCCAATACCTCAGATTTATCAAACTGGCCCCCTGCCAGTTGACACCCAACAGCCATTCCTATCTGGCGGGCTTCTTGTCGCTTTGCCGAGAGAGGGGTGTAGAGCCCTCCTTAGAACAATTTTTCTTGTCATTCAACTTATGCCGGGGGGGTCACTCCAATGCCGGAGGCTTCGCCAACCTGCAACAGGTTCCGGAGTTTAGGTTGTTCTCTGAGGTCCCTTCGTCCCACAAGGGATGGAAGGACAAGTTTTGCTACATCCGGATGGAGGAGAATCCGTTTGCTGCCCCCCTCCGTGATAACTTCAAGAGACATCCGAAGGTCGGAAGTGCTGCTCTTGCGAAGAATGGGAAGAAGTTGGCCGAGAAACCGGAGGGGTCCGACAAGTTGAAGACTATTAAGGACGCGACCCTTCCAGATGAACTCCGTAAGCTGGGCTTCCGGCGGTTCCGGCTAATGGGGGAGAGAGACGAACAATACCCGATGGTAGACCGGGTGTACCGGAGCGTCGAAGGTGGTTACCGGGGGCTCGTATTTCTGTACTTAGGAACTTTTGTCTCGTTGCTGTAGTCTGATGTTTGCATATTTTTTCTTTCTTTTGCAGGACCGGATATGGACGCCAAGAATTTTGCTAAGCTGAAGAAACAATTGGCCAAGAAGCCAAAGAAGAAAAAGGAGGGGGGGCCCTCGCAGCAGAGGCCCGTGGATCAGTTTTTCCCGAAGGGAGACGGCCCCCAGACTCAGGAGGGGGAGGTGCCGTCGAAAGATGCTGGTGGTGCTGCCGGCGCTGGGGCCGGAGTCATCCGTACCGAGGCTGCTAAAAGGAAGGCACCGGGCAAAAGCGTCGAAGCCCCCGGAAAGAAGGCTAAGAAGGCTGCCGGAGCGAAGGGAGTGCCGGTGGTTATATCTGAGGGCCATTCCTCTTCCGGCACGCCGATGATGATTGTCGCTTCCCATGCCCCCCCGGGGCAGGGAGCTGGGCTGACATGGCCCCAGGACAATGTGCAGTTCTCCATCACAAAGGGGACTGCCATTATGCACGGCACTCTCGACCCAATGGAGTTCCTGAGGGGTGCTACTCCCCCGAAGGACAAGTCGGTGCTGTCGAAATTGAATGATGATGCTCTCGGTGGCAAGGTCCTCCAAGCCTCCCTTACTGTAAGACCCTTCTCTTTTCTTCTTCCCTCAGTTGTTTGGCCTTAGCAATTCCTCGTCTTAGTAACTTAACTTTTGTTGCATGACGGTTTTTTTTACTTGCAGGCTGCCCTCGGACTTGGAGAACTGCTGAAGAGGATGGAGCACCATCAGGCGCAGAAGCTGCAAGCCGATGAGGCTTCGGCCGAATCTCGGAGGCAGCTTCAAGAGGTCCGGGAATCCCTCCGATTGGAGAGGGAGGCCTTCCAGCATATTCTTGACAATTCCAAAACCGTGGCCAGGGCCGAAGGGAAGGCCGATGCCGAGAAGGCGGCTGCCGAGGAGGCAGAGAGGATTGTTGCCCGGGCCGAGGAGCAGAAGCTAGAGGCCGTTGATAAGGCGAAGAAAGACGCCCTCTCCTCTTTTACTGCTGGGGGATGGAAAACCGAAGGCCACAAGGAATGGGTGGCCTCGGTTGTGTCGGAGACGGTAGAGGAGTGGGTGGCAGGTCCCGGCGCCTTATGGCTGGCCCATAAGGGCAAGAGCTACTATGAAGGCGGTGAATACTTCACCCAGGCCAATATTTACAGGAAGCTTGCCCGGCACTTTGGCGTGGACCCAAAGGACTTCAAACCCGAGACTTACGGCCTCCCACCACTTCAGCCAGATGTTCGGATCCCCCTCCCGGAGGGTGTTGAAAGGGAGCTGCTAGAAGACTCCGAGCTGGCGAAGGAGGCTGATGATGATGAGGATGAAGAGTCCGGGGGAGACGCTGCCTCAAAACCGAAGGAGGATGGAGCTGAAAACGTCCAATCCTGAGATTTCTCTAAGTGTAATTTTGTAATAGTTTGTAATCTCCGGCTCCGGCCGTGTATGTAAACGAACACCTGTTTTGCATCTTGAATATTTTTTTATGAATGAATGGTCGCCTCCGGGCTTTCCTGAATGAATGCCTCCGTCTCCTTTATGTTTGTGTATGAGTGAATGTATGTTCTCCTTTCCTTTGCCTGGTTTCCCGGAGGCCACAAGTTTGTGGACTTAGGAAAATTTTCTAAGTAAAACTTGATTAGAAACCTTCGAATGTATGGTAGAATCACCGGAGGCTTCGTGATTGTGGACTAAGAAAAATTTACTAAGTAAAATTCCATCGCAGATTTTCGGTGACGAACCATTGTAATTGCCCCCGGGTTGTAGCAATAGGACCGAGGGATAAAATGAATTAGACTTAGCAATTTCACTGGGTGAAATTGCATCTTAGGCCCCCAGAAATGCTGAGCCTTCGATTAATAGTGTAGCTTTGGTGTAGCTTTCGGTGAAGAATTTCCCCCCGAAGGGTTCCCATCTGTGGACTTAGTAATTTTTTATGAAATCACTTTTTTACGAAGTTTCATCACCCTCAGTGGTGATGTGGCCTTCGACCTTCAGTGTAGTACTAGGTCTCCGTCGGGTAATTGACCAAGATACTGCGGGCCCTTCGGATGTGAGGATTGCTTGAGCCCTCGTGGTGTGTAGTTTCCGAGGGGTTCCCAATCATGGACTTAGCAAAAATTTAACAAATTTGCCATAAATGTCATTGACCCTCCGGTTGTAGGTGTTTGATGAGGCCTTTGCTGTTGTAAATTCCCCGATACAATCGTGGTGAATCCTCGGGTGTGGAAGCTGCCCCACAGACCCTAGGCCAAGCCTCTGGCAAGAATCCTCCGGCTTGTGGTTGATGTAGATACGATTTGCCTTAGAACTTTGTTTGGCTTTCGGCACGGGACAACTGGCCTTTGAGTCAGCCAAATTTCGGACTTAGCCAAATTTAGGTGAAGTTTCTGATAGTGAGCCCTCTTCTTGGGCCTCCGGGGGAATTCTTGCACTTCAAGGCTTAATGTAGCGAAGCCTTCGGCTATGTACCCAGATGATTTGTTGTTGAGATATTTTCTTGCGCCTTTGTAGGAGAATAGTAGCGAAGCCTCCGAAGTGTTGAGCCTCTGGGGAGAATAGTATCCGGGGAGTTCCTTCCCCCCTACACATCTTTTTTTTTTTTTAAGAGGCATCAAGAAACTTGGTTTCTAGGAAAGGCTTGGCCTATATGGGAGGCAACGGAACAAACCGTTGGCTCCCCCTTCGGAAATGACCTTCCGATATCCCGAAGGGTTTGAGGGTCGTTTCCTCGGCCCGAGACATCGTCTGTTGCCTGCTTCCCCTTGGGAGATAGCACGGAAAGCGCCTCGGTTTTGAAAGTCGTCCCCTCAGCCCGAGACATGGTCTGTTGCCTGCTTCCCCTTGGGGGATAGCGCGGGGAGCGTTTCGTTTGTGGAAGTCGAATCCTGGGCCCGGGACATGGTCCGTTGCCTGCCTCCCCTTGGGGGATGGCGCGGAAAGCGTTCCTGGGAAGGTTTTTGTTTGCGTGTGGAACACAAACAGCCGGGGGCACTTGGTGCCAGCCGGTGCCGAGGGGTATTGCACCCCCCGTTTTTTTTTTTTTTTGGAGAGTATGTATAAGTATGCATAATGTATGCATGATTGCGTCCTCGTGGGGTACGGCTTAGTGGGAAATCACTTAGTGTTTCCAAAGAGTGATGGGGGTGACCCATACACTTGGTACTTGGTACCTAAATTGGTGTTCCTCCTTATGAGGGGAGGAGGCCTTCGGCCTATTTTGGTGAAGAGATGAGGGCTTGGCCACTCATTTTCAGGGGAGAGGGGGGCCTTGGGCCGCTTGTGTGACATATATGTGATGAAGGCTTGACCTTTCATTCGTTCACTCGAAGTGAAGTTGGGCCTTGGGCCGTTGATCAAGTGCATTTTTGAAGGATGAGGGCTTGGCCACTCATTGATAAAATTTGACTAGGTGGTGCACATTCCAATGTCTAGGGACCTCTGTCCCATTAGGGCGTTTAAGCTTATATGTCCCCGGCTTAATGATGGCTGAGATGATGTAGGGGCCTTCAAATTTAGGCGCCATTTTTCCTCCTTCGGTGGGTAGGCTGGCTTCCCTTCGTCGGAGGACGTAGTCACCCACCTGAAATTCCCGGGAGCGGACCTTGGCGTCGATGTAGCCTTTGACTTGTCTCCTATAGTTTTCAGCCCTGAGGAGAGCTTGTTCTCGGCGTTCCGAGATGAGATGAAGGTCGAGGGCCATGTTGGCATCGTTGACTTCGGGTTCATATTGCTCAACCCTTCGGGTGGGAAGAGTCACTTCTGTTGGAGCCTTAGCCTCAAAGCCATAGCATAGGGAGAAGGGTGTCTCGCCTGTTGCGCGCCGAGGGGTAGTGCGATAGGCCCATAAGATGTTGTGAAGCTCTTCTACCCAGCCTCCCTCTTCGGCTTCCAGCTTCTTCTTCAACCCCTCGAGGAGGGTGCGGTTGGCATTCTCTACTTGTCCATTGCCTTGGGGGTAGGCAACGGAAGAGAATGTGTGCTTGATGCCCCAAGCCTCAAGGAGGGCACAGAAGGGGGCTGCCTCGAACTGAGTCCCGTTGTCGGAGATAATTTGTTGGGGAACGCCAAACCTTGTGAGAATATTTTTGAGAACGAAGTGGCGGCATCGGGCCTCAGTGATGCTGGCGAGGGGCTCGGCCTCTACCCATTTGGTGAAGTAGTCAATGGCCACAATGATATACCTGTTGTTGGAGGTACCCCTCGGCAGAGGGCCTACTAAGTCGATCCCCCATCTGGAGAAGGGTATAGCGGTGCTGATGGGGGCATAGTTGACCGCTGGTCTGCCGGGGGCCTTCTGAAAGTGTTGGAAAGCGGTGCACCTTCGGGCTAGATCAGCACAATCTCTAGCCATTGTGGGCCAGAAGTAGCCTTGAACTATGAGCCTTCGGGACATGGAGAAGGGTCCCTGGTGAGCTGAGCAAGTGCCAATGTGCACTTCCTCCATGGCGACTTCGGCCTCATCTTGATGAAGGCACCGAAGGAGGGTGCCGTTGTAAGATCTCTTGTAAAGCCTCCCGTTTTCGAGGGTGTAGCTGGGAGCCCTCAGTTTTGTCAATCTTGCGCGGCCCTCATCCTGGGGCAGTTGCCCTGTGGTGATGAAGGTGGCGATGTCGGAGATCCAATCCTCCGGCCTTAGATTAATGTTCATGACGGGGCTCGCGTGGATGCTCGAGAGACTGAGTTCCTCAATTCTTGCAATTTTGGAGAGGTGCTCGGGGGATTCATCCGAGAGCTTTGATAGGATATCGGCCTCGGAGTTTTGAGCCCTCGGTATTTGGGTGAGAGAATGCGCCTCAAATACCTTGAGCAACTCCTTAGCCGCTTCTTTGTATTGTTTCATCCTTCCTTCCTTGGCCTCGTACTCCCCGGAGATCTGACCCACGACGAGTTTGGAGTCGCACCTGACGTGGATCATTTTAGCCTTCAGATTCGCTGCCAACCGAAGGCCGCAGAGGAGGGCTTCGTACTCGGCCTCGTTGTTGGAGACTTTGAAAGAGAAGCGAATGGCATAGTAGGCGCGGAAGCCCTCGGGTGTGATCAGAACTACTCCCCCTCCGCATGCTTTGGTGGCCGAGGAGCCATCGGTATAGAGGGTCCACCATTCATCCAGAGGCGCCGAAGGCTCTTCATCCACCGCTGATCTCGCGGTGCATTCCGTCACGAAGTCTGCCAGGGCTTGACCCTTAATGGCAGGCCTCGGACGGATATCTATGTTGTATTGACTGAGGAAGATGGCCCACTTCACCATTCGGGAGGAGCTAGTGGGACTCCTCATGAGGGCGCCGAGGGGTTGATGTGTGAGCACTTGGACCGGATGAGCTTGAAAGTAGTGGCCAAGCTTCTTGACGGTCCAAACGATGGCTAGCACCGTCTTCTCGACGGGAGAATACCTGAGTTCGGCCTCCCGGAGGGTTTTGCTGACGTAGAAGATGGCGTGTTGGATGCCGTCTTCCTCTCGGATTAGTACTGAGCTGATGGCCGCAGGGCTGACGCCGAGGTACAAATATAAAGTCTCCCCCACCTTTGGTTTGGAGAGCACTGGGGGAGAAGAGAGGTACTTCTTAAGTTCGTCGAAGGCCTCTTGACATTCAGATGTCCATTGAAAACCCGCTGTCTTTCTCATGATTTGGAAGAAGGGGAGGGCCCTCTCGGCTGACTTGGAGAGGAAACGGTTGAGGGCTGCCAGGCGACCCGTCAACCGTTGGACTTCTTTGACGTTGCGTGGGGGCTCCATGTCGATGATGGCCTGAATTTTCTCGGGGTTGGCCTCAATACCCCTTCGGCTGACCATGTAGCCTAAAAACTTCCCCCCCCTGCACGCCGAAGGTGCATTTCTTTGGATTCAGCCGGAGGTTGAATTTTTGCATGATGGCAAAAATCTCCCGGAGGTCGTCGGCGTGAGTGCTTGCCTTCTTGCTTTTGACGATCATGTCGTCAACGTAAGCCTCCATAGTGCGTCCTAGGACGGCTTGAAAAACCCTGGCCACCATTCGTGTGTAGGTGGCGCCCGAATTCTTGAGGCCGAAGGCCATCACGAGGTAGCAGAAGATACCTTCGGGGGTCATGAAGGCAGTTTTTTCAGCGTCCTCCTCATGCATATAGATCTGATGATATCCGCGGAATGCGTCGAGGAATGACATGATTTCACATCCCGCGGTCTCATCAACCAGTTGATCAATGTTTGGCAGTGGGAAGGGGTCCATAGGGCACGCCTTATTCAAGTCTGTGTAATCCACGCACATGCGGAAGGTAGGAGGCTTCTGTGCGAGGACTACGTTTGCCAGCCAAGAAGGGTATTTCACCTCCTTAATGTGTTTGATGGAGAGGAGCATAGATACCTCCTTCTTTACGAACTCCCTTCTCTCGGCTGAGAGGGGTCTTCTCCGTTGCTGCACTGGTTTGGCCGAAGGGTCCACCGCAAGGCGGTGGGTGATGACCCTCCGGTCAATTCCTGGCATGTCTTCCGGCCCCCATGCAAAAACAATGGAGTAGGCGCGGAGGGCTTCGGTGATGCCAGTCTTCAGGTCTTCGGGGAGCTTGGCTCCAATCTTCAGGACTCTTTCCGGCTTGGCCGGATCGAGTATCAAGTCTTCAGTCTCCTCGGCAGGTTCAGCCCTCGGCCTGCCCTCTTCTTCCTCCAAGGCTTTGGTGGTGATTGTGTCAACACGAAACTCGGTTTTACTAACCTTCTTGGTAAGTTGAAGGTAGCATGCCCTGGAGAGCTTTTGATTCCCCCTCGAGTAGCCAATGCCGGTGGGTGTGGGGAACTTGAGGCAGAGATGCCTCATAGAGATGACGGCCTCCAAGTCCTCGAGGGCAGGCCGGCCGAGAATTATGTTGTGTGCGCAGTCGAGGTTGACGACGACGAATTCCACTTCGAGCTTGGCTCTATGGGATCCGTCGCCGAATTCAACCATGAGGCTGATCACGCCCTCGGCATCTATGCTGTCCCCTGTGAATCCGGAGAGGGGGGTGTTGATGTGCCGAAGGGATCCCCTGTCGAGCCCCAACTCCTGGAAAGTGCTGAGGTACATGACGTTGACAGAGCTCCCCGTGTCAACGTAAGTCCGGAGGATGATGGCATCATTGATCTCCGTGCGGATGACGAGGGCATCCCTATGCGGTAGAGAACCCGAGGGGAGGTCCGCATCTGTGAAGAAGATGGGATCCGCCCTCGGCCTTTTAGTTGGGGGCAGGTGATTGACTTCCCCAATGTAAAGGGATTGTGCCCACTTCTTCCTTTGGCTTGTTGAATCGCCTCCGGTGTTGCCGCCGTTGATCATATGAATATGGCGCTTGTATTGTTGATGGGAGCCCTCCCCCTCGTCATCGAGGCCCCCAATTTCACGTTTCTTCCCCTGTGGGTTTCCCAAGGGAATGGTGTTGGGGTTCACCCACTTGTTTGCCTTCGGCGGAGGGCCTTGATGATGTGGGGGGCCCTGGGGAGGAGGGCCCCGGATTAACTGAGACAAGTGGCCCGCCAGTATCAGCCTTTCATTGGTGTTTTTCAGCTGATGGCAGTCGTCGGTTTTGTGTCCATGGTGGCGGTGGAAGCGGCAATAGGGCTCATCAGGACCAATGGCATAAATCTCGAGGGGTGTACGGGAGTCTCGCTCCACCAGCCCTCGCTCTTCTGCATGGTCCAAGATGACGCTGACGGGGTGCGTCAGGGGAGTGCGTGGGTGCTCCAGGAGGACGGGTTGCGCCCATGCCTTCGGATTATTCTTGTAACCGCCCCCGGGTCTGGCTTGGCCACCTCGGGAGCGATCGTTGTACTTTGGCTCTCGGTTGGTCGGAGGGGGAGGCCCTCCGGGCCGATTCCTACCTTCATTCTTCTGAGAAGGATCCATGTTGCGGCGGTCCTTCTCGATTTCCTCCGCTTCAGCATATCGGTCCCCCCGCTGAAGGGCCTTTGTATAATCGCGGGGGGGATCAGTGATAAGGCTCCGGGAGAAGTTACCGTTGCGGAGGACGGTGTGGAAGAGGGCCATCAGGGTTCTGTCATCGGCGCCCTCGACCTCGAGGGAGGCCTGCCTCCAGCGTTCTAGGAAACTCCGAAGGGTTTCCTCCTTCTGTTGTCTCACGTTTAGAAGGTGGGAGAAGTGCTTCTTTGAACGATGCCTCCCAGCAAATTGCGTGAGGAAGCGGTGGGCAAGTTCTTGCCAAGAATCAATACTGCCTTCGAGCAACCGGTTGAACCACTCATACGCTGGACCCTCCAAGGTGGAAAGGAACCAACGGCATAAGTATTCATCCGACGCCCCCATCATCATCATGCTGTTTTGATAACGGCTATAGTGTTCTTGGGGATCTGTCTTCCCCTCATACGGCTTGATAGGTTGCCCCCGATATTTGTGGGGGATTTTGGCCGCCAGCACCCTTGGGGTGAAGGGCGTCCTAGTGCGGAGTTGAATGAGGGGCTCGCCTGAGCCTTCGGCGAGCTTACGTTTCATTTCCTCCACCTGTGCCTGGAGGTCAGCGTACTCCGGATCTGGCCTAGCTGTTGAAGCCGTCGGGGGTTCCTGACGATTCTCCTCAAGTTGACGGAGGAGGGCCTCGATAATTTCGTCCTTGGGATCCTTCGGGGCAACCCCTTGGGAGTTGGCCCGGAAGGATTGCCCCTGATTGATTTGGTGCCTGGCGTCATCGGCATGGAGGAGGGCTTTGCCTTTGCTCCGGGGGGGAGGCACGCCCTCGGCCCCCGAAGCGGAGGCACCACTCTCCTGGGGTCTGCTGAATTCTTGCTTGCCGAGGCGGTCTTGGACCCCTCGTCGTCCGGGAGCTCCCCCAAGCCTCTCAAGTGCAGAGGTCCGGGGTTTCTCCCTCATCATGGGGCGCTTATCCCTGGATTGAGCCTCCTGGGAGGCGGTATCCTGTGCTATGACCCCCTCGGCATTGCCAACCCCCGGGGGAGGGTTGTTGAACAAAGAAGGGAGTGGTGGCAGGTTGATAACATTCCCTCCAGCATAGGGCTGAAGGGGTGCCTGAGAGGCGAGGGCTCCGGAATTGAGAGCCATGTTTTGAACAAAGGCCGCAAAGGCAGCCTGAAGATCGATGGCCGAGGCCGGAGGGGGAACTTGGTTCTCACTCCGATCCCTCCTTCGATTATCAAGGCCAATGCGGGCATCAGGGGCATTCTTCTGTAGCTGCTGACGGAGGTCAGCAGTAGCCTGCTCCAATTCGAGAATGATTCCGCCCTCGGGTACTAAGAGCCTGTTGGAGGCCTCAGCCCCGTTGGTTTCGCCGGGGGCTACGTGGTTCTCCTCAAGGGTCTTGGATTGGGCACGAGTTGTTCTTCCCATTTTTGGCAGGTGTTTTGAGTTTGGTAGAGGGGGAGGGTTTCTTACTTGATTATTCTGACCTCTCAACGAGAGCACCAAATGATGGATAGTCTACCCGGGGGGTATCTTATCCGGGGGGTTATTGCGGGAATAACTAGAGAGAAGTCAGAGCAAAATAGGAGGAGAGAGAGTCGATTTTATTAAATGAACTCGAGATGTGGAGTTGAATCTGGGATCGTTTACAAGGAGAATAAGGGCTGCTATTTATAGCAGCAATAAATGCGATGAGAGTACACGTGTCAGTAATCCAACGGCCGAAGGGTCACATCAATCGGGTGGCACTGGCAGCGGCACGTTTACCGCATTGAATGCGGTGGGTGGATGTGACGTCGCATTAAATGCGGTGGTTGGCTGTCTCCAAAAGGAATCTTCGATGATTTGAGCGGTTGGCCGAAGGCTTCTCCTTCGGCCGAGGGCTCTATGTAGCCGAAGGCATGCGGGTGCCGGAGGCTCCCCTGTCGCCGAGGGCGTCCTGTGAGCCGGAGGCTCAAGATGGCCGAGGGCCACCATCTTACGCCGTTTTTTCCCAGTAGCTTCTTATGTCAGAGAAAGCTATCCTGTGAGTTTTAGAGCCTTCGGCCAAGGAGGCCGAGGGCACCCCCAGTGTGTATTCTGGGCTACTTTGAGGCTTGGGTCGTTGTATTTGGGCCTGAGTTGCTCTCTGGGCTCAATGGACTTGTGTAGAAGCAGCAGGAGTCTATGGGCCGGGGGTTCCTGGGCCATATACTCCATCAGTATATATAAGTAGATAATAAATATATAAGTAGATATAATAATAAGTAGAGATTAAGTAGATAAGGAATATAAGTTATATAATATATATATATATGTAAAGTAGATAATTAGAAGATAATAAATATATATTAAGTAGATAATAAATATTAGTAATGTAATATATGTATATATAAGTAGATAATAAATATATAAGTAGATATAATAATATTTATATAAATAATATATATGTAGAGATAATTGGAGAAGATGAAGATGGAGATGAATGAAGATTTTAGAGATTGAGATTTGAGAGAATAGAGAATTAGAGAGTAGAGAATTAGAGAGTAGGATTGTATGAAGAAGGTGTAAAAAATGTATAGAAAATAGGAGTATGAATAGGTTTTTTTTTTCTCCCCCCCCACCCCCCCACCCCCCACCCCCACCCCCCTCCAACGGCTATAGAGCCGTTTGGAGGCTCCCCAAACACCCCAACGGCTATTATTAGAGCCGTTTTAAAGCCCAATTTTTTTTTTTTAAAAATAGATCCGGTAGGCCCGGACCGGGCCCGGACCGGCTGGGCCGGTTCAAGATTACGAAGGCCCGAGCCCGGACCGCCCTATCCCCGGGCCGGGTAGGCCCGGACCGCTTGAGGCCCGCTCGACCGGGTCGGGCCGGTTGCTACAGTAGCCGGGCCGGGTCGGGCCCGGTTCGGTCCGCCCGGCCCGAGTCCAGCACTAGCTACTATAATGGGAGGTCCAATGTGGATGTACTCCCATGACCAAATCTGGAGTAGAAGCAAAAATCCTCCAAGCTCCGTGCTCCCACTCTGGCAACCGCGACACAGCTGTCTATACAGATAAGCCAGCGTGACACTACCCCAACTGAACTGTGCAGCTACATCAAATCTCTCTAGCATAGGCAAGTGCAACACCTGAACCTCATTTCCGCTCTTGTCAGCAAAAATGGAAGCTCCCATCATCATCAAAATGTAAGCCCGTGCATGCTGCTGGATCATCACCTCATCAGCATCCGAATGAAGAACATCGAAATGCTCCCTCAGCCATGACATCTTCAGAGATGACCCATGAATGTCAGTCCGAAGAAGGGGGCGAACACCCAACATGCGCTCAGACTCCTCAACCCACTGTCGACACACAGTACCAATAACTGCTCTCCCATGGACCTCTAACCCAGACAATACAGCTACATCTCCCAAGGTCACTGTCACCTCACCAATAGGGAGGTGAAATGTGTGTGTCTCCTGCCTCCATCGCTCAAGAAAAGCAGTGAGTAGCGCTCTATCAAGAAGGATAGTAACCACCAATCTATGAAGACCATAAAAACCTGCAGCCCTAACAATGGGAAAATATTACATTTAAAAAAAAATACATTCAAATTTATATTACATAACAAATTTAAAAAAATCAAAATATTACAATCAATTGAACATCAAAATTCAACATTTCATACATATTCACATTACAAAACAAATCAATTCACAAATGAATTCCTAATTGACAAAATTGAATTTTAAAGATTCTAAACCCTAGCATGAAAGATGAGATAAAATGGAGATAATTGTTTACCTAGAGTATTGAAGAAGATGGAGGTGAAGTATTATTGGCAAGATGAAGGAGGCCTCACCGTCGCCGGAGCTGCACCCGTCGTCTTTCTCGCTCTCGCTGTCGATCGATGCAGAGGTTTTTTGTTTTTGGGGATTCCTTCTGCGTTATGTTCTATGGCGTGGCTAGACCCAACTTTTTGATTTAAGGGCAAGTCGCCAAACGGTTGGGCGATGTCGCCATACGATTTGACGACTTATAAGTCGCCCAACCGTTTGACGACTTATAAGTCGCCTAACCGTTTGACGACTTACCCCGACCAGAGTTAAGCCCAACAATATATCGGTAATAAGTTTTAACCCAACCCGATTTTCGAAATTATTTAATTAATTAGCATTAATACGGAAAAAAACTCTATCTATTCTCACATCTCACGTATATATTCTTTTGCCTCTTATTTGGGCCAGGCATTTCAAAGGCCAGTAAGTGCAAAAGGCCCACGTAGGTACTGAAGTCGGCTTGTAAAACCGCCTTACCCGATTATATAATTATTTGGGTCATATATCGGAACCCAATTTCACTCTCTTCTCGATTGAAAGAGGTGAGGGTTTTAGCTTCAATTCCTCTTCGCTGCAAATCACAAGGTCTGTGATTCGTCATATTTTCTGACATATACTCAAGGTCTCAAAATTGTATGAAGCAGTGATGTGGAACCCAGAGATGTGGAACCCCAACGCGCCGCCCGGAACCACTGGCGGAGTACCGCCTCCCCCGCCAGGAACCGGTGGCATACTGCCGCCAATAATGCCTCCGGGAACAAGCGGTCCTGGACCTTCTACTAGCGGTGGTCCACCTCCACCGCCTTCGTACACTGTTCTGCCAACTGAGGCTCAGCTAGAAGAGAAAGCCAGAAAATGGATGCAGTTGAATTCGAAGAGATACAGTGATAAAAGAAAGTTCGGCTTTGTGGAGACGCAGAAAGAGGATATGCCCCCTGAGCACGTTAGGAAAATTATACGGTTAGATACATACCTGTATACCATTGAAGTAAGAGATTCCGTTATGATCTCTAGCGCACCTACTTCAAATCTTGGGATGAAAAGGCCCTGATGTGTGGTATCTAAATTAGTAGGGGAGTGGATTTATTTAAGCATTAGTTTAGGGTTCTTTGCATTCTGAGTAGAAAAAGCTATTCTGAATGCTTTTATGCACATATTATGCACAATTTTCCTATAACACGTTGCAAAGGTAATGGAACTTATTTGAGTTCGAAATTCATAACAGAAGGAACAGTTGGACGGAGTGCTACTGTGACGGTATAATTGCAATTACACTCCAAGGCTTTAATTGAATAAAAGGAGCTTCAATTTAAGGATTACACTTCAAGGCTTTAATTGGATAAAAGGAGCTTCAATTTAAGGATATCTCATGATGGTAGATATAGGGATAGAGTGCTGTTTCACATTTCTTAACTCTCTCACTTGCAGTATTGTGATCTAAATCAACACTATTTCATCATAACTTCTTTAGCATTGAGCTTGGTTCTGTTAATGTGTTTACACCAATGCATCAACCTTCTTGCTAACTCTGTTTTTGCAACGGAAATGGTGAGAACAGAAATTTAATTCTCCCAATTGTTTACTTTGCAGAGACCATGGGGACATGTCTTCTAAGAAGTATCGTCACGACAAACGTGTGTACCTTGGAGCACTTAAGTTTGTTCCACATGCTGTTTACAAGCTCCTTGAAAACATGCCTATGCCCTGGGAACAAGTATGTTCATTTTCATCTAGTTAATGCGTTTTGCAAATCTGTTTTTTGAGTATAGGGTCATATGCTTAGTAGTGGAATGTCAGATTCACTGTCTACTTTCCTGGAATTAACTCTTGCATTATTATCTTTCTAGGTGCGAGAAGTGAAAATTCTGTATCACATCACTGGTGCTATCACGTTCGTTAATGAGATTCCTTGGGTTGTTGAGCCAATCTATCTAGCACAGGTTTGCTCCACTTTCATGATAAATATACTTCTTTATTTGTGCATTTAATTTTGTTCAAGTGACTTTTAGTCCTTAGTAACTCAATCAGGAAGTGATTTGTTATCGTAATCAATAATTTATTTATGGATGCTTATGAAATCATGCAGTGGGGTACAATGTGGATTATGATGCGACGTGAAAAGAGAGATCGGAGACATTTCAAGAGAATGCGCTTTCCTCCTTTTGATGATGAGGAGCCTCCGCTTGATTATGCTGACAATCTTTTAGATGTTGATCCTTTGGAGCCAATTCAATTGGAGTTGGAGGAAGAAGAAGATTCTGCTGTTTATAACTGGTTTTATGACCATAAGCCTCTAGTTAAAACAAAGCTTATTAATGGTCCTAGTTATAGAAGGTGGCACCTATCTCTCCCTATTATGGCAACACTTCACCGTCTTGCTGGGCAGCTGCTTTCAGATTTAACTGATCACAATTATTTTTATTTGTTCGATATGGAATCTTTTTTCACAGCTAAAGCACTGAACATGTGCATTCCTGGTATGTAATGAATAGTTCAACTCTTTGCTGTTATGTACCATGTTTTTAATGTTTTTAATAGACTTCACACCGTTGTTGTGCTTTCATACTACTACTAAGTAGTACACCAGTAATCCCATGATTCTTCTTGTGTAATCAAGTATGTCTGCTGTTATGGCTTAAAGCAATAAGCAGACGCGAAGAGAACATGCATAGATATTTTACAACTTTATCTACCTCACAGCTTGCTGTACCATCTGTGCATATATGTATTATGGTTCGTCCGTGTATTTAATATTTTGGTAGATTATTTCCTCAAGAAAGTCCTCCTTTGCAGGTGGCCCAAAGTTTGAGCCTTTGTATCGTGATATGGAAAAAGGAGATGAAGACTGGAATGAATTTAATGACATTAATAAATTGATCATTAGGTCGCCTCTCAGGACTGAGTACAGAATTGCATTCCCACATCTCTACAATAACAGGCCGAGGAAAGTGAGACTGTGTGTATATCACACTCCTATGATTATGTACATCAAAACAGAGGATCCGGATCTGCCTGCTTTTTATTATGATCCTCTGATACACCCTATAACATCGAAAGAAAAGAAAGAGAAGAGAAGTTATGAAGACGAGGATGATGATGACTTTGAATTGCCTGAGGGTGTTGAACCATTGCTCAAAGATACCCCAATATATACTGATACTACTGCAGCTGGTATATCACTTCTGTTTGCCCCACGTCCATTTAACATGAGATCTGGCCGTACTAGACGCGCTGAAGATATACCACTAGTGTCAGAGTGGTACAAGGAGCACTGGTATGACATAAACTTTCTTCTTCATTAAGTGCTTATATATGTCCAAGGCAGCTTCAATTATTTGTTATTGACTTGTGATTTTGAATATTTGCAGCCCCCCATCGTATCCTGTCAAGGTCCGGGTCAGTTACCAGAAATTGTTGAAATGCTTCGTGCTGAATGAATTGCATCATAGGCCACCTAAGGCCCAGAAGAAGAAGCACCTGTTCCGTTCTCTGCAGGCTACAAAATTTTTCCAAACCACAGAGCTGGACTGGGCGGAAGCCGGCCTTCAAGTTTGTAAGCAGGGATATAATATGTTGAATCTCCTGATTCACAGAAAGAATCTTAACTATCTTCACCTTGATTATAACTTCAATCTGAAGCCCGTGAAGACACTTACAACCAAGGAGCGTAAGAAATCTCGCTTTGGTAATGCTTTCCACCTTTGTCGTGAAATTCTTCGTTTGACAAAGCTTGTAGTTGACGCAAATGTCCAGTTTCGTTTGGGGAACGTAGATGCATTTCAGTTGGCAGATGGCTTGCAGTATATTTTTTCACATGTTGGCCAATTAACGGGTATGTACAGATACAAGTACCGGCTTATGAGACAGATTAGGATGTGTAAAGATTTGAAGCACTTGATTTATTACCGATTCAATACTGGGCCGGTTGGAAAAGGACCAGGCTGTGGTTTCTGGGCACCGATGTGGAGAGTGTGGTTGTTTTTCCTTCGTGGCATAGTGCCCCTTTTGGAGCGATGGCTTGGAAATCTACTTGCAAGGCAATTTGAGGGACGACATTCTAAGGGAGTGGCTAAAACTGTTACAAAACAGCGTGTGGAAAGTCACTTTGACTTGGAACTTCGTGCTGCAGTTATGCATGATGTGCTTGATGCTATGCCAGGTGTGATTTGCCCCCTTTGCCTTTCACCATGTTTTAAAATTTTGAGCTTACCTGTCTCTCCCGTAACAGTGATGATGTGTGTATATTTCAGAGGGTATCAAGCAAAACAAAGCAAGAACCATTTTGCAGCATCTAAGTGAAGCTTGGCGTTGTTGGAAAGCAAATATTCCTTGGAAGGTATGATTCCCAAACTTTTTTGATTAGTATGTGCCATTGAAAATTAGCTCAATTTTAGATTATGAATTTGTTTTTTGGATTAACATGCAAGTCATTTATGTTTGATTAGGTTCCTGGTTTACCAGTCCCCATCGAGAACATGATTCTTCGGTATGTGAAATCTAAGGCAGATTGGTGGACAAATGTTGCCCACTACAATCGGGAACGTATAAGAAGAGGTGCAACTGTTGACAAGACAGTTTGTAGAAAAAATCTTGGGAGATTGACTCGCCTGTGGTTGAAGGCAGAACAGGTGGAGTTTGTTTTGATGCTCTTTACATGTTTAATAATTTTACAATTGTTGTAACTAAAATTCTTCAAACATAGACATTTCTTTGCTTCCATTCAGAAATGGATACACAAGGTTTAGTAATATTCTTTCTTTGTTGTATCAGGAACGTCAACATAACTACCTGAAGGATGGTCCATATGTCACACCAGAAGAAGCGGTGGCTATATATACCACTACTGTGCATTGGTTGGAGTCGAGGAAATTTTCTCCTATTCCATTCCCGCCATTGTCTTATAAGCATGACACAAAACTTTTAATTCTCGCTCTTGAGAGATTGAAAGAATCTTACAGTGTGGCCGTGAGGCTAAATCAGCAGCAAAGGGAAGAATTAGGCTTGATTGAGCAGGCTTACGATAATCCACACGAGGCATTGTCAAGGATTAAGCGTCATTTGCTTACCCAACGGGCCTTCAAAGAAGTAAATGGCACATTAACTTGAGAGATTTTGTAGTTAGGAATTTTTTTGTTTTTGTTTTTCATTTGCAACTCCAGAGTTGCTTTTCTTCAAATTGTGAATAACTATCCACTGGATGTTTTTGCTAGGTGGGCATCGAGTTCATGGATTTGTATAGTTACCTGATTCCGGTCTATGAGATTGAGCCACTTGAGAAGATTACTGATGCATATCTTGACCAATATCTATGGTATGAAGGTGATAAGCGGCACTTGTTTCCAAATTGGATTAAACCTGCTGATTCAGAACCACCACCACTACTAGTTTACAAATGGTGTCAGGGTATCAACAACTTGCAGGAAGTATGGGACACCAGTGAGGGACAATGTGTTGTGATGCTTCAAACTAAATTTGAAAAGTTCTTTGAGAAAATTGATTTGACCATGCTGAATAGGTAATCATACTGAACTGTTTAGGTCTACATAGGCCAGAATGCTCTGATTTTTAATCCTTGCTTTGACATTTTTACTACTGCAGGCTTCTCCGGTTGGTGCTGGACCATAATATTGCTGATTATGTCACCGCAAAGAACAATGTTGTATTGTCATATAAAGATATGAGCCACACAAACTCATATGGGCTAATACGTGGTCTGCAGTTTGCATCTTTTGTTGTTCAGTATTATGGGCTTGTACTGGATCTTTTGCTTCTCGGTTTGACTCGAGCTAGTGAAATTGCTGGTCCGCCACAGGTGCCGAATGAGTTCATTACTTACAATGATGCCAGAGTGGAGAAACGGCATCCCATCCGTTTGTACTCTAGGTACATTGATAAGGTGCATATACTATTTCGCTTCACTCATGAAGAGGCACGTGATCTCATCCAACGTTATCTTACTGAGCATCCTGATCCTAATAATGAAAATATGGTTGGTTATAACAACAAAAAGTGCTGGCCAAGAGATGCACGAATGAGGCTCATGAAGCATGATGGTAACTTAGATTATTCTTAAATATATAGTTAGGCAAGATTGATTTATCTTTGGTTATATCTTGAGTTTCTTTCTAAAGCTGATTATTTAATGTGTCATAATTTCAGTCAATCTTGGTAGAAGTGTCTTCTGGGACATGAAGAACCGACTGCCCAGAAGCATCACCACATTGGAGTGGGAGAACAGCTTTGTCTCTGTATACAGCAAAGATAACCCAAACCTACTCTTTAGCATGTATGTATATACTATGGTCAAACTTTACCGAACCATTTATTGTTTAAAATGTTTTTCTTTTTGCATTGATCGGTACTTTAGGATGTTCAATTTTCATTTTGTGTTCTTATTGCATTGTTCCAACTATCTAACATTTCACTCTCAATTGGTTATGGAGGAAGCATTCTTATTCTTGCTTCTTAGAAACAAGTTGCAGCATTTTGGTTGTTCTATCTGCATTTTATCCTTCACACTTCGCAGTGCTGACTTCAGATCCATTTCATTGTACTTTTGATCTCTTTTTAGTTAAGCATCTTTATTGACTATATATCACAAATAATTTTTGGATGATTAAATAAAATAGGTTTTCCTTTCTGTGGTGTCATCTCACTTTGCTCTCATGTGAAATATGACCGTCCAGGTGTGGATTTGAGGTTCGAATATTGCCTAAGATAAGAATGACTCAAGAGGCATTCAGCAATACACGGGATGGAGTTTGGAATCTGCAGAATGAGCAGACAAAGGAACGAACAGCAGTTGCTTTTCTGAGGGTTGATGATGAGCATATGAAGGTTTTTGAGAACCGTGTACGGCAGATCCTGATGTCCTCTGGCTCAACAACATTTACAAAGATTGTTAACAAGTGGAATACAGCTCTTATAGGTAATCATTAATACTACATGCTTTCATTTGTCTAGCTTTGCATGGTTGTTCATGGCTTCTGCCATTTTTTTGTACTGAAGTGTTTGTTTTCATTGTTGACAGGTCTCATGACATATTTCCGGGAAGCAACAGTGCATACTCAGGAGCTGCTGGATCTTCTGGTCAAGTGTGAGAACAAAATACAAACTCGAATCAAGATAGGCTTGAATTCAAAAATGCCCAGCAGGTATCTAGTCATTATTTCTATTTGGCTTTATTTTTGTTCTTCGCGCTTCTATCATCTTGTTTGTCTTAAACTTGTAGCACTTTTTACTGTTTATACTCATAAAAGTAATAATTGGTTACTAGCTTGATGGCAGTTCTTAGATGTTGAAGTAAGAGAATGCATCTTAATAACAAAATACTCATATCAGATTTGAAAGCTTAAACATCATGTTTTTGTTCTGCTGAACTGGCCAAGATGATAATTTTTTTCTGTCATCTGAAGGTTCCCTCCTGTAATCTTCTACACACCAAAGGAAATTGGTGGATTAGGAATGTTGTCCATGGGTCACATATTGATCCCTCAGAGTGATCTTCGATATAGTCAGCAAACAGATGTTGGAGTGACCCATTTCAGGAGTGGGATGAGTCATGAAGAAGATCAGTTGATTCCAAATCTTTACAGATACATACAGGTAAGCGATTTTCATGTTTGTAATGTTATTTTTATGACTTTTACGGAGTAATTTTTTGCAAAGTTTATGATTTGATTAGGGGCTTATGTAAAAATTTTCTTCTGACCTTGTGGCAGCCTTGGGAGAGTGAATTTATTGATTCACAGAGAGTTTGGGCTGAATATGCATTGAAGAGGCAAGAAGCCCAGGCACAGAACAGGCGATTGACCCTTGAAGATCTGGAAGTGAGTAGCACCCTTTGTGAATAGTTAAATTGTGAAAATATATGTCGTTTTTAAAGTCATATATTGGATTTGTCTTTTTGTAATCACCAAGGAATTGGATGGACTCTTTGCTCATGACTTTCGTCTTTCTTGGCCTTCTCCATTTTTTAGGATTCTTGGGATCGTGGGATACCACGCATAAATACTTTGTTCCAAAAAGATCGTCACACCCTTGCATATGACAAAGGATGGCGGGTAAGGACTGATTTTAAACAGTACCAAGTTCTCAAACAGAATCCTTTCTGGTGGACACATCAGAGACATGATGGAAAACTCTGGAATCTGAACAACTATCGGACAGATGTGATTCAAGCTCTTGGAGGAGTTGAAGGAATTCTTGAACATACACTATTTAAGGGAACATAGTAAGGACATCTCTTCCTTGACCATCATCCCTCCCCCTCATAAAACTCACATAATCCTAACTAACTCCCACTCATAACACACAAGCAAGGAAAAAAGAAACTAATTCCTAAAAGAATCAATAATGAAATTCATCTGTACTTTGACATTTATTTTAGGACATGTTCTTATCAACATTTTAACAGTCACTGTTCTAAATTTGGCTTTCAATTTGATGTATTTCAGCTTCCCTACATGGGAGGGACTTTTTTGGGAGAAGGCTTCAGGTTTTGAGGAGTCCATGAAGTACAAGAAATTGACAAATGCACAAAGATCTGGGCTGAACCAAATTCCTAACCGTAGGTTCACGCTTTGGTGGTCACCTACAATAAATCGTGCCAATGTTTATGTTGGTTTCCAAGTGCAGCTGGATTTGACTGGAATATTCATGCATGGAAAGATACCAACTCTAAAGATCTCATTGATCCAGATTTTCCGTGCTCACTTATGGCAGAAGATACATGAGAGTGTGGTGATGGATCTTTGTCAGGTCTTAGATCAGGAATTAGATGCATTGGAAATTGAAACAGTGCAGAAGGAAACAATTCATCCCAGGAAGAGCTACAAAATGAACAGCTCATGTGCAGACATTCTTCTATTTGCTGCACATAGATGGCCAATGTCAAAACCTAGTCTTGTGGCTGAGTCGAAGGATGTCTTTGACCAAAAGGCAAGTAACAAATACTGGATCGATGTGCAGCTTAGATGGGGTGACTATGATTCTCATGACATTGAGAGATACACTCGAGCAAAGTTCATGGATTACACAACTGACAATATGTCGATTTATCCATCACCAACTGGTATAGCATTTCCCCTTCTCCCTATATATGTGTGGAATTTTAGTTTGTGCAGCCACATATCAAAGCTATTTGTTTTCTATGCAGGTGTTATGATTGGGCTTGACCTTGCTTACAATCTGCATTCTGCATTTGGAAACTGGTTCCCTGGGTCAAAGCCATTACTTGCCCAAGCTATGAACAAGATTATGAAGGTGCCTTTAATGAAAAAATATTTCATAACCTTTATTGGTTTATTATTGTATATAGGAAGTGTGGACATGAATGACAAACTAATGGCTTCGTTGTCTTGCAGTCAAATCCTGCACTATATGTTTTGAGGGAACGGATAAGGAAGGGGCTGCAGTTGTACTCATCAGAACCTACAGAGCCATATCTCTCATCTCAAAACTATGGAGAAATATTTAGCAATCAAATAATTTGGTTTGTAGATGACACGAATGTGTATCGTGTGACTATCCACAAGACGTTTGAGGGGAATTTAACTACCAAACCTATTAACGGGGCAATATTCATTTTTAATCCGAGGACAGGGCAATTGTTTTTGAAGGTTTGCATTTTGAGCTTCAGTGTTTTATTTATCTCTGTTGTGTGTGGGTCAACATAGCCTGGCATTAATACACCTTGCTTTGCAGGTCATTCACACAAGCGTGTGGGCAGGGCAAAAGCGGTTGGGCCAACTTGCTAAGTGGAAAACAGCTGAAGAGGTGGCTGCTCTGGTGCGCTCCTTACCTGTGGAAGAACAACCTAAGCAAATTATTGTGACCCGTAAAGGAATGTTGGATCCGTTAGAGGTTCACTTGCTTGATTTTCCAAATATTGTTATCAAAGGGAGTGAGTTGCAGCTACCATTCCAGGCATGTCTTAAGATTGAGAAGTTTGGTGATCTAATACTAAAAGCAACAGAACCACAGATGGTTTTATTCAATATATATGATGATTGGCTGAAAAGCATCTCCTCCTACACGGCGTTCTCCAGACTTATCCTAATCTTGCGTGCACTTCATGTTAACAATGAAAAGGCCAAGATGTTACTCAAGCCTGACAAGTCAGTTGTCACCGAGACACACCATATCTGGCCTTCTCTTAGTGATGACCAGTGGATGAAGGTTGGTTTTCCGATGCAAAGAATATGGTATATTTTTGCGCGTATGGCTTAGCACTGTAATGTGTTGGCTCACTCGTGTGTGTGATGTTTGCAGGTTGAGGTTGCTCTCAGAGATCTCATACTCTCTGACTATGCAAAAAAGAACAACGTTAACACATCAGCATTGACTCAGTCTGAGATGCGAGATATTATACTTGGAGCTGAGATCACCCCTCCATCACAGCAGCGACAACAGATTGCGGAGATAGAGAAACAGGTGTGTTTTTGTTTGTGCTGGGGCCTGGTCTAATATGTATGTTCTGCTTGACACTTAAAAACTTAATATTGATGTTGAATCATATTATCTTTTCAGGCAAAAGATAATACTCAGCTGACTGCAGTCACAACACGGACCACCAACGTCCACGGTGAGGAATTAATTGTCACCACAATTAGTCCTTACGAGCAGTCTAACTACGCCTCCAAAACCGATTGGCGAGTCAGAGCCATTTCAGCCACAAATCTTTATCTCCGAGTGAACCATATTTATGTAAATTCGGAGGATATTAAGGTACTAATTGCATTCCCTCCTATTCTAGGATTTTTTTTGTTTTTATTAGATTATAATCTAATAAAGTTTGTTCTTGCTTTCAACTCGATCAAGGATTGGTGTCCCCATTTGAAAGTAGTGCTAATCTTTTGTATCAAAATTGCTTTATGCAGGAAACTGGGTATACTTACATTATGCCGAAAAACATATTGAAAAAGTTCATATGCATTGCTGATCTTCGAACACAAATTGCTGGATATTTGTATGGAGTGAGTCCTCCAGATAACCCCCAAGTGAAGGAAATTCGTTGTATAGCCATGCCACCACAGTGGGGAACCCATCAGGATGTGAACCTACCATCAGCCCTTCCTGATCACGATTTCCTGAATGATTTAGAGCCTTTGGGATGGATGCACACTCAACCTAATGAACTCCCACAATTATCACCACAAGTAATAATAGATCCCTTCATATTAGTGCCATTTCATTTACTCTACCCATGCGGCTGTTTTTTTTTTTTAAATAGCGGTTTGCAATCTTATAAAGAAATATTATTTCAATTATTGTAGGATGTAACTACTCACGCCAAGATTCTAGAGAACAACAGACAATGGGATGGAGAGAGGTGCATCATCTTGACGTGCAGTTTTACACCAGGATCATGCTCATTGACTGCTTACAAATTGACACCAAGTGGGTATGAGTGGGGCCGTGCTAACAAGGACACAGGAGGCAATCCTCATGGTTACTTACCCACCCATTACGAGAAAGTCCAGATGCTACTCAGTGATCGTTTCTATGGTTTTTACATGGTACACATCACTTTCTCTTCATTTTGCATCAGGTGTTTTATTAATTCAGAATCACAATAACTTTTTCACTTACTGGAACATATGTTGCCGACAGATACCTGACAATGAGCCATGGAATTTCAACTTCATGGGGGTGAGGCACTCAGCTAGCATGGCTTATGGGGTGAGGTTGGGCACGCCGCGTGAATACTACAATGAGGATCACAGACCCACCCATTTTCTGGAGTTCAGCAACATGGAGGAAGGTGACACTGCCGAGGCGGACCGGGATGATACATTTTCCTAATCCACATGGCATGGATCTCTTTCTCACATTCGCTACCACTGCGCTTCACCTCTCTTGGGATGAGCAGTTGTAAACTGTGGGAAAATGTAAATACAAATGTAATAGTTTTGAATGTATGGATGCAAACTACGTGTTTTTTTAGAGATGCTTGCACCCAAGAAAACAAAAAAGAGTTGCTTTGTAAACGTCTCGGGATTTTTGCTATCAGTAGGAATCCTCTCAAATTTAGAATGAGCAGATGTTTTTTGAACATAATGTGGGTGCTTTGCTGATGGAAAATAACTTTTGAAGGCACCTTTCTCACCGAGAACAAATACTATGCATTCTCCCATGTCCTTTCTCTTTTCCCTCGATCTCTTACCATTTGGAATTTGGATACCCAATAAAAAACTGAGTCATCCTCTTTCCTTCTTTATTTTGTTCTCTACTAGATTCTTAACCATGCGATGCACGGATCAAAATTAACTAATTAAGCATCAATTTTTTTTATTGTTTGTTAATCTTAGTAGTGAAAGAAGTTATCGGCTGCCTGTTGCGGAGGTCGAAGGCGTCGTTGGTATTCAAGTAGAGCTCATTATTTATTGTACAACTACATTTGATCTCCATCCAACCGAGAGACAGTTGTAATTAGGGATGGACTCGGGCCGGGCCAACCGGCCCGGAACCGGACCGGCCCGCTACTGTGCGGGCCCGGACCGGCCCGGTCAACCGGTTCGGTTCCGGTTCGGGCCTCCAGGCCCGGTGGTATACCGGTCCGGGCCCGGGCCTCCAGTTTAGTGAACCGGCCCGGCCGGGCCGGGCCCGGTTCGGGCCGGAATTTAATTTTTTTTTTTTTTTGAAATTTTTTTAAGTTTTGGGTTGGATTAGGTATTTTGGGCCATTTGAGGTGGTTTGGGGTGGTTTGGGGTGGAGGGGGAGGGGTAGGGGGTTAAATAAGAGAAGAAGAAGAAAAAAAAAAAAACATTCCGGGTGGCCCGGCCCGGCCCGGCCCGGTTCTGGCCCGGAACCGGAACCGGAACCGCCCACCACCGGTTCGGGCCCGGGCCTCCTTTTTCTGAACCGAGGCCCGGCCGGGCCCAGGCCCGAACCGGGCCCGAACCGGAACCGGTCCACCCCTAGTTGTAATACACTCACCCAGTTCAAGAAAAACATTCGGCAGAGAGTTGGAGTATATCTTTTTAATAAAGCAAATTTCAATCGTAAATAACACGCATATATCATCTCGATTCCCACCCCATATGTGCGCTACGAATGTGTGTATGACAGCTATTAAAAACATTTAATAACGTTGACCAATACAATAATTGAAGCAGGAGAACCCTCCGGCCAACCCGACCCATGTTTTGCCCCGTATCTTTAGGCGGGAAAGTGGATTGATTTTCCACTTCTCTTTGTATATAGTACGGAGTAAGATTTTACAGTTCAAGTTTTTTTTTGTTTTTTTTTTTTTGTTTTTTTTGTTTTGTTTTTTAGATGTATATACAATTGTATCATCCATCTCCCGGACAATTACATATTTTATTCATACATAAATATTGTTTGTGTGATAAAATCTATCTAAACATAGACAACTATAATTGATCATACGGACAATTAGTCTGTGAGTAGCACAATTATTATATGTGGACGGTACAACTATTGTATATTTGTATATTGTATGTGATGATAAATCCATCTCAAAAGTCCATAATTTGGCCACTGACTGTTGTTGTGTATGGACACAAACATTGGCTTGTGCACAAAAAGAGGTGACTTTCTGTTTATTGATTGTGTGTATTTAGGGAGAAGTGTTATTCTAATATGGCCTTTTGGGTTATGGAATTGAAGTAGAATTTATACAAACGATTCACCTAATTGTATCAAGTAACAGATTACGTGCTTCCGAACAGAACAAAACAAATAATCTAACCGATTTTGCCTATGTATATATCCTAGCTTACTGAAAAATTATTATAGTTTTTGAGAACAAATTATTCATATTGGCTGATAAATCAAAGTTGACACTGAATTATAGTAAATCTGGCAAGATGTTGAGAGTAAAAGCCCCCATTTACTGATTGTTTGCTAAGCTGAGATAATCAATACTACGTATATGTGAACGTAATTATAGTCGAAAAAAGTAAATTGAATTTAAAGCGCTAGAAAATAACATTTTCATATTCGTTTTAACTTGTTTAAGGACAGACGAAACAATTTTGACCAAATTGTATTTGACCATCTTAATATGCTAAAAATTTGGAAATATTACTACGTGTTTTAGAGTTAATATACCAAATACTCCGTATTACTATGCAAAGTTGATACACCAAGTATTACTCTGATCTGTAGTGAGCATCATGCTCCTGACCCAAAAACGACGTAGGTTTAGTCTTTTTTAAAAAAAAAAAACGTGAACAATACACGCGTGTACAGTAACTGTTTATTTTTCTTTTTATCCCAGTAGCATGAGTGATGTAACTCGCGTGTAAAGAAATGTAACTCACGTTAATAAGAAAAGTTACTGCAGGCAAGTCGAAATGTAACTTGTCTAAAACAATGATTTCAATGTAAACAATAAAAAAGGAGTCTAATTTGTTATTTACTTTACCTAAATAGTGAATATATTTTGTTTTTAATATTAAGACCATAAAATGTTATAAATAAATCATTTTCCCAAAAAACATTTTTTTTGAGAAAAAAAAAGAATCTATTTAAAAAAGTTTGTTTGTTTCAATAATAAAAGGAGTTTATTTTGTGATTATGAAATACAATATACTTACTTTATGTGGATTAATAAAATTTTGTATTAAATTAATAGAAAACAAATTAATTCAATTGTAATTTAATTAGTTAAATATAAAAATAGGTAAAAAAATCATAAGTAAATAGATTTAACTCATGCATAATTAGATGTAACTCGCGCATAAAAAATATGTAACTCGCGCATAAGTAGATGTAACTCAAGCATAACAAGATGTAACTCGCGCATAAGAAGATGTAACTTCGTATATTATCAAATGTAACTCCAAGGATCACAGTAAACAAACTCAATTTCTTAAAAACATCTAAAAACATATAAAAGAGAGAAACTATTATAGAAAAATTATACGCATACAAAAAAGTGTATGAATATAAAAATATATTAGTGTATATGTTTTGTTTTTAATATCATGGCCATTAAAAGTGATTTTTAATAAAATTCATTTTTGTTTGAATAACATGTTTTTATTTTGTGGAGTAAAAAAATGTGTTTATTTTGTTGTGTAACTCGTTTTTGTGTGTGGTGTAACTTGCATTATGGCAAATGTATATCACATGTAAGTTAGATGTAACTTGTGCACATAAATATTAACTCCATATATTATCAAATTTAATTCCATGAATCAAGATAAACAAACCCAAAATCTTAAAATATCTCTAGAAACACATAAAAGCGATAAAATTTATGTGAGAATATAAAAATATATTACTAGCTTCAAGGGAGAGTGCTAGATGATGAGATGGAGTACACGTGTTTGCTTCAAGGGAGAGTGCTAAATGATTCATTTTTTAAAAAATGGAGAAGATCAACTCAAAGTGGAGCAATAATCTCCAAGTCCCGTATGAAAATTTTCCAGGTGAAGTGCAAAGCAATAATAATGGGCGGTCGTGCTACAGGAGTTAATAAAACGGGACGGTTTTGGGATGCAGTTTTTAATAAAATGGTGCCGTTTTGGGATCGGTACACCATGAGCATGATGCACTGATCCCACGGTATAATTTGCCTGTTGTGAGTGTTTGGTAACAATAAAATTAATTGAATTGAAAAAAATTGATGAAATTATGGATGAAATGACTAAATTGATTGAATCAGCTGAATTATGAAAAATAATATTCAAAATAAATATTATTAATAAAATAAGCAAAAAAAATGAGCTAAAATGGTCCTCAACTATTTTTTGAAATGAAAAACGATCATCTACTGTTATTTAAGGCAATTTCGTCAAAAATAATACTCTAACATTACCTCTTTTGATTATTACACAATAAAAAATTACATATTCAATTTAAAAGTCGAAATGAAAGTCCCTATGTTTCTTAGTATTTGCTGCTATGTGTTGTTCTTTTAAGTTTTTCATTTATTAGTTCCTATTATTTGTTGCACCTTGATTTGACAAGTTTTATGCTATCAAAATAAGTGGGTACCATATCTCAGTACAAGAATGCTGACATTTAACAAAGAACAAATATTATAGTAGAAGTGTGAGCACATAAAAAATGTATAATATCTTGTCATTCTTAATTTGTCTTCTTAAAATTCTAAAAACAGTACCAGATCATATAATGAAAACTGCCGAAGTATTAGAAGATTAACTTTAGAACTTTAATAATTAATATAAATGTACTAACATTGATGTTTAATTTAACATTTATGTTTCTTTTTTAATTCCTAAATAATATGGAGCGCTACCTACACCCAATTTGATGGCCCGATTTAGTAATATTCCAATATACACAAATATACCTTATGTACAAAATAGTCATAATTCCTACTGTAAGTCCGTAAATAATAAAATATAAAAATGAATGGTAAAAGTTCATATTCTTTGATCTAAAGAGTCAAGAAGGGGCTATGGAATTGGGTATATGCCCAACATCCTTCAAATGACCCGCAAGCTTATGTAGCAATTCTTGAATTTCATCAGCTCTAGAAAAGGAATGGTCCTTAGCAACAAACTTATGCCTGACATTGTTTATCTCAATCCAGCTATAGGCAGCGTCTTTGTGCAGCCTTCCATCGTCAATGTGCATCCTTATTTTGCCTGCATTATCCCACATTCCAGCAGCAGCATATATGTTGGACAGCATAACATATCGAGCAGTGTTCTCAGGTTCAAGTTGGAATAGAGCTTCTGCTGCCCTCTTACAAAGTTCCAAGTTTCCATGGACGCGGCAAGCGCCCAGAAGCGCCCCCCACATTCCAACGTGGTGGTTTCCTCCTCTCTCAATAAGCTCTGTTGCTTCCATTAGTCTGTTCTTGCGACCGAGCAAATCGATCATAATTGAGTAATGATCTAAACTGGGAATTACACCATACTCGCTTTCCATCGAGTTGAGAATTTCAAACCCTTCTGACTGTAGCCCACAATGGCTACACGCAGATAGTGCTCCTAGAAAAGTGACACTGTTCGGTTTCACATTACCTGCAATCATTCTCTTGAATATTGACAGTGACTTCTCGCCATGCCCGTTTTGAGCGAGGCCACATATCAGTGAGTTCCAGGTCACTTTATCTTTTCCCGGGGACATCTCAAACAATGTTAATGCTGATGTCATGTCGCCACATTTGCAATACATGTCCATGAGAGCATTAAGAGTGTAGACATTGTTTAATTGCCAGTTTCTGATGATTTGACCATGCACCTGTTTACCTTGATCTAATACAGCAATATTGGCACAGGCACTAAGAAGAGAAACACAAGTAAAAGCATTAGGAGGGATGGAGCCTTCCTCTTGCATTTCTCTGAAAAGAGACAAAGCTTTCTGGCCCTCCCCATTTCTTGCGAAACCCCCAATTAGTGCAGACCAAGATACTTCATTTCTCACCGGCATTTCATTGAAGATCTGACAAGCTTCCTCCATTCTAGAAGTTTGCACATAAGTAACTAGCATTGAAGTCCAGGACACAACATCCTTATCATACATTTGACTGAAAATGGAATGTGAGGTCTCCGGAAGATGACACTTCCCATAAGCACCAATCATGGCATTGCACAGAACAATATTGGATTCCAAACCAAACACAATAGCAGCTCCGTGTAGCTGACACAACTGCTTCAATGCACCCAAACACCCACACATGTTCGCTAAACTAACAGCCGTGAACCCATCCATCAAGACTTCATTTTTACACCGCGCCTGAATCAGCTGAAACAAAAAGATCGTTTTTTGGAAATGCCCATGACGAACTAAGCCCGAAATGACTGAGTTATAGGTTACTAGATTCGGATCAGGCATTTCATCGAGCAATTGGAGGGCATTCTCAATACGACCCGTTTGAGAGCACGCTGAGATCATTGTGTTCCAGGAGTGGGGGTTCTTGCTAGGGAGTTCATCGAAGACCTTCTGGGAAGATTCTATGAAGCCGCATTTGGAATACATGTCTATCAGGCGGTTGGAGAGGAAGGTGCTGAAGGTAAGAGCAGTCTTGATTAACCTGGAGTGAATTAGGCTTCCAAGCTTGAAATCTTTGGTCCGGATGCATATAGTGAGCAGCGATGAGTAGCGCTGAGCGGAGGCACAAGGTATGGGTTCACTTGATTGCATCACAGTCAACGGTTGCTTTTCTGTGTCATATGTTAGTACTCACGCGAGGATTCTAGCTAGAGAAAAACAGACAATGGCGGGGACTACACTGTGGCAGAACCAGGCGGGGGCGATCCGGTGCCGGCGCCCCCCGTTCTCCGGAATAGCTTAGGTATTATTAGCGCCCTGCAAATCATCGTCTTCTTCCTTGGTTTGCAGACCTGGTTTTGCGCCCCTGCTGCAGATGAAGGGAGTGAATGAGACTCCGTCTAATGTAATTGTCCCGTAAGTTTTTTAGTGTAACGGCATCGTTTAGTAATATAAATAACTACGGTCCACGGAGTAATAATAATCAAATGAGATGGAGGATCAACACGTATGAGGTCGAGTAAAGAGCAGACTATATTGAATTTGATCTTTTTAAGTATATAAATTCAGGTTTTTTAGTGTTAATTGAGTACATCTGTTAGATTAATATGTTAATACGGCTGAATTGGCTTACAGAATGTTAAGGATGTTTTTACTTGGACTGTAATTTGCTGGTCTGGTCTGGACTGGTCTAATCTGATTTCTTTGTATTTTTATAACTATCCAAATCTGATCTGGTCTGATATGAGACAGATTACAATCCAGGTAAAAAAATCCTAATAGGTCGATTTCTTGAAGGTCGACGCCAGCCCCCCAATCACTTAATCAACTTCCCCTTGGTCGACGTCAATCCCCTGGAGGTCGACGTCTCCTTGGTCGATGCACCCCTACTGGCCGACGCCCCTCGCAGGTCCACCTCCAAATGTCCATTTTTCCTTTTTGGTAAACCTTGTGAAGGTCGGCATCATAACCTTGGTCCATTAACCCTTCTTACTCAACATTCCGTTAGCCAACTCAGGTGTATTAACGTGTTAATCTAACAAGTGTACTCAATTAACATTAAAACCCCAAATTTGTGTACTTAAAAAAAATCAAATACAATATAGTGCACTCTTTACTCCATCTTATACAAGTTGATGTACTCAATTGACACTTTCCTCATAAACATGTTGGGCTTGTGGCCGCCCAACAAATTCGGTATCTTATACCAATTCTCCAATTCTCCATATCTCCATATATAACTACGTGGCCCTTAAATCAGTTTAGTCTCCAATTCTCCATATATAACTACGAGCCCGTTTGGTAGCACGAAAATCGGCTGTTTTGGCTATTGCTGCTGAAATTTATGAAGTTCTGGCTGAAGTGGCTGTTTTGGCTGATTCTGCTGATTCTAGAAAAAAATATTTCAAAAATATATTTTATTAATAAAATAAAGAAAAAATTACATGTAAAAATAGCTAAAATGGTCATCTACAGTAACTTCAGCCAATACAGCCAGAAAAGTAACTCCAACCTTACTTTTTCTGCTTATTACACAATTCAGCACGCGAAAGTAAAAATTACGTGTTTGGTGAAAAAGCTGGCTGATAAGCCTGATAAGCCGAAAAAAGGGGTCTCCAAACGGGCTCTACGTGAGTGACTCAATTTGCTATGTACTCCGCCATCATATCTTATTAATGATTATTATGATATATACGAAGTACCAAGGTAGATTTTGATTAATTAAATATACTATTAAATTAGGAAAAATTCACATAAATAATCTCAACTATTAACAGTCTTCCAATATTAATCCCAAGTATGTGTAATTCTAAAATAATCCGAAATTCATATGTAATCTTCTCATATTGATCCGGCATAACCTACTACATACTAAACAGGTAAATAAATTAAAAAATAAAAGAAAAAGAAAAGAAAGTAAACACAAGAAGGCTTTGCCGACACCTTCCCCATTTGTTTTCTCTTCTATTTGAGTTTATTCCACTCTGATGGAATTGATCGGGCAGTACACTAATGAGGAAGAAGAGATGTTAGAATGGTTTGAGCTGTAACCATGGGTTTCCATATCCAAGTTTACTCTAGCAATGGAGATGAACCCTGATTCTGTGTTTGGGGTAAATTAGAGTTTGGATATTTCCTGGGTGGGATCGGGAATGGAAGGACACGTAATAACGCCGGCTGCCGAGCTTCCCGCTGATCCGCCCCACCCAACACCCGTCGTTGTCAAAAACGTCGACCACCTCGTCCATGTGGAATTCCGCCGCCTTGATCTCCGGCGGATGCGGCCTGACCTCCGCGGCACTCACCGCCTCCCGCAGCGGCCCGGAAAGGTCGTCCTTGATGAGAGTGTTGTACCGGACTATGTAGCCCTTGCCGCCGGGCAGCTCCTCCACCACCGTGGCCTCGTAAGACGTGCTGATCTGATTGTCGAAGGAAGGAGCTGCGGTGAGAGTAAAGAAATAAAAAGAAAAAACTAAAACAAAAAAATTAAAATGTAGAAAGCCAATAGGAATAAGACACGTGTGATAGGTGACCGGATAACCTGATTCATTCAGGTTGGGGTTTATTTTGAGAAGATACCCTATATAGATTGGATTAAATTGGAATTACTCATATGTGGGATTAATATTAGAAGAATCCCAATATGTTAGATTAATGGTGTGAATTTTTCCATTAAATTATCAAATATAAATTAAGGGTGACAAATTGTAAGACCATTTTATGCCATAAGGATATTTTTTTACTCCCGGGGGTCTGGGGAAGGTTGGAGTAGGGATCAGAGCTGAAACTCAGCCTATTGAATTTCAAAACCTAATGTGTCTAGCGGGTTTCGAACTCGAGACCTTTCACTAGGCACAGATTTCAAACCTCACAACCAGCTGGGTTGGAATGCTTGGTTTATGTCATAATGATTACTTGGCTAGATTCCTTGAATGGAAGTTAGGAAGTTAGGGAATTTTTGCACTCGTATGATTTAATGATTGTATGATTTTATTATTTTATAATTTGTGAATGTACCGAGTAGTGAGGCTTCTAATAATAAAGGAATAATAACAGGAAAAATACTCCGTGTGTAACATATACCCGCCCGTCTCATTCTACATGTCTTACTTTTCTTTTTGAGTTGTCCGTAAATAAGTGTCACATTTCTTTTTCGGGAAAGAAATATGTGATCCGCGACATTTCTCTTTTATTATACTCGAGTTTCAACTAAAACTTTTATTTTTTCAACCACTTTATTAATAATCGTGTTAAATAAAACAAGACACATAAAATGAGACAGAGGTAATACTCCACCATTTTGTCCACATGGTTAAGGAGTATATATATATATATATATATATATATATATATATATATATATATATATATATATATTCTTATATACAAACTATATGTTATCTGCTTTATAGTCTAAGGACTGATGGATATATAGTGTACCCGGGGGTAGCTTATCCGAGGGGTTATTCGAGGAATAACCTGGAGAGAAGTCAGAGCAAACAAGTAGGAGAGAGAGTTAAATGTATTAAATGAACTCAGCGTGCTTTACAAGGAGAATAAGGGCTGCTATTTATGGCAGCCATAAATGCGATGAGAGTACACGCGTCAACAATCTAACGGACGAGGGGTCACCTCAATCGGGGTGGCACCGGCATTCGCATGTGCACCGCATTAAATGCGGTGGGTGGATGTGACGCCACATAAAATGCGGTGGTTGCTTGTTTCCAAAGGAAATCTTCGATGATTGCGTTGTAGCCGAAGGCGCACCTGTGGCCGAAGGCTCTGTGCAGCCGAAGGCTACCCTTATGCCGAGGGCACGAAGATGCCGAAGGCTCCTGAATTCTGTCATTTTCTCCCAGTAGCTCCGTATGCTCAAACCTGACTGTCTTGTGAGATTTGGAGCCCTCGGCCATGGGGCCGAAGGCACCCGTACATGCACTGCGGGCTTCTTGACACTTGGGCCGTTGTGCTTTGGGCCTCTTGGGCTTCTTAAGCCTGTTGGGCCTGTGTTAGAGTAGTAAGAGTCCGTGGACCGGGGGTTCCCGGGCCATATAGTCCATCAAGGACATACTCCGTATATGTTACAAATTTAAAAATTATGTAATCAATTGCTTTAAAATGAAGTTGGAAGAGGGTATACTTTCTTAGACACAAAATTTCTTTCTTTATCTTTCATCACCCCCTAAAAAATTGTTCTGCTTCCGCCATGGACCGGGAGAGAGGTGTATCATCTTAATGTGCAATTTTATGCCTGGGTCTCGCTCTTTAACGCCCTTATATGGTATCTGTCACATGCATTTCCTTGTATACGACATTTTTTTTGTTGGACTCATGAAAACAAATTCTGACTTTACTAGATCAACTTACTTGTACCCACTCCTTATATCCAATTTTATACCCACTCTTACAAGTTATTTTTTTGTCTGTGAATCTGTTTCACGGACAAGATATACATGTTTGTTCACAGACAAAACAAAGCATATTTTGTCTGTGAACGGGATTCACCGACAAAAAAAAAATAGTTTTCTTTACAGTTTATGTTTTTGACAACGAATCCTGTTTTTATTACTACATACTTCGTATAAACCAAGTTCTCAATACGGGTGGGGTAGCTCATCTAGTAGATAGGAGTGTCACAAGGGGTAAGTTTCAGGTTCGTATCCCGACAACTTCGACGAGAGGTTATATAATCTGTAAAAGTGCATAGGGCCTCTGCAAGTACTTTAGCTATAGTCTAATTGGCTATCGTTTATGATTAAAGTCCAATTTATATCATCACAATTAACTATCCGACCCGCATTGAGGCCCTTGAGATGACATCATTTCCCCCCAATTACATCATGTTTTTAATAGAGCATCTTTTAATCTGGTCTCGTGAGATATTGTATGAAGGGGAGAGAGGTGAATAATATTGCCGTGCAATTTATGCATGGGTCTCAGCTCTTTAAGTTCTTTAATCCCTTACCATTGTTTAAATTTTATATGATTTCATTTGATATGTTTAAATCTAATCTAGTTTGATCTCATTTGAGATTGAATATGATCTAATAAAAAATATTTAAAACCAGGTTGCCAAATAAACTGTGAGCCTCTAAGCTTATCGCTAATTTCTTAAAGCATTATACTTAGTGTACAATGAGGCACAAATAACTAATTTAATACGAATAGGTAGTTCCCCAAATATAAGTAAAATATGAGAGAAATGCAAGAACAGGAACAAGTTTTTACAATTCCTAAACTAAAAGTATTTTTTGTGTGATTGGACAAGAATACCCTAGAGGCATATTGGGCTTGCTTTGCCACAGTGCGCTGCCGTCGCTTAACGTATAAATAAAATCATAAACACACATAACAATTAACAAATAGTTAAGCAGATTAACAAATACGGAGTAGTTAATCATTCTGTTAATCAAAATGATTAACTAAACAGCAAACGTCAAGGATGTTAATCAAAATGTTTCTGAAACATCAATGTAAAGAAAATAAGAAGATAATGATCCAATAAGTAATTGATGGAGTATATGGCCCAGGAACCCCCGGCCCATAGACTCCTACTTCTCCTACACAAGTCCATTGGGCCCAGAGAACAACGCAGGCCCGAATGCAACGGCCCAAGCCTCGAGGTGGCCCAGAATACACGCTGGGGTGCCTTCGGCCTCCTTGGCCGAAGGCTCCAAAACTCACAGGATAGCCTTCTCTGACATAAGAAGCTACTGGGAGAAAACGGCGAAAAACATGAGCCTTCGGTATTATCAAGCCCTCGGCATCAGAGAAGCCTTCGGTCACACGAGGCCTTCGGCTACACAGGGGTCCTTGGTCGCATGGAGCCCTCGGCTACACAAGGAGCCTTCGGCCAAACACGCTCAATCATCGAAGATTCCTTTTGGAGACAGCCAACCACCGCATTTAATGCCACGTCACATCCGCCAACCGCATTCAATGCGGTTAACGTACCACTGCCGGTGCCACCCGGCTGATGTGACCCTTCGGCCGTTGGATTACTGACACGTGTACTCTCATCGCATTTATTGCTGCTATAAATAGCAGCCCTTACTCTTCTTGTGAGCCACGCTGAGTTCATTTAATAAAATCGACTCTCTCTCCTCCTATTTACTCTGACTTCTCTCTAGTTATTCCCGCAATAACCCTTCGGATAAGATACCCCCCGGGTAGACTATCCATCATTTGGTGCTCTCGTTGAGAGGTCTGAACTATCAAGTAAGAAACCCTCCCCCTCTACCAAATACGAAACACTTACCAAAAATGGGAAGAACCACTCGTGCCCAATCCAAAACCCTAGAGGAGAACCACGTAGCCCCCGGCGAAACCAACGGGGCTGAGGCCTCCAACAGGCTCTTGGTACCCGAGGGTGGTATCATCCTCGAATTGGAGCAGGCTACTGCTGACCTCCGTCAGCAGCTGCAGAAGAACGCCCCTGATGCCCGCATTGACCTTAATAATCGAAGGAGGGATCGGAGTGAGAACCAAGTTCCCCCTCCGGCCCCGGCCATCGATCTTCAGGCTGCCTTTGCGGCCTTTGTTCAGAACATGGCTCTCAATTCCGGAACCCTCGTCTCTTAGGCTCCCCTTCAGCCCTACGCTGGGGGAAATATTATTCAATTACCACCACTCCCTCCTCTGTTCAACAACCCTCCCCCGGGGATTGGCAATGCAGAGGGGGTCATAGCGCAGGATACCGCCTCCCAAGAGGCCCAATCCAGGGACAAGCGCCCCATGATGAAGGAGAAACCCCGAACCTCTGCACTTGAGAGGCTTGGGGGAGCTCCCGGGCACTGAGGGGTCCAAGACCGCCTCGGGAAACAAGCATTCAGCAGGCCCCAGGAGAGTGGAGCCTCTGCTTCGGGCGCCGAGGGCGTACCTCCCCCCCCCCCGAAGCAAAGGCAAAGCCCTCCTCCATGCCGATGACGCCAGGCACCAAATCAATCAGGCTCAATCCTTCCGGGCCAACTCCCAAGGGGTTGCCCCGAAGGATCCCAAGGACGAGATCATTGAAGCCCTCCTCCGTCAACTCGAGGAGAATCGTCAGGCACCCCCGACGGCTTCCCCAGCGAGGCCAGATCCAGAGTATGCTGACCTCCGGGCGCAAGTGGAGGAGATGAAGCGTAAACTTGCCGAAGGCTCAGGCGAGCCCCTCATTCAGCTCCGCACTAGGACGCCTTTCACCCCAAGGGTGCTGGCGGCCAAAATTCCTCATAAATACCGGGGGCAGCCCATCAAACCATACGAGGGGAAGACGGATCCCCAAGAACACTACAGCAGGTATCAGAACAGTATGATGATGATGGGGGCATCAGACGAATACTTGTGTCGTTGGTTCCTTCCACCTTGGAGGGGCCGGCGTACGAGTGGTTCAACCGATTGCCCGAAGGCAACATAGATTCTTGGCAAGAACTTGCTCACCGCTTCCTCACACAATTCGCTGGGAGGCATCGCTCAAAGAAACATTTCTCCCACCTTCTGAATGTGAGGCAACAGAAGGAGGAAACCCTTCGGAGTTTCCTGGAGCGCTGGAGGCAAGCCTCCCTCGAGGTCGAGGGCGCCGACGACAGGACACTAATGGCCCTCTTCCACACCGTCCTCTGCAACGGTAACTTCTCCCGGAGCCTTATCACTGACCCCCCTCGCGATTATACAAAAGCCCTTCAGCGAGGGGACAGATATGCCGAGGCGGAGGAAATCGAGAAGGATCGCCGCAACACAGATCCTTCTCAAAAGAATGAAGGCAGGATTCGGCCCGGGGGGCCTCCCCCTCCGGCCAACCGAGATACACAGTACAACGATCGCTCCCGGGGTGGCCAAGCCAGACCCGGGGGCGGTTACAAGAACAATCCGAAGGCATGGGCGCAACCCGTCCTCCTTGAGCACCCACGTACTCCCCTGACGCACCCCGTCAGCGTCATTTTGGATCATGCAGAAGAGCGAGGGCTCGTGGAGCGAGACTCCCGTACACCCCTCGAAATTTATGCCATAGGCCCTGATGAGCCCTATTGCCGCTTCCACCGCCATCATGGACACAAGACCGACGACTGCCATAAGCTGAAAACCGCCATTGAAAGGCTGATACAGGCGGGCCACTTGTCTCAATTTATCAGGGGCCCTCCTCCCCAGGGTCCCCCTCATCACCAAGGACCTCCGCCGAAGGCAAACAAGTGGGTGAACCCAAACACCATCCCTTTGGGAAACCCACAGGGGAAGAAGCGTGAAATTGGGGGCCTTGATGACGAGGGAGAGGGCTCCCATCAACAATACAAGCGCCATATCCATATGATCAACGGCGGCAACACCGGAGGCGATTCGACAAGCCAAAGGAAGAAGTGGGCACAGTCCCTTTACATTGGGGAAGTCAATCACATGCCCCAAACTAAAAGGCCGAGGGCGGATCCCATCTTCTTCACAGATGCGGACCTCCCCTCGGGTTCTCTGCCGCATAGGGATGCCCTCGTCATCCGCACAGAGATCAATGACGCCATCATCCTCCGGATTTACGTTGACACGGGGAGTTCTGTCAACGTCATGTACCTCAGCACTTTTCAAGAGTTGGGACTCGACAGGGGGTCCCTTCGGCACATCAACACCCCCCTCTCCGGATTCACAGGGGACAGCATAGACGCCGAAGGCGTCATCAGCCTCATGGTTGAATTCGGCGACGGATCCCATAGAGCCAAGCTCGAAGTGGAATTCGTCATCGTCAACCTCGACTGCGCATACAACATCATCCTTGGCCGGCCTGCCCTCGAGGACTTGGAGGCCGTCATCTCTATGAGGCATCTCTGCCTCAAATTCCCCACACCCACCGGCATCGGCTACTCAAGGGGGAATCAGAAGCTCTCCAGGGCCTGCTACCTTCAACTTACCAAGAAGGTTAGTAAAACTGAATTTCGGGTTGACACCATCACCACCAAGGCCCTGGAAGAAGAAGAAGGCAGGCCAAGGGCTGAACCTGCCGAGGAGACTGAAGACTTGATACTCAATCCGGCCAAGCCGGAGAGAGTCCTGAAGATTGGAGCCAAGCTCCCCGAAGACCTGAAGGCTGGCATCACCAAAGCCCTCCGCGCCTACTCCATTGTTTTTGCATGGGGGCCGGAGGATATGCCAGGAATCGACCGAAGGGTCATCACCCACCGCCTAGCGGTGGACCATTCGGCCAAACCGGTGCAGCAGCGGAGAAGGCCCCTCTCGGTCGAGAGAAGGGAATTCGTGAAAAAGAAAGTAGCTATGCTCCTCTCCATCAAACACATCAAGGAGGTGAAATACCCTTCTTGGTTGGCAAACGTAGTCCTTGTACAAAAGCCCCCTACCTTCCGCATGTGCGTAGACTACACGGATCTGAATAAGGCGTGCCCTATGGACCCCTTCCCTCTACCGAACATTGATCAACTGGTAGATGAGACCGCGGGATGCGAGATCATGTCATTCCTCGACGCATTCCGCGGATATCATCAAATCTACATGCATGAGGAAGACGCTGAAAAAACCGCCTTCATGACACCCGAAGGCATCTTCTACGTCAGCAAAACCCTCCGGGAGGCCGAACTCAGGTATTCTCCCGTCGAGAAGACGGTGCTAGCCATCGTGTGGACCGTCAAAAAACTTGGCCACTACTTTCAAGCTCATCCGGTCCAAGTGCTCACCCATCAACCCCTCGGCGCCCTCATGAGGAGTCCCACTAGCTCCTCTCGGATGGTGAAATGGGCCATCTTCCTCAGCCAATACAACATAGACATTCGTCCGAGGCCTGCCATTAAGGGCCAAGCCCTGGCAGACTTCGTGACGGAATGCACCGCGAGATCAGCGGTGGATGAAGAGCCTTCGGCACCCCTCGATGAATGGAGGACACTCTATACCGATGGCTCCTCGGCCACTAAAGCATGCGGAGGGGGAGTAGTTCTGATCACACCCGAAGGCTTTCGCGCCTATTATGCCGTCCGCTTCTCCTTCAAAGTCTCCAACAACGAGGCCGAATACGAAGCCCTCCTCTGCGGCCTTCGGCTGGCAGCAAATCTGAAGGCTAAGATGATCCACGTCAAATGTGACTCCAAACTTGTCGTGGGTCAAATTTCCGGGGAGTACGAAGCCAAGGAAGGAAGGATGAAGCAGTACAAGGAGGCCGCCAAGGAGTTGCTTAAGGTATTTGAGGCACATTCTCTTACCCAAATACCGAGGGCTCAAAACTCCGAGGCCGACATTCTATCCAAGCTCTCGGATGAATCCCCCGAGCACCTCTCAAAAATTGCGAGAATTGAGGAACTTAGCCTCTCAAGCATCCACGCGAGCCCCGTCATGAGCATTAACCTAAGGCCGGAGGATTGGATCTCCGACATCATCACCTTCATCAACACGGGTCAACTGTCCCAAGACGAAGCCCGCGCGAAGTTAGCAAAGCTGAGGGCTCCCAGCTACACCCTCGAGAATGGGAGGCTTTACAAAAGATCTTACAACGACACCCTTCTCCGGTGCCTTCATCAAGACGAGGCCGAAGTCGCCATGGAGGAAGTGCCTTCATCATCTCCGACAATGGCACTCAATTTGAGGCAGCCCCCTTCTGCGCCCTCCTGGAGGCATGGGGCATCAAACACACCTTCTCATCCGTTGCCTACCCTCAGGGCAACGGACAAGTAGAGAATGCCAACCGCACCCTCCTCGAAGGGTTAAAAAAGAAGCTGGAAGTCGAAGGGGGAGGCTGGGTAGAAGAGCTCCACAACATCTTATGGGCCTACCGCACCACCCCTCGGCGCGCAACAGGCGAAACGCCCTTCTCCCTATGCTATGGCTTCAAGGCTAAGGCTCCAACGGAGGTTACCCTTCCTACCCGAAGGGTGGAGCAATATGAACCCGAGGACAACGACGCCAACATGGCCCTCGATCTCCATCTCATCTCAGAACGCCGAGAGCAAGCCTTCCTCAGAGCCGAAAACTATAGGAGACAGGTCAAAGGCTACATCGACGCCAAGGTCCGCTCCAGGGAATTTCAGGTGGGCGACTACGTCCTCCGACGGAGGGAGGCCAGCTTACCCACCGAAGGCGGCAAGATGGCGCCTAAGTTTGAAGGCCCCTACATTGTGTCAGCCATCATCAAGCCAGGAACATACAAGTTAAAGCATCCTAATGGGACAGAGGTCCCTAGACATTGGAATGTGCACCACCTTGTCAAATTCTATCAGTGAAACATGAGTGGCCAAGCCCCCATCAAGTGTAAATGATCAATGGCCCAAGGCCCCAACCGTTTTGAAAGACTAATCAAAAGGCCAAGCCTTCATCACGTATATGTTACACAAACGGCCCAAGGCCCCCTCCCCCCTGAAAATAAGTGGCCAAGCCCTCATCTCTTCACCAAAATAGGCACAAGGCCTCTTCCTCTCATGAGGGGGAACACCAATTTAGGTACCAAGTACCAAGTGTGGGGGTCACCCCCATCACTCTTTGAAAACACCAAGTGTTTTCTCACTAAGCCGTACCCCACGAGGATGCAATCATGCATACATTATGCATACTTATACATACCGTCAAAAAAAAAAACCGGGGGGTGCAACACCCCTCGGCTCCGGCTGGCACCATGTGCCCCCGGCTATTTGTGTTCCACACACAAATAAAACCCTTCCCAGGAACGCTTTCCGCGCCATCCCCCAAGGGGAGGCAGGCAACGGACCATGTCCCGGGCCCAGGATTCGACTTCCACAAACGAAACGCTCCCCGCGCTATCCCCCAAGGGGAAGCAGGCAACAGACCATGTCTCGGGCTGAGGGGACGACTTTCAAAACCGAGGCGCTTTCCGTGCTATCTCCCAAGGGGAAGCAGGCAACAGACGATGTCTCGGGCCGAGGAAACGACCCTCAAACCCTTCGCGGGATATCGGAAGGTCATTCCCGAAGGGGGAGCCAACGGTTTATTCCGTTGCCTCCCATATAGGCCAAGCCTTTCCTACAAACCAAGTTTCTAGATGCCTCTCCTACACCATCTTAAAAAAAAAGATGTGTAGGGGGGAGGGAACTCCCCGGATACTATTCTCCCCGGAGGCTCAACACTTCGGATATATATTCCCGAAGGCTCCTACAAAGGCACAAGAAAATCTCTCAACAACAAGTCATTTGGCTACATAGCCGAGGGCTTCCCTACATGAAACCTTGGAGTACAAGAATTCCCCCGGAGGCCCAAGAAGAGGGCTCACTGGCAAAACTTCACCTAAATTTGGCTAGGTCCGAAATTTAGGCTGAACCAAAGCCAACTATGCTCCATGCCGAGTGCTACACAAAATTCTAAGGCAAGCTAAATCTATATCTACACAAACCGAGGGCTACGCGCGAGACCTATGGGACACAAACCTCAGGATACAGTCCATGATTTTTGATCCCCCCGACAGCTGTACACACCGGAGGCTCAATTCTCACACTTGAGGGACTCACTACAACGTCTATTGAAACTACGTGAAAAAATGACTAAGTCCACAAATGGGAACCCTTCGGGGGCAATTCTTCACCGAAGGCTTGTGACCGACGGCCCCCCTAAGCTACTTGGCAATGACCGATGCAATTTCACGTGGTGGATTTCCCAAGTCTCGATCATTCTGGCCTTCGGTACTGATACTACAATCCGGAGGGGTCCCAATGGCTCATCACCAAAGGCATGCAATGGAACTGAGGGCTCATAACAAAAGTTCTCACTTAGACAATTTTCTAAGTCCACAATCACAAGCCCCCTGGTGATCCTGCTCTACAGCCGAGGGGTTTTGACAAAAAGTTTTGCTGTGAAAAGTTTCTAAGTCCACAATCACAAGCCCCCTGGTGATCCTGCTCTACAGCCGAGGGGTTTTGACAAAAAGTTTTGCTGTGAAAAGTTTCTAAGTCCACGACAACGGACCCCCGACGATACTACCCTTCAGCCGGGGGCTGGCAAGTGGTTACACTTAGAAATTTTTTCTAAGTCCACACGGTTGTGGCCCTCGGGAAAAGAGACATAAGAGAGGGAAGCATACATTCGCCCAAGTAAAGAAAGGCATACATTCATTCATACAATAAAATAAGACCGGAGGCATTCATTGAGAAAAAACCCGAGGGCAAAACATTCATCACCAGAATATACAAATACAAGAGATGTTTGTTTACAATGGACCGAGGTCGGAGACTACAAACTATTACAAAATTGTACATTAAGGAATTTCAAGCTTGGGCATTCTCGGCTCCATCCTCCTTCAGCTTCGAAGCAGCGTTCTCCCTGGCTTCCTCTTCATCATCATCCGCCTCCTTCATCAGCTCCGAGTCCTCAAGGTCAGGCCTCTCGACGCCTGGAGGGAGGGGAACACGCGTATCCGGCTGGAGGGGGGGCAACCCATACGCTGCAGGGTTGAAGTCCTTGGGGTCCACCCCGTGGTGCATGGCAAGCCTCCGGTAGACGAGCCACTGTGTGAAGAACTCGCCCCCGTCATAATATTCTTTGCCCTTCCGGGCCAACCACAAAGCCCCGGGGCTAGCCGCCCAGTCATCCACAGAAGCCTCGACAACCGAGGCTACCCACGGCTTCTACTCTTCGCCTCTCCAGCCCCCGACAACAAAAGCGGCAACAGCGTCCTTTTCGGCCTGAGCAATGACTTCCTTCTTTGCATCCTCGACCTTTTCAGCAGCGACCGTAGCAGCGGCGGCGGCGAGCTCCTCGGCCTCAGCCTTGCCCTCCGCTTTTCCTTCGGCTTTGCCCTCCATTCGGGCAACCTCCAGCTTCTTCTCCATCTGCCGGAGGGTCTCCTCCAGAATTGCCATCTTCCGGATGGCCTCGGTGTTAGTCACGACGAGCTTCCTCAGGGCCTCGTCGGACTCCGCCTTCTGGAGGCGTAATTGTTCCGCCCTCTGGACGTGTTCTCCGAGGGCTACACTGGCCTGTAGACACAAAAAAGAAACAATGGATCAAACCACTGCAAAAAAAAAAACTAAGGACAAAAGGCTAAGGGAAGAGAGAATATTAAGACTTACAGTCACCGAGGCCTGGAGAAGCTTAGCGTCCAGGGCAGCGTCGTCGTACCGGCTCGGGGTCGATCTATCCAGCGAAGGAGTGGCCCCATCCAAGAACTCCTTCGGATCCAGGGTGCCGTGCAGAATGGCGGTCCCTTTCTTGATGGAGAATTGGACGTTCTCCCGGGGCCATGGCCCGTCTTCCATCTGCTCCGGAAGGGGGGCAGCAGCAACGATCACCTGCGGCGTGCCGGAGGAGGAATGGCCCTCAGAAATAACCACTGGCGCCCCCTTCGCTCCGACGGCCTTCTTAGCCTTCTTGCCGGGGGCCTCGACACCTTTGACGAGCGCCTTCCTCTTGGCGGCCTCAATTTGGAGGACTCCAGTCGCAGTGCCAGTAGCGGCATCAGCACCTTTCGACGGCCCCTCCCCCTTCGGCACCTGGGGGACATCTTCCTTCGGGAAGAATTGGTCAACGGGTTTCTGTTGTGAGCCCCCCCCCCTCCTTCTTCTTCCTTGGCTCCTTGGCCAATTGCTTCTTCAGCTTCGCGAAGTTCTTCGCGTCCATCTCCACACCTGAAAAATAGGAAAACATGCGAAGATAAGTTGGACATCAAAACACACAAAATGTCCTAAGTACAAGACTCGGAGCCTTCGGCAATCACCTCCGGCACTCTCATACACCCTATCTATCGGAGGGTACTCGTCACCGGTCTCCCCCATCAGCCGGAACCGCCGGAAACCCAGGCGAAGCAGCTCCTCCGGGAGAGTGGCATCCTTGATGGTCTTCTGCTTGTCCGAGCCCTCCGGCTTGGCTACCAGCTTCTTCCCCTCCTTCGCGAGGAAGGCATTCCCTACTTTAGGATGCCTCTTGAAGTTATCGCGGAGGGGAGCAGGGAAAGGATTCTCCTCCATCCGGATGAAGCAGAACTTGTCCTTCCAACCTTTGTGGGAGGAAGGGACCTCCGAGAACAGCCTCCACTAAGGAACCTGCTAAAGATTAGCGAAGCCCTCGCTATTGGCGTGTCCCCCCCGGCAGAGATTGAACGAAAGAAGGAATTGATCTAGCGAGGCCTCCACTCCCCTCTCCCGGCACAGCGACAGGAAGCCTGATAGATAAGAGTGGCTGTTCGGAGTGATCTGGCAGGGAGCAAGCTTGACGAAACACAGATACTCCGGTACAAAGGGATGGAGTGGGAACCTAAGGCCCAGCTCCACAGACAGAATGTGCACCGCAAAACAGCCTTCGGGGGGGTGTAGGAGCACATCATCTGGCCCCGGCTCTACCACTTGTGCCGAAGGCCCAGCGAAGAATTGAGTCGCCATATATTCAGCATGCGTGGCCTTGGTTTTCACTTCTAGAGCGGCGGTGTTCAAATATGAGTGCCCCTCCGGAATTCCAACGGGTCGGCCCACGTCAGCGGCAGCCTGCTTCTTCTTAGAGGGCCCCCAGATCTTCTTCTTCTTCTTACTCGGGGCCACGCTGAGGGGTTCCGGGTCAAGGGGCCTAGAGCTCCCGGCTCCGTCGGCATTTGCAGGAGGTGGAGCAGCGATGGTCACCCTCATCCTCTCCTTCTCTTCCTCCTCCTCGGCAGTTTGGACCGCGAGAGCCATCTCCTCATCTTCGATCACTTGCTCAAACTCCTCGGCTTCGGCCTCAGTTATGAGCCGGTTCTGAACTTCGGCAGCTACTTGCGAATCATTGATATCCGAGGGCTGTTCACTTGAGGACTCCACCCCGGATATGCTCTCAGAATGCACCGGGGCCTCCCTTGAGATGTCCTGGGAATCGCTTTGCGATGACATTCTTCCCTAAGTACGAGGCGAAAGGTAGAAAGGAAAACACTACTCGAAGGCTCTAACCGGGGGCTCCTAGCGTCTCTAAGGCACCAAATCTAAGAACAATAAAGCTAAGTATGCTGAGGAAACGGAGAGCAGATGAAGGGCTGACCTTTGGGATTGGAGTTTAATCGAGGGCAAATGTTTCTCTCTCTAAAAAATTTGGCAGAGCTTCGCTAGAGTTTATGAACGCACAAGGAGGACTGAGCTCTGCCATGGGGTATTTATAGGCAACTGGGCCTCGAAATTTGGGCCTCGATTTGAAAAGCCCATCATTACGAACCTTCGCCTCAGCTAATGGGTGGCACCCGCCCACCTTCGATCAACAGAAGCATGCCACGTGTGCCCCTCTTCCAACGGCTCTATTACAACGGCCATATTTCCGAAATACCAGGATGTCCTCGGATAATAGCCTCCGCCTATCACCAACTACAGCCTTCGGTGATTACTTTCACCGAGCGCCTTCGAGAAAGAAGTAGTATAAGCCTTCGGCTTATCGACAATTTCACTCCCAGTTAATGGCACCCCTCGGGGCTACACGCAAACATCATAACTCCTTCAAACCGAACTTACCTTCGATCCAAAGGAGTGGGGGACTGGGATACACCCCTCGGGAATCACACACAAAATACACAAAAATTCCCAAATGCAACAAATTCACAAGTGACGCATACAGCCTCCGGGCAAACATCAAAGTAAAAGCCCTCGGGTACATACTTCAATAAACCCCTTCGGCAGAAAACAAGTATCAAAATTTTTTTCCCCACATCACTTGTGGAAATAAAGCAGCCCTCATCACAACACATGCAGGCAATACATCTATGTTTTCCTCAGAAAACCCTCGACATGTGAGGGACTGAGGGAAGCCTTCGGCAATCAGCAGAAGGCAAGTTCTCAAGCAAAGGCGCCCAACTAAATGGTGAAGCCTCCGGAAGAATCAACACATCTACTCCTTTTCCCTCAAGTACCTTTCGGCAAAAGGAGTGAGGGACTCCTGATGGAGTATATGGCCCAGGAACCCCCGACCCATAGACTCCTACTTCTCCTACACAAGTCCATTGGGCCCAGAGAACAACGCAGGCCCGAATGCAACGGCCCAAGCCTCGAGGTGGCCCAGAATACACGCTGGGGTGCCTTCGGCCTCCTTGGCCGAAGGCTCCAAAACTCACAGGATAGCCTTCTCTGACATAAGAAGCTACTGGGAGAAAACGGCGAAAAACATAAGCCTTCGGTATTATTAAGCCCTCGGCATCAGAGAAGCCTTCGGTCACACGAGGCCTTCGGCTACACAGGGGTCCTTGGTCGCATGGAGCCCTCGGCTACACAAGGAGCCTTCGGCCAAACACGCTCAATCATCGAAGATTCCTTTTGGAGACAGCCAACCACCGCATTTAATGCCACGTCACATCCGCCAACCGCATTCAATGCGGTTAACGTACCACTGCCGGTGCCACCTGGCTGATGTGACCCTTCGGCCGTTGGATTACTGACACGTGTACTCTCATCGCATTTATTGCTGCTATAAATAGCAGCCCTTACTCTCCTTGTGAGCCACGCTGAGTTCATTTAATAAAATCGACTCTCTCTCCTCCTATTTACTCTGACTTCTCTCTAGTTATTCCCGCAATAACCCTTCGGATAAGATACCCCCCGGGTAGACTATCCATCAGTAATATTCCATGAAATCATCTACTCCCTCCGTCCCATAATTATCTTCATTCTTTCCTTTTTGGTCCGTCCCAAAATTATCTCCTCTTTCCCTTTTTAGCAAAGGATTTGTGGTTCACAACCATTCTTACACATTTCTCTCTCCTCTGCACAACTCTCCACCACACATTTCCCACTTTCTTAATCTCTGTGCCCAGTCAAAACCGAAGTTAATTCTGGGACGGAGGGAGTACTAAAAAGGACATCTGTGGACAGTGGTTTAGGAAGGGAAAGGGAATCAAACGAGAAACATGCACTACCATTATAAAGATTTGAAGCAAATTCTCACTTTACAAGATCAACTTACTTCTATCCAGGCAAATTATTTTTTTGTTTGTGAATCTCTTTCACAATTAACATGTTTGCTAATCGTGACAAGATCAACTTACTTCTACCCAGGCAAGTTATTACTTATACTCCAATTTTATATCCACCGTGACAAGTTATTTTTTTGTTTGCGAATCTCTTTCATGGACAAGACATACATGTTTGTTCACCGACAAAAAATAATTTTCTTTACAGTTTATGTTTTTGACAATGAATCCTGTTTTTATTACTACTTATAAACCAAGTTCTCAATACGGGTGGGATAGCTCATCTAAGTTTCGGGTTTGAATCCCGACAACTTCGACGGGAGGTAAATATGTAAAAGTGCATATGGTCTCTGCAAGTACCTGAGTTAGAGCCTAATTGACTATTGCTTTTGATTAAAGTCCAATTTATATCCTCACAATTAACTATCCGATCTGTATTGAGGCCCTTAAGGATGAGATGGCATCATTTTTTCCAAATTACATCGTGTTTTTTATTTGGTCTCGTGAGATCTTGTATGAAGGGAAGCGAGGTGTATAATATTGCCGTGCAATTTATGCCTGGGTCTCGCTCTTTAAGCTCTTTAACCCTTTACCATTGTTTAAATTTTATATGATTTCATTTGATATGTTTATGTCTAATTTTATATGATTTCATTTGGAATTGAATATGATCTAGTAAAAAACTGATTTAGTGATTCTAAATAAAAGTCGTTTAACAATTCATTCAATACGTAGATCAGAGCCCGTTCGGAATGATAATGTTTTCCAGCTTATCAGGCTTATCATCAAACTTTTTAACCAAACACGCAACTTTTGATTCGGTGAACTAAATTGTGTAGTAATAAGAAAAAGTAAGGTTGTAGTTACTTTTCTGGCTGTATTGGCTGAAGTTACTATAAATTACTAATTTAGCTAATTTTTCATATAACTTTTTTCTTTATTTTATTAATAAAATACGTAGTATATTATTTTTTTTCTTCATAAACCCGCAAATACAACCATTTCAACTAGAATTTGATAAATTTTAGCAGAATTAGCCGATTCAACTGATTTCAGTGTTATGAGACGGGGTCTTAATGTTAAAACACCAATAATCAACATGAAGAAGCAGTCATATATTTGTAAAATTATTGATTTAGAAAAAGGAACTTTGTAACAAGTGCTCATGGGTAAACAAATTTAAAATTTACCTATAAACATATTTATATAAGTGTGAATTTCTCAAATATGAATAAAAACGGGCTAATTGCAAAAATAAGTTCTATTTTTTTCTTCTGAAATTCGCCAAATATGAGTAATTATATGTACTTGGACTAGAATACCCCTTGCAGTGCCTCCCACCCCCCAATCACTTGCAACAGCCCCCACCGGCCACCACCTACTGAAGGCCACCATTGCTGTCGCCGGAATCCGCCAAATTTTTTTAGAATGCATTTGCCACCGTTCTGACGCCGCCACCGCCATCAACATTGGAGTGACCCGCTACCAACGGGCTGATCCGATTATGGAAGGGAACTTTAGAGGAAATTAATCGTTTTAATTTATTAGATTTGGATTGTTAAGAGTAGATAATTAATGTTTAGTCATATTTAATTGAAAAGATTTAGCTTGAACTTCTCTTTGTGAAATCAAGTTTAGGTTCTATTTAGGACAAATTCACTAATATATACTCCGTATGATATGATCAAATAAAAAAGCATAAGGTACATAGATTGTGTAATCTTTTACGGTAATGAAAACCTGAAATATTCTTACCCATGAGTAGTGAAGGATTAAAAACAAATGTGAAAATCTCTAAGAGAAAAAATGAGTCCATGGAAAAGTCCCATTTTCATGAGTCTTTTAGATTTAGTCCCATTTTCGAGACCGTTTGGCAACAATGTTTTTCGATTTATCAGACTTATCAGTCGACTTTTTCATCACACACCTAACTTTTGCTTTCGCGCGCTGGATTGTGTAATAAACAGAAAAAGTAAGGTTGATGTTACTTTTCTGGCTATATTGGCTGAAGTTACTGTAGATAATCATTTTAGTTATTTTTACATATAATTTTTTCTTTATTTTATTAATAAAATACATTTTAAAAATAATTTTTTTAAAATCAGCAGAATCAGCCAATGCAACCACTTCAGTCATAACTTCATAAATTTAAGTAGATTCAGCCAAATCAGCCAATTTTCGTGCTACCAAACGGGCACTTCATAGAAAAGTTTAGATTTAGTCCCATTTTATTACTCTTAACGTCTCACAAAACTGTACTCCGTATTAATTTTGTTATTTAATCATCTCAAAAAATTGTGTCATTTGTACATAAATTAATACTTCCTCCATTCTTTTTTAGTTACAACGGTCAAGATTTCACACTTGCCAACGCACGTCTTTGACCGTAATTATATCTTAATCTTTATTAGTAAAAAATAATTAAAAATCAGATTTTGAAAATTTGTAATGAGATAAATTGAACAATATTTTTTTAAAAAATAATTTTCATAAAATAATACCGTAAAATGTAGTCAAAGTAGAACATGTGAATAGTGTAAATTCAACATGTTGCGATTAAAAAAACGGAGAATAGTATAATATGTGTTTGAAATTCACTTCTCTTTTTGTTTGCTCAAATCTTTATCATATACTGATATACTAGTACAATTTATACTTTATTATTTCACGTGTAAGTTAAATTTCATCAAAAAAAAGGATGACACTCCATCAAAAAAGTTTAGATTTAGTCCCATTTTATTACTCTTAACATCTCACAAAACTGTATTAATTTTGTTATTTAATCATCTCAAAAAATTGTGACATTTGTACATAAATTAATATAATATGTGTTTGAAATTTACTTCTCTTTTTGTTTGCTCAAATCTTTATCGTATACTAGTACAATTTATTCTTTATTATTTCATATGTAAGTTAAATTTCATCAAATTAAAAATAGGATGACACCCCATACTTGAGAGCCCCCAGCACCGACCGGACAGCTAGCTGGGAGGATGTAAATTGAACTTTGATATCAAAAAAAGAATGGAACTCCATCCCAAGTCATTGCTTGGAGTTGAACCCGAGACCTGTTTCTTGTGGTACTCCCTTCTCTTCCCTTCCTGCCAAGTGAGCTACACCATTTCATCAAATTTTATGGGATATGGAGAGTACAAAATTACAAAAATACTATTCATGTTACCTACTCCAATTTTCTTATTTGTCCAAAATGCATTTAGCGGAAATCAAACAACCTTAAGAAAGGTGGACTTGGAAGACGACTAGCTCATCATTATTTGTCAAAACTGGAATGAGCGGATAACAGTGACCAATCCACGTTCAGTAAAGTGGCTCAGCCAAATCCGCCAATCACAATCTCTCCCCATTTCAAACTCGAAACGCAATAAAATATCCCAAGAAGAGAAGAGGGTATACGGATTGAAGCAAAACAGAGAAAGAAAAAGGCGTGTACAGCAAGACGGACTAGTATTTTGGAATCTCTTTTCTCACCTGCCAACTTCCATTTCTGTATACTTTTATGCCCCCCCTTCCCTCACTATCTTTTGTCTTCCCTCTTTCAAAAACTTCTTCAATCGGACGTTTCTGTTTGTCTTTTAAAGAAATAAATAAAAAAAGATCTGGAAAAGACTGTCAGTTTCAGTTTCCAGGACCAGTACGCTTTGCCAGTCGTTACAGAGAGAGAAAGCTCAACCATTGCGGAGGAAGAGTGCTCATGGCCTGTTTCTCCTTGCTGTTTAGGCTTCTGTTGGAAGCTGGGTGCTGATCAACGCTCTTTTCTGGTGTGAATTCGAATAAAAATCGAATCTTTTTCCATATATTTGTGTGTAGAGACAGGAAGTTACGATTTGATAAAGAGTATGGGCTTTTCACCACTTTTTTGCTGCGTCAAGGGTTCTGGGTATGACCTCTTCTTGAATTTGTGCATTTCCTTCTTGAATTATCCTTGTTGATCCTCTTTGGTTGATGCTATAATTGATTTTCAGAATGCCTGCTTAGATTTTGTCAAAATTTGACCAGTTAACCATGTACTTCTTTGTGTAGTGCTCCCTCCTTTCCATCCCACTTTTGATCTCTAATTACTAGTACTCCGTAGTAATTTGAATATTATGGAACTAGAATTAACTCAATCTTTGGCCAAGTTTTGTCAAGTTTTATACTAATATAAAACGCAGGCTGTCTTATAGGTAGAACAGAGACATAACATAATTCCTCAAATATGATTTTCATTGTTTTGTCATTTGATTTTTAGGAACGGATGAGTTCCATCTATAGAAAAGAAAAGACATTTCTAATCTGTTTTCGCGCATGACTCATGTTTTGCTCCACTGCAACATGTTTTATTTTAGCTATACAACAAGTTTGTTGAATGGGAAGGCATGTTATGTACTTTTCTTTATAGAATGCTGCATTATACAGGAAGGACAAGACAAAGAAGAAGCCAATGTGGCGGGTGTTTTCTCTGAAGGAATTGCAATCAGCTACCAACAATTTTAACTATGACAACAAGCTGGGAGAAGGCGGATTTGGTAGTGTTTATTGGGGTCAGCTCTGGGATGGATCACAAGTGAGTCATCAAAATGTCCTCCCATATATCTATCTATTGAGTTTGAGTTATCTTGCATTGCAGTTTTCACTATTCAGGTAGTTGCTAATTGTGCTATTACTGATGAAAATTAAGTTTCCTGTCCCAGCTATCATGCATACTGGATGGTCGATCTTGAAAGGGACAATATCTTAATGTGCGATTTTTTTTTTCAAGTAAAATTTTCAAATCAGGTTGTTTTCAAACGCAACCAGTCAGACAGGATTAGATGGGTTTTGGTCACAAATAGTGACCGGATTCACTTCTTACCGAAGGAACATATTGACCTTCATGTTAAGAAATCCCCAGTGTACTTAGTCCAAACAAGAGTTAGGCTTTAATTAAGCAGTGATGATTTCATGCTATACCATACTAATTTCTATGTACTGAAGTACTTTGATATTCTCATTTGGGTTATTACTTTCATTTTCCAATACACTACTAATTTTGTAGACAAACGTGTTATTGCCAGTTTTTTCCATATAATTATATATATAAATATATACGAAGTATGTTGTATTTTACTATGAAAAAAATCTCAGTAGGTGGATACTGTGTGTATTTCTTTGCTGTATACTTTTCTTTTAAAAGTGAACTAGTTTCTATATCATTAGTTTTACACTTATACTTAAACGTTAACGCCTTTAAGCTGAATTTGGCAAGTAGGAAAAATATGTCATATTTAAAAGAGAAAATCTGAAAAGAACAGATTGAAGAACAAATAGTCACTGTGTGTAAAAGAATTTTCCTCTGCTAGTCTGCTGTGACTTTGCCTGATGTGAGAAATTATAGAGGCTGTAGTAGTTTATAAACTAAATATAGCATAATATAATTAAGGGAAATAAATTCTCCAAAAATAAATATTGAAGGGAAAGAAAAAACTATAATTTCCATCATTTGCAATGGAGCCAAAGATTCATTATTTTTTGGCTTGAGAATATGATGGAATAAAGCAAAATGGCTCACCTAACTGTTTGCGCTTCTTTGTTATGAAGCAGCGGTCAATCCATGCAATTTTCGTCGCAATTTTCACTATAGGTCATCGGGAAACAGTCTCTCTGTGCTTTAGTACAGGGGTAAGACTGCGTACATCCGACCCCCCCTTACCCCACCGTAGGTGGGAGCCTTTGCGGCACTGGGGTAAATGATGATTGATTGATTGATTGGAAAGAAAAAACTATGAGGAGAATGTTTTGACATTTGGTTAGCATGTTGAACTAAGTAGTATGCGAATAACTTGATGTAGTAGCCAAAAAAGGGTGTATCACAAATTGCCAGTTTATAAAGAATCAGAAAGGAGTACTGAACCAATAATGACAAGTTCAAATTGATGGCTATGAAATGGATAAGTTCAGTTTTTATGAATTTCAAAATTTAATTACATATTTATTTTGTTAGTCACTGTCCTTGCTGGTGTCTTTTTCATTACATTGTATGTTTTGCTTGCATGACACTGCGTAAGATAAATCCCTTTTTCATTTTTTCCCCATGAATTTTTAGTGTCAACCGAAATGGTTGACGTATAGATTTCAGGTTACTGAGCCCTATTGGTTGCGATTAAGGTGTTGTAGATGATGGACAATAAAATTGAACACAACTCCAAACACTCCACATACACATAGTCTCTGTTTCAAGATTTTTCAAAAATAGAGTAAAACAAGCTTAATATGATAAAATTAGACGCACCGTAAAAACATTTATAAAGTTTAACTATATTTGTGTATATATGCATGTATTTTCCGAATGTAAGTTTTCATTATCTAAATTATTGCATTACTTAATAATGGATTGCAAAGTTTTCTATGTCTAGTTTCTTCAGTGGATGCTCTAAAGTTTCCAACTTTTATGTCCATGTATATCATTTTGATTTTTTGGATATCTTTTTTGCTTGCTCTGTAAGTTTTGGCTACTAATACTTATGAAGGTTAACTAGATTTTTTCTCACTGATGCACACTTGGACATAATGTGCAGATTGCAGTCAAAAGGCTTAAGGTTTGGAGTGAAAAAGCTGAAATGGAATTTTCAGTTGAGGTTGAAATACTAGCCCGTGTACGACACAAGAATCTGCTGAACTTACGGGGCTATTGTGCTGAAGGGCAAGAACGTCTGATTGTTTGCGATTATATGCCCAACTTAAGCTTACTTTCTCATCTTCACGGGCAGCATTCAACTGAAATCCTTCTTGATTGGAAGAAGAGAATGAACATTGCCATTGGTTCTGCCGAGGGGATTGCGTAAGTTTCATATTCCTCACTAACCCAAACAGGTCTTCACTCCCATATAAATCAGGCCAATCTCATTCCAAAAATATCTTACCTCATACTTATCCAAAACTGTTAAACATCTGACACGGGACGGTGGATACATGAGTAAAAAAGAACTCAAAGGGAACCCTACATTGCGAGGTGCCAAATGAACAAACAAACCAAAACAAGACCAGACTGTAATGCCATATTTAATTAGGTCTATCTCACCCCAAGATGGATTCTAGGTGAGGTTTATTTCTTAATTGTTTAGAAATAAATCTGGTAAATATTCTAAATCTGTCACTTACTTTCCAATCTTCGAACCCATTTTGTAAGTCCTAAAATGGATTGAGTGGCTATATTTGCTAAAGTTGTGGTTGAATGTTCTAATTTTTGGCTACATCTGTTGAGCTTATGGTTAAGGCTTCTGAACGTTCTAAAATAAAATCATTTGAAGCTTCTTCGTTTGTAAAGTAATATCAAGAAAATTATATCTAAAAATGAAGGTAGATTTTTATTCTCTTTTATTTCATCTAAAAAAGCAACTGTACTACTGTAGCACAACATTCTTTCATTTCAGCCGATTTGGCCAATACAGTGAAGTAAATAAGTGTTTGGTGAAAGTATTGATTGATAAGATGACTAAAGGTTTACCAAACAAGCTCTTATTGTCTCAGTAAACAAATATATCCCCATCTTATTATGTATGTACTCCAGGTATCTGCATCACCATGCAACACCGCACATTATCCATAGAGATATTAAAGCTAGCAATGTCTTGCTGGACTCTGATTTCTGTGCACAAGTTGCAGATTTTGGATTTGCAAGGCTCATCCCTGACGGGGCAACACATGTCACTACTAAAGTAAAGGGTACGCTCGGTTATCTTGCCCCGGAATATGCAATGCTAGGAAAGGCCTCAGAAAGCTGCGATGTGTACAGCTTTGGCATTCTTTTGCTAGAGATTGCTACTGGCAAGAAACCGATAGAGAAGGTCACCGAAACTCTCAAGTCCCCAATCACAGGTTGGGTGCTGCCTTTGGCTTGTGAAGGGAAATTCAGTGAAATTGCAGACCCAAGGCTTAATGGAAACTTCGTGGAGGAAGAACTGAAAAGAGTTGTTTATATTGCGCTCGTTTGTGCTCATTCTCAATCAGAGAAGAGACCGACGATGCTCGAGGTGGTTGAGCTCCTCAAAGGCGACTCTAAGGAGAAGTTTGCTGCTATAGAGAATGATGAAATGTTTAAAAAAACTCAGGCTGTCAGTCACAAGAATGAATTTTCTGAAGCGGAAGACAGCTCAGAATTCTTCTCGGAGGAAAAGGTATCAAAACAAGAAATTGAGACGGTTGAAATTGGTCCTGAAGTGTGAACTAATTCAAACTGCTTTGAGGATTATTGTAGAGATGTTTCTTGATTTATTTTCCACAGAATGCTGAAAGTTTGAGGTAGCCTGTGGGATACATTGGCTTTGGAATTTATGGATGATTTGAGTGTGTTGTGGGAGTGTGAATATTTATGTGATATGCAATTTTTCCCTTCCTGATTTGTTTTGTTTATCTTTGAACTCTGGATTGAACACCAAAATGTATAAGCTTTCTGTCATTTGGATGATTAAAAAACGAGGTTATTTCTTTTTTTTTTTTGTATTCTTTGCTTGGGGAGTACTTTTTCCAAGCTGACTTTGTCTTTAACTTTTCTCTTTTCATGTATTTTCCTAATAAGTGAATGATACTACTCCTTCGTCCCATTTTGTGTGTCTTAGTTTGACTTGGCACGGTTATTAATGAAGTGGTTGAAAAAGTGAAAGTTATGGTTGAGGTTCGAGTATGATAAAGTGAAATGGTGTAGACCACATATTTCTTTCCAAAAGAGGATAGTAGACACTTATTTTGGAACAACCCAAAAAGGAAAGTAGGACAAGTAAAATGAGACGGAGGGAGTACTTCGTATGTGATAGCAGTGCACAATTTGACTAACTGTCAAAAATAGTCTTGGGCCCCGTTCGGACCGCCTAACCCGTGAACTGGCCCGGCCCGCTACTGTGCGGGCCCGGCCCTTCGGTCCCCAAACCGGGTTTTGACCAAGGGTGGACTCGGGCCGGTTCGGGCCTCAGTTCATGTAAGGGGAGGCCCGAAACCGGCCCGGGTAACCCCCGGGTCCGGGTCGGGCCGGGCCTCGGTTCAATTTATACGGAGTATTTTTTTTGGCTTTTCCTAAATAACCCTCCCCCCTCACCCCCAAACCACCTCAAATGGCCCAAAATACCCAGCTCAACCCAAAAACTTAAAAAAATTCAAAAAAAAAAAAAAAGAAAACAAAATAAATTGGCCCGGACCGGGCCTGAACCGGCCGGGCCGGTTCACCTTTGGAGGGGCCCGAGCCCGGCCCGGAACCCCAGCGGGTCGGGCCTACCCGGACCGGTCCCTGGCCGGGCCGGCGGTTCGGGCCGGTTCAAACAGTAACCGGTTTGGGCTGCCCGGCCCGAGTCCACCCCTAGCTTTGACCCGAACCGGTAGGAATAGCGGGGGCGGTCCCGGTTCACCCCATTCTTTGGAACCGGCCCGGGCGGGCCCAGGCCTGGTTCGGGCCTTCTATTTTTTTATTTGTTTTTTTAATTTTTTTGGGCTTTTTCCTGAGTTGGGCTGGGTGTTTTTGGGGGGGGGGTTGGGGGTGGGGGGTCGGGGTTAATAAGAAAAGGAAAAAAAACATGAACCCGGCCCGGACCCGACCCGACCCGACCCGACCTGGACCCGGTGGTAACCCGGGCCGGTCCCGGGCCTTCAACCAAAAATAAAAAACCCGGCCTGGGCCTAGGCCTGACCCGAACCCAACCTGGACCCGATTCCATGACTAGTCAGAAACCAACTACGGAGTATTAGAAAGGAAATTCTTTTTTTTTTTCCTTTCAAAAAAAGTATTAGAAAGGAAATATACCAAAACAACCGTAAATCATTAACTCAATATACTTCATATTAATTGATATATGTGTGTATGATGGATGACATGAACTTAGAGGCGATTAGCAAACAAACTATGTATTGAACCAGTGCTCAAATTTTCAATTACACCCTTAAATTAGTATAGTCCGAGGAATTTAAAAAACACCCGGACGTTTTTTGGGGTAAAATAGGTTACCCAGAAAAGGGCCAACGATTTATCGGATCAGTTTTTTTTTTAAATTTATTAGTATTATATAGTGATATTTTATTCTCATTAAAATATACTCCGTAGTTAGTAAGGAAGAAAAATATAGATTAGTCATTTTTCTTTGGTCATTTTAGTTCTCTTTTATTCAAATTGCTTGAATAATGAGTTGTGTTGCTTTAAATCAAGTATTAAGTAAGTTTAAAAAAATTTACATTATTTAACGAGTACTCAATTGATTTTAGTATAGTATTTAGATTGAGATTTTATTTTTTGTTTTTTATATTAATGTGGGGCCTCAATTTTACATTTGAAATCGGGGCCTTCAAGCTCATCAAACGACCCTAAAACACATGATATATTGTCATAAAATTCAACTATATCACACAAGTTTTGGTCACTGATGATTAATTAATTGAATATCCTCAGATTATATTAGTGAAAATGAAAAAATGTAGATCCAAATTATAACAAATGATAAATAGAGTACGCCTTCTATCACATTATATGCCTCTTTATTACGGAGTAATATATTTTCCAATTTTAAAGGTACATTTACGTTACATTATGTATTTATTATTACTACGTACCCAGTACGTATTAGCTAAATCACATGTATGGGTGTTTTAATCACAGTTCATTCTCTGCAAGACTGTGACAAAGAATCAAATCTTTTGCCATTTAATTGGAGAGATTTCTTAAACGGAACTACAAGCAAATAAAACCTTTAATCTGTATTGGAAATTAGTTAGAGAAGCAAATAGAGTATACTTTCATTGGGTAGAAATGGAGATGGATAAAATTATGATTTTCATGGTTGTTTTGGGCAGTGTGATACAATACGGCGGAGCTCAAAAGGTTCATGTGGTCGGAGACAATATCTGTTGGTCGATACCTCCCTCCAACGATGCATATTCAAACTGGGCTTCCTTGAACATCTTTAAAGTTGGTGACATCTTAGGTAATTCTTCTTACATTTCACTCCCTCAAATCTTTAATTTCTTAGAATAACCAATATGGATGGATGGTCATGATATTCTTAAGTGTTTCCTTATAGACTACCCTTTCTTCTCAATTTGTATGTCTTTTCATTTTGTCCAATTGTTCATAAAATTTTTCATTATAAATTACTCCCGGCCTCCCGGGTAGAAACACAAAGGACAAATCTCCATCAGCGTGAAACTTTTCACTGGAAAAGTAGATTTTTGTGGAAATTCCTCACAACAACATTAATACCACATTGCTGAAGGCTTCTACCTAGGTATGAGTTTTACTCTTTTTTTTTTTTTATACTCCGGGGGGCGTCCGGGTTAGGCCTGGAATAATTAGGGCTGAAACCTATGTAGCACCGATACCGGTACGCGGAAACGCGGAAACGGATACGGGGATACGTCAAAACCAAAAAAGTAGAATACGGATACATGACCATATTTATAAATATTAAAAGTTATGAGATGTATTTACAAATATTAAAAGTTATAGGGGTCTATTTATAAATATTAAAAATAGATTTTTTTTGAATATATATATACACACACACACACATATAATATCCTATGATGTCTACCCATTCATTGCATTGAAGCATTTTCCTTTTTCAAGATACTTAGTAACAAATTTATAATATTTCTCATATACACTAGTGCATCTCGAAATATAAATGTAGTCAATAAGTCATTAATTTAAAAAGAGAAATAAGTCAAACAACTATAATCTTGAAATTAAAAGTGCAAGTACCCAATTCGGAGTATGAGTTAATGGCTTAATTCAGATATAGCCATATAGGACCATTATTTGATTACCAAGTAAAATGTAGTTTTAGATTTTCATTTTTTAGAATTTTATTAAGTAAATTTTGGGATTTTTTAAAAAAAAAAGTTGATACGGGTATCCGTCAAGATACGAGTATCGGAAACTTTCAAAAAATTACAAAAAAATGGAAACTTTTAAAAATTGCAGATACGGCCCGGGAACGTACGGTACGGGTATCCTTGAGTATCGAATACACCGATACGCTACCCTAGGGAAGTATCCGTGCCTCATAGGCTGAAACTCATTTCATTGAGTTTCGAACCTGAGACCTCCCGTAAGGGAGAGTGAGTCGGCGACGAGCTGAGTTGGACGCTTCCTCGTGGTATGAGTTTTAATCATATGTATGCATTTTCCCATATCTTAATGTGGATAAATTTATTAATTACATGACTAGTTCTATACGCGAGTAAAGTTATACTCCGTAATTAAAAATGAGTAATTTATAGGTTCCAAAAGTAAATACTCCGTATATCATTCACTTTCATATATGGTTGTAGTAAATTAAACATTTGTATATTAGGAGAAGGCACGAATATGCCCTTGAAGGCTTGAACTATAAGTTAGAGAATAAATATAATCAGATAAAGGTCGGATTGGACAATATGGTTATACGAGAATCTCATATTAGACACTAAGGTTTCAAATTGACCAAATTGGACACTATGATTATTTGTATATCTCATATTGGACACTAAAGTTTTAAATGAATCAAATTTTATGTTTTTCTAATCATTTTGGGACACTAAAACTATAAGTAATCATTTTTCTCTTGGTTTTATGTGCCTACAAAATAAAATTAACTTAATTTGTGTATTTAGATTTTTTTTGGAAGAATTCGTGTATTTAGATTTAGAATATCTATTATAATGTAATTGAATTCTTTAATATTGTTAAATCAATTTAACAAATCGATATTTCTTAAAGTTCCATAAAAATCGTATGAATGAAAAGTTCTAAATATATTTTGAAATTGTTAAATATAAAAAGTTATTAATTAAAAAGAAATTATATACTCTAAATTTTCAAATAAAATATTCCAAAATTATATACGCAATTAATTTAGTTTATTTTCACCAAATAGGAAAAAAATATAAGACTAGTGATTTTTATTAAAGGAAGAAGAGAATCATAAGTGAGTGTCCAAAAATTATGAATTATGAAACTTCAGTGTTCAATATGAGATATATATGTAACAATAGTGTCCAATTTGATCCGTTTGAAATCTTAGTGTCCAATATGAGATTCTCATGAAATCATAATGTCCAATTTGAGTCTTATCACTAAATATAACTCTCAACTTCCGTAGTTTCATTTGGAGCAATTAGACACAAAAATTATAAGGGTAATGCGAAATTTGTACATAGAGCCCGTTTGGAGAACTCTGTTTTCGGCTTATCAGGCTTATCAGCCAGCTTTTTCACCAAACACGTAACTTTTACTTTCGCGCGCTGAATTGTGTAATAAGCCGAAAAAGTAAGGTTGGAGTTACTTTTCTGGCTGTATTGGCTGAAGTTACTGTAGAGGACCATTTTAGCTATTTTTACATATAATTTTTTCTTTAATTTATTAATAACATATATTTTTAAAATATTTTTTTCTTAAATCAGCAGAATCAGCCAAAACAGCCACTCCAGCCAGAATATCATAAATTTCAGCAGAATCAGCCAAAACAGCCGATTTTGGTGTTACCAAACGGGCTCATAATATATGTATAGTAATGCGTATGATAACATCTATCGAAGTTTAAGGCTATATTTCTTCTTTCCCCTTTGTATATTCCATTTTGCTATACATAACTCTGACTATTGTGATACTGTCACTAGTGTAGTGATACACACTTGCTTCTACTATTTGACATTCCTTGATTATAATTTCCTGGGTATTTTCTAACCGAAATAATTATAAAGAAAGATGTTTGGTGCACGCCTTTCTATGCACATCACACACTTCATGTGTCTACATAGACAAAGTTCTTTGTACATAGATAACTTTGGTGTTTAGAAAATAAAAAAAGGTCATTTTTATATGTATTTTCCACTTTTTAATACTACACACAACGTGTTTCATAATATTTAAATCAAAACCCTCAATAAGTAAAAATGTTTTTACTTAGATTGTTTCGAGTCTCAGACCAAATTAGACCACACTTGGACAGTTATAAAATAAACATAGACCAAACATTTACCAGATCATACCAGACAAGTTCAGACTAGACCAGATCATACTAGATCAGATTGGAAAATTCCAATCCAAGTAAAAATATTCTAAATAGTATTGAGCAACTGTTCAATATTCTTTTCCCATTGATCCTCTTGAGAGTATCTTTTTATAATGGCAACAGGATAAGATTAGGGGATTGTTCCAAAAAAAGTAAAAGTATCTTAATTTTCTATATTGCCACATACGATCGTGTAATCCATATATCAGATCTTTTCTCTTAATCTTTAAAGTATATGCTACTCGCCTACTCAGTGCTAAGCTAGGTATTGTCTTTTAAAGGACTTCAGTTATTATCTTTGTGGTCGTATTAGCAATTTTATTTTAATACCAACTCAACGATTGGTACCACATCAGGGCGGGGACTCAGGAATGGATCTAAGATTTCGAGTCAAGGTGGGCAAAATTTTTTCGTTAGTGTAATGGGCGAAACTTTTTTTGCTGGTGTAGAGGGGCAATTTTTTTCGCTAATGTAGTGAATTTTTTTTTTCCGCTAGTGTAGCGTGGCGAATTTTTTCACCATTGTAGGGCTTTGTGGCTAATTTTTATTAAAAAAAATCATTAGTACATACACAATAACATTTAAATTCATTACATTCTAAGTTTAGACAATGGAAAAATCAGTGTAATTTTGTAACCATAATTGCTGTAGAAAAAAGTATTGATACATCAAAACATAAGAACTTGCAAATGAAAGGAAATTAATTTGAAAATAAAAAGGATATATAACATTTTGTTGAATTATTTGAAGCTAAAAAAAAATTAAAAGTACACATCAATATAATCAATGCCATGCCTTTTAAATAACTTATGCCTTGTTTAGCCACATGAATCTTATCAGAATAAAAAATTGTTTTTGAATCGTAGTTTTTGTCTACCAAGAAGGGTGTTCATGGTCACGAGGAGTTTTCTTAATATTACAATAGTATGTATGAGCTTATTATTTTTAGAATAATATTATACATAGTATTGTTAGTTCGTATATATGGTGCATATGATGTTTGTATTAATGCTAAAATACATTAAAGTTTATTATTTATGCAATAAATTGCTTTTAGAAAGTAAGAAATAAATGAATTGTACTCCATATGATCTAAGACTATTTAACGTCAACAAACATTTATATTTGGATTCACTTCATATGATCTAAGACTATTTAACTAGTATGTCTGGTATTAAATATCGTTTGATTTTGTACAAAATTTAGTACTAATTATCTAATAAAAATAATTAAATATTACAAAGCTAGGAGTTTTTATATAATAGGTATCCTAAGTCTTAAACTATCTAATATATTTTAGATTTTACTTCTTTTAAATCTCCAATTATGTATTACACTATGTAGGGCTATATATTAACTTTGAAAACTAAAAGTTAAGGGGGGCGAAAACATATATATTTAATTAAAGTATGAAAATACTACATATATAGTAGAAAATTTTGAAAGTCCAAGGGGGGCGGTTGCCCCCCCCCCCCCCCCCGGATCCGTCCCTGGGCGGGGTCAAGATTGCCGACCCATTGAAAGTTATGATTGACGTAATCAGGGCCGGTCCTAGGGGGTGCAACAGGGGCGACCGCCCTAGGCCCAACAAAATAGCAAGAAAAAATAGGCCCAAAAATATTTCTTTATATGCAGTGTGACTAGACTTCTTTTTTTAATTTTTAAACTCAATTAATTATACCCAAGGTTTAATTTTTAAAATAAACGTAAAGAGGCACGTCTGGCTTAATTGTCTTCACATCTTTATGCTTTATAATCCTTTTAATTACAATATTACCAAGTTACGTTAAGCCTCCCAATTCTAAAATTCCCAATTGGCAAAACCCATCCAAATTGATTTGTTGTTCCCAAAATCAACAAGATTAAAGAGCGCTGCAAAGTGGTGAGTGTCTCAGCGGTTTGTTAAGAACTCAATCAACCGAGGAGGCCAAACGACGATCGGTGACCAAAAAACTTCTTCTTTAAATCTTCAAACAATCCAATAATGACCAATAAAGTGATAAACCATTCTTAATAAAATGGGTGAATCAGGTTGGGATAAAGAGAGAAAGAGGAGAAGGTTAGAAAAGGTGTGCTTAAGTTAGAAGGGGTCAATGGAAAAATTTGTTTTTGTTAAGAAATTGAATTTTGAAAATTTCGCAAGAAACATTTTTAAGTAATGTTGTTCAAAGTTGAAGATTTTAATGAATTATCTGTGATCGAATATGTCTCAAGAAAGACTTAATGGGATAACAATTTTAAGTATTGAACATGAGATATTGAAAAAAGCTGATTATGAAGCAATCATTGATGATTTTGCTTCACAATGTTCTGCGAGAGAGATCTTTAAGTAATGTTTTTCTTTTAGGTTATACTTGTGTTGTTAGTTTTCACCAAATATGTATTTTAAATGATAACAATAAAATGAGATTCTTTTTTATTTTATGACCTTTATTAGATAATTTTATTATAATTATTATTTTAAATAAGTATAGTTTATTGTTTGTCTTGAATATAAGCCCAAAACATTATCTCGCCCATAGGCCCGAAAATAGACAGGACCGGCCCTGACCATAATTTATAACGGCTAAAAAGTTAATCATATTTTAAGTTAGATTTTGCCACTTCACTATGTGCTTATTTCATTTGCTTGTGTGGTTTATGAATGAATCCTAGAGTTCGACTTCAAGAGTGGAGAACATAACGTGGTAGAAGTGTCAAGAGACTCATTTGAGACGTGCACCACCAACATTGCCATCAACACACCCATCACCAACGGACCGGCCCGCCTCACCCTCAACTCCACCGGCGATCACTTCTACATCTGCTCCTTCGAAACCCATTGCAAGCTCGGACAGAAGCTGGCCATAATTGTCGTTTCTGATGCCACACCACCGTCGGGACCTAATAATAGTTGTACTCCTCCGTCTCCGCCTGCTTCCCGTGCCTCCCCAACACCATCACCATCTGTTCCTTCCCCTTCAAACTCGACTACTGGACCGTCCGGTTCGACCGCTCCGTCGGATGGGGCTACAGATCCTCCCAAATCTGATCATCGTTCTTCTTCATCAGCTATGCTGCATGCTGGCTTTGCGCTAACATGGGCTTCCATTGCATTAGCGTATATATATAGTTGAGATTGAGATTTGCCTTTTATTCAATTAGATTCATATTCTATTCATGATTCTTATATAATTCATGAATCACATATAAAATATGGATCACAATAAAAGGTTTGCCTAAAAGTTCTTGGAAAAATTGGCTTGGGAATGCGAATGATAATAAGATTTGAGACTTGTCTTTTTTACTTCTATGCGTATAATATAAAAGTAGTATGTATGAAGATAGTTATCTAGTTGAATTTGATGACATGGACAATTTTGGTATTTTGTGTCATACTTGTATGTATACTTAAGTTTAATTATTTAATAAATGAGAAGATTCACTCATTTTGCCACAACATCAACACTTTTTGTAGAAATTATCAATACACATGAATGAAGAAGGAGGGGAGTTGTTGTTCTATTTATGAAATTAAAGGAAATGAAAAGTATTAAAAGAAGTTTTACTATAGATGAAATTATGGGTATACAATATTTTTTACTTTTTTTTTATAGAAAATGTCGCCTGATAAATGAATTTATAGGCATATAGCACGTCTATAAGCCTTCAAACAAAAGCCCACAATAGAGGGTTCATGCAGAATTGGAAGCCAAACACATCCCCCAACAACACAAATTCAAGCCAATCATGAAATAAAAGAACAAAAAGTTTTTTTATTCTTTTGTTTCAAAGTAGACGAACGCCAATAAGTTGATCTCAAAAAACAAGAACATCATTCAGCGACAAAGAAACCCGCTAATCAACAATGTTGTTTGACTACTGCTGAGAGACCTTCATGAGCACATCCATTCAATGTTCTAAAATTCGCTAGGCGCTAGTCGGGCGGCAGAGCACCGCCTAGCGCCTAGGGCGCCTAGGCGCCGATTAGTCGCCGACTAGGCGGCCAACTCGGTTTCAACATAATATTAAAAAAATCTTAGCAAAAATAATATATTAAACAAATAATGTTTAAAGTTTAAACATAATAAATTCATGTTGATAAAATTCATTAGTACAACATGACAGGATTTTGCAGATATAATGTATGCTTGGAAATCTATAATCACCAATTGAGAACCAAAAGAAGCTTAATTTACAATCTTGGTGTCTGTAGACTTTGCAGGAGCTTCATAAGCTTCACATTTCCTTTAGATTTCATGTAAATACTACAAAAGTCCAACTAATAAATGAGCTAATAATGATTAACTATAGCTATAATTGCCAACAACACAAATAGAAAAGCCATATAGAAGTGCTAAAAGACACTAGTTATCTGGTAGGAATATATTTTTTTAATTCCAAAACAAGTGAGCATATTTATGAAGTATAGTTATGTATTCATCTCTATTTACTTTTAACTTAACATGCAAATAAATTGCTACAGAGAAACACCACAAATACTGGTCCATAAGGTGAATGTAAATAATAGAAATCATGTTAAAAAGCCTCCACATGTATTGATGTATATGTTAATGCCTCAACTGCCTAATGACATACAGAAAGCAGCATTTAGAAAATTTTACAAGGCAAATGTTAATTATCCAAGGAAGTTCATGATCACCAAATGGAGCACTAGATTGCAGAGAACAAAATCTCCATAAGCTCTCTGAACTCCTTGTTGTCTTTGTTTACTTGGATTCTAAGACAAACAGCTAGGATTGTTGTCCCTGTACAAGAAAGTACACCTGAGAGAAAGGAACTGAATGGAAATGTTCCAACAATGACTAGAAATCATGTAGGAATAATTAAACACTAACCTAGAATTTCCATATGGTAATACACTCATATTCAGGTGAAGATATACCACAAACAACTGGCTTCTCAATGGAAGATAAAGAAATAGAGAAACATTTAAGAAAAAATGGCTTTTTTAGGAAAGTCTAAGTAATTGAAAAAAATTACTAGTTCAAGTTTGCATGTTTCTTTGAGGATTTTTATCAAACATGTAGCTCCAATCCAAGTTTCTATCAAACATGTAGCTCCAATCGTAAGTCAATCTCACTGCTCTTGTAGACAAAAACGAATTACATTCAAAATTTCTCAAGTAAGTATCATGTCTCAAGAAAACTTAGCACATATTTCCAGAATTACCTTATTAACAAAGGAAATATAATAATACATTGAAATTACGATTACCTGGACGGCGCTGGACTGCTAGACACTGGAAGAAGGATCTGTAAACTAGGGTCACCGTTCCAAAGCGAAGAAAGTCTGCGTGGATTGGGTGAACGAGAAGAAAGAGTCAGAAAAAATTAAACTACTAAAAAACACAGCCTTCTTTTTGAAGGTCTGGACCGACTAATTGTTCGCGCTAGGCGGGCGATAATTGACGATTAATCGAGAACGGCGGCCGACTACTCGGCGGACCGATTTCTTGGCCGAATACACAATAATCTCTACAGCAGTGTGCCGCCTAGCGAGTTTCCAGCGACTAGGCGGCCGATTTTTCCGACTTTTAGAACAGAGCATCCATTACCTCTGCAACTTTGGCCTTGAGAGCTTCGGGGGACTCAAGCAGATGGAGAACCTCTCTCTGATCCATTTCCAGAAGCATGCCAGTCACCTTGGTTGTTGCCACAGGCTCCAGCTGACCCACCAGTGGGTATAAATTTTCACATAACATCATTCTTTGTAAGGAATAATTGTACTTAGATTTTGATGATGCTAGGTTAGATTAGAATTTTAATGTACCCCTTATAGAAATTTTGTATTAGAATTTTTCCTTGTAAGTTTTAGCATAGTTGACGGGTCAGAGATACTCTTGATACTTCTGATCTGAGCTGCTAGGAGAACTGCTCCATGAGAGTTGCTCTTCAGAGAAGCATCAGAGCTGCTATGAGAATTGCTTTCAGAGTTGCTCGTAGCTAGCTATGAGAGATGCTAGCTAAACTACAAGTCTGATAATCCATGAGAGCTGCTCATCAGGGAAGCATCAGAGCTACCAGCAGAGCTGCTCATCAGAGAACAATCAGAGTTCGACGTAAAGCTTCATCAGAACTCAACCTCAGAGAAGCATCAGAGTTCCTTAATCTAAGTTCATCAGAATCCAAGGTCAGAATGCCATCAGAAAATCTCATCAGACCTGGATGGACACTTAGAAGATTTTGAAGCTGCTTTAAACGGCCGTATAACTAACGGGAAATTCCCTAACGGCTAGAAGATATTTCATCAAAGGAAAGCATTTAATGCTCATTTATTGAGCCTGATACGTTGTGGAGTAATTGCAGATGATTGACCGAGATTTCTGGAGAATATTATACAAAAATAGAAACCTGCCAAATATGCGGGTCCAACCGGTCAACTCCACAGTACGCGCATTCAATGCAGTTGTCTCCTTCTCCAACGGGTAGACAACCTCAGTATAAAAGGATACTCTATGAAGAACATTGCAAGAACTTTTGCTCTCGAAATATTAAAACAAGCTCTCTTGAGATTCAAACTCCATATTCATTACACAAGACAAAAGCTTACGTTGGGAAGATTAAACTACTCAGATCCTCCAAACCCAACGAAGAGCAAAGTTCCTACTGTTCTTCAACAACTTCAAGCACTTCATCAACAAATCTATTGTAACGAAGCAAGTTGGAGAAAAACTCTGTTTTTCGAAACATCTTCTGCAAAGAAAGACGTCCAATTAACTGGAGTAGTGAAGTGGTGATACTTCCGGGAAGCTCAGTGAAAGGACCAGCCATCAGGAAGCGGAACTGCATCCCGGGTGGCAACTAGGCTTGAAGAAGACGTGGAGTGCTTCTTAAGTGCTAGGGACTAAAGCGTTGTAACTGTTGAATTTACAAGCTTAGTGGAACAGTGGACCAGAGGAACGTGTTGTTCCTTGAACCACTATAAAAATCCCCGGTGTCATTTACTATACTGCATTTAATTTCTGTACTTAGGATTCTAACTGTATAACTCTTAAAAACTTGGAATCTGTGTTCAGCAGATCTTGTGTTAAGAATTATCAGAAAGGCATTTGCCTTAGTAGGTTCTTGAGGCTACCCAGACAGAATTCATATCCGCTGCCTGTTCCAGTTCTGCCATCAGAATTCGACCATCTCTGTCATCAGTTTGGACCACCTCTTATAAGTCAGTTTTTTACTTAGAGAAAAATCTGTAAAAACAAAGCAGTCTATTCACCCCCCCTCTAGACTGCTACATACTCAAACGGGACCAACATTCTTTGATTAGCAGGAGAAGCACCAGCAAGAGCAGTGGCTAAAACACCAATAGGCGATGGTTGAGCCAACCCTGAATCGCGAATAGGAAGAGCACCCATATCATAAGGGACAGAGAACATGCCTTCAGCTACACCTAGGATAGAAACATCAGAAATACCACAACGGTCAGCTGCTGCGTAACGATATCCACCACGTCCTCTATGAATCATCTGTTGCTGCTCAGTGGACCCGGTTGGTGCGCCTGCTGTTGCATCAGTGGACCCGACCCTCCATGTCTGCCTGAAGGACACTGACCTTGCTGACCTTGTTGAACAAGGGGCATCGAGAAATTTGTCATGTGCCCCCAGCAGGCCTCATACCAGGTATAATCTGTTGTTGATACCCAAAACCAGATTGTGGAGTAAGGAGAGGTGGTGGGTGGCCATAAAAGATTTGTTGCCCTAAACCTGGGGGACCCTGGGGATACATGGGCATACGAGTACCAACTGAAGGTGCAATTGCAATCAGGCGCATCTGGGAAAACTGAGCCTGTGATCATGTACGTCCATATTCTTTTCCTTATGCAATGGCAACATACAAAGGTTTTCCATTGATCATCTGACTATTAATCTCGGCCAACGCTTTAGATGCATCATCACCAATAGAGATTGGAACATTGTGATTTGTCGACTTCTTCCTTTGCAATATGTTCAAACTTCAAAACGGTGTTTCAATTCAATCTCTCCGTCAGATTTCTTCTAAGCTCTTCCAACAAACCACTCTTTATTATCACATTTGTGGCCATTAAGCACTTCCATTGATCTAGCCGCATCATCAGCATTCTCAAAGTTCACAAATCCAAATCATTTTGATTTCCCATCATCGTCTCTCTTAACAACTACACTTGTGAGGGTACCAAACTCGCCAAAAACATTCCTGAGTTCCTCTTCAGTAGTAGATTCAGCTAAGTTCTTCATGATATACAATATTTTATACTCTAATATTATATGTATAATTAACACATATTCGTCTTGGCATGCAGTGACTTCATTAAAGATTTTCCCAACACTTATGTATAAATAGGTGCAAGTTGGAAAGTATTTTTAATAGAAACAAGTCTAATTAGTGTATTTTTTTTAATTTCACTAATCAAATGACAAAAAAATTCGATGTGTTTAGTTTGTTGATGTTGAACATGATCATGAAGTAAATATGTTATAATTGTAAAGTTTAATGGGTGATGAATGATTAAGGAGTGTCCCAAGTTTAGATTTAAGGAGTGTCCTCATTTAGAATTTCAATGGTTTTAAAGGATTAAGATTTTAATGGATTTTAATGAAATTGAATAGAATATGTTGGATTTCATGGAATTGAAAATCCTCAGCCTAGAATCTGTTGGATTTCATGGGATTGAAAATACTCAACGGTTTCAACACATAGGTTTCTTGCCACCTCCACCAAGTCCCTAACTTCTCTCACGTTTACCTGCTTCGCCGTTTGATGCTGTCTTCGAAATAGCATCCGCTTTGGCCTCCTCCGCAATTGAAATCAATTTAGAATGAATCTTGGACGGGTTGCATAAGTGTGGCAATTCCGCAGTTACCCTACTGAGACTCCTGTAGTCTTTAAAGAGCACGGATCAAACTCTGACATGCCTTAAGGCCATGTAACACCACGGCCCCGCAGGACCCGAGGTAGTTACTCCAGACCTCTAGTACTGTCCTCACAAATCATCACGAGCCTTTACCGCGCACTTTGTCCTCACCCATCCCAAGACTACTCCCGTGTAAGCGCGCTTAACTTTGGAGTTCTTGGGTAATGAGCTCCCTTAAAAGGAGATGCACCTCTGTTGGTATGAGTAGTACTATTAATCCGTTTATATTTAATCTCAAGTGTTACAGGCAACCCAAAGCCCAACTTCCATAGCTGAAGAAGGAGAGGAGATTGATCGGTAACATATATCAACATATATTCCGCCGCACAACATATATTCCGTCGAAATCCGAAGGATATGAAGAGGTTTTGGACAATATTCTTCTCTTTGCATTTTTAGGTTTAAAATCCATAACAATCCAAGGACATTTTGAGGAACACGGGATTTTGCTAGATATCACGGGAGTCCACATTGAGGACAACTAGTTTCTATGGAATATTAACAATCCTTTAAAATCCCACAGAATCCTAATTAGGACACCCTTTAGTAGAAGATATATTGTTTAAGGACTGTTATATTGATTTTCATGAAATCAAAGACTTTTAAAGCTAAATATTGTGACCTGAAATAATTTGTCTAATATTTACAGTATAATTAAAAGATGAGAAATAGAATAAATCTTTCCATGGTGCATCCTTTCGACATCCTCAAGGTAAACCTAGAAAATGGGATTATAAACATATAAAAGTAATTCAACAAATAATTTTAACTCTGACAAGATTCATGCAGTTTAACAAGTTAAGGTAAATTCTATGGTACTCATAAGATACACATTTGTTCACTTGGACCAATTAAAATATCGTGGTTGAATTATTTAAATGAAGATTAAAAATGATATCATGCATTGAACCAATCATATGAATGAATGTACAATACCTCATTTTTAATTGTATACCTTAGTTCTCATCGTTTTTTAAAAGTATTGACGACGGTATAACTTTTGTACTTTTCATCTTCAAATAATTCGATAACAATTTAACCTTTTTTATTATCAAATAATTTCCTAATTTGTCATTTCTTAAACTTTAATGTACCAATTTTTTTCTAGAGCATACAATTATAAAATCTAAATTATTTTTTCTCGTTGTGTAAACTCAAAGAGTAGTAAATTCAAAATTTCAAATATTGTGCAAGTAGCGAAGACATTTTGAATAAAAATAGGCAGGGCTCTACACTATAAAAATTTCCTTAAAACATACTCTCTCTGTTCCTTAAAAGTTTGTCAACTTTTCATTTTTGGACGTCCCACTAACTTTGTCACTTCTACTTCTAACTAAATAATTTATGGTTCAAGTTAATTCGTTCTCCTCTGCACAAATTTCAATCACACAATTTTTAATTTATTAATTCTCGTACTGGTCAAACTTGACAAATTTTTAAGAGATAGAGAGAGTATTTCGTTTTTAATATTCCGTATCAAAGTTAGGGAAATTTTTCTTTGGACACAAATAAATGTGACCTAGGCGTTGTTCTCATCTGGAATGCAAGAAACCCCTGCATGATCCGTTAGAACAATTTTTGTCTCAAAATAATACTCTTCCCATTAAGGCAGTGTTTGCGGTTGCTTAAATAAAGCGCTTTTCAGCTTTTGGCTTAAAAAAAGCTAAAAAGAGTGTTTTCAAATGACAGCTTCTGCTTAAATTAATCACTTAAAAGCTAAAAGTTGGAAGCAGTTGGAAGGGTGCTTTAAACTGCTTTTCACTTTTTCTATTACACAAAAAGTACTTATTTTACCAAACATTACCAACTTTTATTTTTTCAGAATAACTTTTTTCTCAAACACTACCAACTTTTACTATTAATCACTTTTCCCAAAATCACTTTAAATAATCACTTTTTTAAAGTTGAAGCAATTGCAAACACTCCCTAAAACTGTCTCATTTATTCTTTCCGTGAAAATTTACTTAGGGTCTGTTTGCAATTCATTAAAAAAGTGCTTTTAACTTTTTTTTAAGAAAAAAAACACTTATTTTACCAAACACTACCAACTTTTACTTTCTCGGTTTCCGTTTAGAATCTACTTTTTACTTTTTCTATTACACAAAAAGCACTTATTTTACCAAACACTACCAACTTTTACTAATAATCATTTTTTCCCCAAAAGTGCTTTTATTTAAGCACAAGTGGTTGCAAACAAAACCTTAGATTGTCACATATCTAATTTGGTAAATATTTGTGTAGCTCTATATAATTTTTATGTTATTCTTACTTTATGAGTTCAATATCAGTCGCAAAAACTCACTTTTGTTGATAATCATGTTACCGTCTCTTATCCCAATTTTAGTGGGACATATGTAGAGGCTGTTTGGAACCACTGTTTTTCGGCTTATCGAGCTTATCAGTCAACTTTTTCACCAAACACGTAACTTTTTCTTTCGCGCGCTGAATTGTGTAATGAGCAGAAAAAGTAAGGTTGAAGTTACTTTTCTGGCTGTATTGGCTGAAGTTACTGTAGATGACCATTTTAGCTATTTTTACATATAATTTTTTCTTTATTTTATTAATAAAATATATTTTTTAAATAGTTTTTTCTTAAATCGGCAGAATACCCAATGCAGCCACTTCAGCCAGAACTTCAGAAATTTCAGCAACCAAATCACCCGATTTTCGTGCTACCAAACAGGCTCGTAGTATAAATTTGAGTATTCGGGCTTTTAACAAACACTAAGCCCACCTTAAGTATAAAGGTGTGTTTGCAATTAATTAGTTTCTACTTTTTCTTAAAAGCGAAAATAGAATCTGGTTTTTGAAAAGCTGACCTCTATGGCTCTATTAGTTTCAAAAAACTGTTTCCAAAAAATTTTGATACACTTGAATGGACTTTTAAACTTCTGCCCAAATATTATACCGAGTAATACGTAGTAGTATCTATTTCTATTATCTAATGGAGCAGAAAGTTTAAAAAATACTACGTAGATCCAAACACTCTTAAAAGTGTAGAGATTATCTCTCACTCCGCCCTCCGCAAGCTAGACTCACATGCCAAAATGGGGACGATACCATGTTATTTTTAGAAATCTATTTATATGAAACAATCTGGCAACATTGTGAGTACAACAACTGTACAAATGACTGTATTTATTACATACAGAAAAAAAATTTAAAAAAATTATAACCTCCAACGTAAAACAATAATTATGAAAATTTTGGGCTAGTATATTAATAACAAAAGTGAGATAAAAACCTAAGCAACTATTCAATTTAACTGAAGAAATAAAGTTGAAATGTCAAAGTTGTTGATTAATACTTGAACTCTTGAAGGAAGGATGAGCAAGGAATTAGAAGTAAAAATAATTATCTAAAAACGAAACATTCTTTTTAGGAAAAATTGAAAATAATAATCCCAACTATTGCCGGTCCGCTGAAAATAATCCCAACTTTTGATTATTTTTGTATAATCCCAACTATATAGGCTATCTGCCAATAATGGTCCATGACCATATATTACCTCTATAAAAAGTGAATTTTAAATAGAAATTAAGCGTAAAAATTAAAAGTTGAGATTATTTATAAGGATTACTTGTTATATCTCATCTCATCCACTTTAGAAACTACAAGAATTTATTTGTAGGGACCATTATTGGCAGAAGGTCCCTAAAGTTGGGATTATTCTGTAATAATCAATAGTTGAGATTATTATGAGCGGACCGCAAATAGTTGAGATTATTAATATCAATTTTATTTTGAGAGAGAGTTTAAAATGAAATGCAAAACTTTTACAGGGTGAGGGGAGGGGTATTTAATAAATCTGAATTTCAGAACAATTTTTCTAATCAGACTTGAAACTTACAATTATGAACAATTAATTATAACACTAAGAACAGAGAGAAAATACTGAATTACCGATGATTTTTGTGAGAAACACTATACAATTATGAGGGCAAAAAGCTTAGAAAATAGAAAGAAATTAAACCTGTATCTAATCCATGTTTCTGATCTATGTACTAGAAACAAACTATACACAACCCAAATCAATTCTGAAGAAGAAGATGATCAGTATGAATACTCCAACCGGAGAGACCGATCCTTGAGAACTCCGGTGTACAATGCGGCGTGATTTGCCGGCATTCCCCGGTTCACTACGCCGCCGCACGACCGCCGGTTGACCTTCCGGAAGCCTCTCCGGTATTCCTCCCCCTTCCGGATTGATTCCTTCACACCCTCTGCAAAGCTAACCTTTTTCTCCTTCTTCCTCTTCTTCTCCCCTGCTTAATCATTTCACACCATTCATATTTTAATCATACGGGATAGTCGGAAAATCAAGAACTGGATATATGCAAAAGAAAGATTCAATTTTGGGAGGAAAATTAAAATCAGAGGGATCAAGAATTTCACGAACCTGAAGCCAAACAGGACCTAAGAATCCGCGGGTTTTCAGGGGAGGAGGAATCCTGGTTGTGGTGGCCGGGGTAGTATTTGTCCCGGAAAAGGTCGAAGAGAATGACGGTGCCGGCGGAGACCGCCATGGCGGTGGCGAAAACCAGACCTTGAGAGCTCAACATTCTTGTGAGTGCCAATGTTAGGTGGGGGTATGGTTTATCGCATCCTTTTTAGGACTCCTATTTATTTACCCACCTATACTATTTTCTCGTCCAAAATTCATTATTTATTTTCCACGTATGGTTTTTAGAAATTGCGTATTAAATGTTTGGTTTGGAGTTTTGACTACCGCCATTGAATTAAACTGGTTGACGGTCTTTTTCACAATTTTCCAAGTATTTTATGGTCAATTCTGAATTAATCATCCTTTTCAGGACTGTATACTGCGTAAACAGTGTAGAACGATCCTACCTTTTCACGCCCTCTAGTATACTACGAGAGCAATGCATACAAAAAGAAATATTTCATCCACATGTATTACTATTTGTTTCTAAAGTCTAAACTTAAAAGAAAACTGTTTTTTAAATAAAAAGAGAGAAAAAAAATATTTTATTAAAGAAAGTAGAGTAAATGCTACAAACCGAAAAGACTACTAAAACAACAATAACATTAATAACAATAATAACACTAGAAATAATAATAATAATACGGAATAATATTAATAATACCCCCTCCGTCCGTCCCATTTTACCTGTCTTACTTTTCTTTTTGAGTTGTCCCAAAATAAGTGTCATTTTTCTCTTTCTCGAAAAACATACGTGATTCACAACATTTCACTTACTATACTCAAATCTTAATCACAACTTTTACATTTTCAACCACTTTATTAAAAATTGTGTCAAAATTAAAGAAGACACGTAAAATAGGATGGAGGCAGTCGTTCGAATAGAAATTTCTAGGTCTTTTCTTTCTTAGTGACTTTTTGAATTAAATAAAGAAAAATGAAATAAAAAGCAATGTAGGACAGCACACTAGCACACCAATTCTGCCAGAAAAAGTCTACATCCTTGAATAGTTTCCCTTAGACTATTGTTATGACTTAAAAAGTCTTTGATAAATACTACGTAAAAGTTACCGAAAAATTATAGGGAGTAGTAATTTAATATTGTGAGAAGTTAATGATAGTACTCTAGGATTAGGCACGTTTAGAATTAGAGGTGATTTGTTTAAAATATATTGTGAATTTCGCTATTAGCATGGGAGAGGAGTCTATATATTAATGGCGTTATATATCATTCATGTGTTACATGCTCACATAGCTAGACGCATTTTTGCTCATCTATCTACTTTTTCCCCATTTTGGATACTACATGGATCCAGGTGTCACCTATTGTGATAAATGTTTCACTAATACACAACTAACACGCATTAATTTAACAAGATTAACTAATGATAATTAATATTTTTTGAAAGTTAACTAAAGAAGATTTATTTTTGCAAAGAAAAACTTCTTTTATTTAGGTGTGGTGTCTCGATGCCGGTGTTCTAAAAGACGCCAATATGCGGGGCCTAGTGTACTTAGGCGTGAGGCAAAAAAATAAACGGCCCACACAAAAAAAAACTATGGAAAATGTAATCAATTAAAGAGTTAACCATCAAAGACGTAAGCTTAGGCGCGAAAGCAAGGCCTAGACGTGAATAGGTGGAAATATATATATATTTAAGTAAATTACTTTTTCCAAAGAAAAAGTTGATTAAATTAAAAAACACATTTGTGAACATGTTGTATATTGAATATATCACGAACTAGTAAATAGCAACAATATACAGAGTATCATTTTGTATTCGCACTTTTTATACATTTAAAAGTTCTATATATTGAATAAAGTAAAAATTAGGCTCAATCTTGCAAAAACCCAAAACATATTTCAAAGTCTAGACTTCGCCTATTCCCGCCTAGACTCCAAAGGCTTGATGTTTGGCATTGGCGGCTTAGCACACCTCACACATTTTAGAACATTATTTCCTGCGATTGTAGGCCGTTAATTTTTTTATTTTTATTTAAGTCTTGCACCACATAATCAAGACTTAATGCCATTTACTTAATACTTGTATTTTCTTTTCAAATTTATTCTTCATTAGCTAATTAAAAAAAGTAAACTTCCGTTAATTAATTTTTCAAAAAAATAATGTTCAATGCTTGTGTTTTGAGAGAAACGCTTCTCACATTAAGAGAAACGTTGTCATGTAGGATTAAAAATTATAAAAAAACATCCTAAATAAAATGAACACTTTTGTGAGTTTCAAAATAGAATAACTTTTATTCTCTAAATATGAGTAATTACTGTCATATTTTATTATTATCGAATTTTAAATATGAAATTATCTTAACTTGACGATAATTATTTTAATTATTTTCTATGAAATTCAAAAAACATAATACTCATATTTTGATAGTTAGCTATTTTTCTCTTGAAATAAACTCAACACTTAATCCAACGAAGCAGTAATTAATTTCAATTCAAGCCATTACACACACACTTTTTTCATTAAAATAAAAGTATATTTATAGAATTAAAATTAAAACATCCTATTCCAACACTAGTCGGTCTAGATGGGTTTCTAGTCTCGGTGTTACTGCCTGAATGCCTGATTCTGATATTTTAAAATAAATAGTTTACTTCAAACGTTAGTCGGTCTAGATAATTAAAATCTAGAGCCCTTTTTCACTGAACATGCGATTTTTAATTTTGCGCGCTGAATTGTTTAATAATAAAAAAAAGTAAGGTTGAAGTTACTTTTCTGACTGTATTGACAGAAGTTATTGTAGATATCATTTTAACTATTTTTTCATATAATTTTGTATTTTATTTATTAATAATAATTTTAAAAATAAATTCTCACTAATCCACAGAATTAGCCATTACAATCACTTCAGGTGGAACTTTATAAATTTCAACACAACCAATGTCTGGATTTTAATCGGGGTTGAATCATCTACTCCGCTTAAATTTTCCGTTCGAGACCCAAACATGGACAGTTCGACGGAATGCAGAGTCGTCCACAAATCCGTCAAGTAACGTTTCTGGTAAGTTACAAATACAAGTGTCAGGCTTTCTAACCGTTAAACATAAAAATATACTACGTACTTCTATAAGAGAGGGCATGTCACGCAGATCAGCTGTTTGTTGGGTTGCTATCACAAGTGGGATCTTGCGGTTTGGGGAACCCCACCTTCCGTTAGATAACGATCTAACGGCTGACACTGCGACAAATCACTGTCTTTTTGTGTCTTAGACCAGAAGCTGGGGATCTCGTTCCTCCCAGCATCCCACATGGATGGGAGGCAATTGGTTGGTTTCCATTATTTTTTGTTTTTCCATTTAAGCCATGTAAAATATTTCTTTTTTTGTTTGTTTTTGTTTTGTAAATGTTGAGTATAGCTGAGATCTGCATGGCGAGTTGGATGTGTAAGCATATTAGGAAGTAACACTTGAGAAATGAGACAATATGATAGAAAAATAAGAGTAACACTTATAAATGTAAGATGCGAGTGTTTTGATTGCGATGATCGGATCATATGTATACAAGATGGAGTGAGAACTTGAATTATAGTGGTCCAAATTCAAAATGATACTATATCGTCTTAGCTTAAGCTTTTCAGTCGTCTCTTTTGCTTGTTTCGACTAAATGTTTCAATTTCTAAATTAGACTAAAATACTAAAACTATTAAAAGAGACATTTTGACTTTGTACTCCATGTTTTGAGTGATATTGGACTTTGCACCTGATTTTCAAAATCATTAATGCATGTAGCTGATCAACCCAACAAATGTGAATGAGTGAGGTGCAAACTCAAATGATTTTACAGTGAATTGGGGTGCATACTAATGTTGGACCAAATATTTGACGATTTAATTTTACATTTATGGGAATTGGTCATGAAAGTTAATGGTGCATTTATAAGATAAATAATGTGGCTGTTAGGTTAACCAAGCATTCCAACCCATCTGGTTGTGAGGTTACCATGCCTACTGGGAGGTCTCGAGTTCGAAACCCGCTAGGCACATAAGGGTTTGAAACTCATTGGAATAAGTTTCAGCCCAGATTACTCCAGCCCCCCCAGCCCCATTCCCCCAGACCCCCTAGAGTAAAAAAAAAATGTGGTTGTTAGGACGTTTTGAACTTACTCGATCAGTAATGGGTGCTCTGTGAATCTAGGCCCAGGTAAGCAACAATATCAGTAGACGAGCTCTATGAAGGTAAGCGGTTGAGGAAGTTTTGTGCAATTTTCCAAAAACTGTCACAGTTATTCCTAGACGGGTTTTAGCTGCATACAACTGTTCAAATGGATATATATCATCATATTTCGTACAAAGAAGGATATATAACATATGTTGATTATTACTTTGGCACTCAAATCTAAAGAAAAGAATACATACACTCACTAGTTTGTGCTCTTGAATTTGTGCCTATATTCTTGAGTGTGCTTAAGGAATATCCTAGATTGAATCTATTGTACGTAACTCAGGCAAAGGTGAGAAATATCATTTTGGAAAGGGAACTTACTCGGTCCTTAAGCAATCAATGTACTCAATTATCACCCACTACGACGACCCTAACATTTACACCATTGCTTATCATCAAACATAACACCATTTTTTAAGGGAAAGTTCCAAAAATAGGTGTAAATAAGTTTGGAAATTCTAAAATTTGACTACTATGTTTTTCTTCTCGAAATAGAATTCTCATGACAATATTTATTGTCATCTTGTAGTCATTACTGCTCAATAGTTGTAGTACTAGACATTAAACATGACAATATTTTGTATAATTAATAACAATATTTTTAATCATGACATTATTTTTCAATTATGAACTCCTATTTTGAGAATAAACATACTAGTTGATAGAGTATATGGGCTCAGAACCACGGCTCAGACACTCTTGGTCATGTGGGTATACAACGGCTAAGCCCATGATGACACTGAAGGGTCCAACAGAAAAGCCCAACCCCAAATGAAGAAACAAACTCCCTGTGAGTACCCCTCGGAGGGTGACACCTCCGTCACGTCTCACCTGAATTCCCGTCAGGAACTACAATCACTGGACCCAAGGTGCACCCCAGCACCGCGGCCGACAGCATCTCGGTCAACAGAGAGCATTCGACCAGAAATGGACCAAGAATGACACACATGCATCAAGTTTAGCAGTATATCAGGGCTCTCGCTCATAGAATAGTCGACAAGTGTAGTGCATATAATGTACCAACACATTTATTACCACTGTAAATACCTATCTTGGGGTAGATGTAAAGGATTCGGACTTCATTTATTGCAATATCTTTCTCTTCTACACTTTAACTCTCCATACTCTCTACAATACTACTAGTGATTTAGAGAGAAGCTATCACTTGTATTGATGACTCATTGACTCACCTCCTTATTTACACATATTTAAGGCAATTTGATCCTGACGAGACTGGTATTGATGACTCACCTCCTCGCTAGGATGGATTAATTATATACTTGTATTTTTTTGCACTCAAGATAATATGGTGGAAGGAGATCGAATATGTTTAGTCAGGATAGAGCGTTTGATCCGTTGGACCGACTTAATTTTATGGATGAATAGTATGCAGATAAATTGCATTCGACAGTTCATGTTTTTTATTTTATTTACTTTTCAAAATTTTCCGTCTACTTAGTCGATGATTGGGTTTAATCATCAAACTCCTTCATGAAATATAAATTCGACGCATTAGCCTCTTGTAATTTAAAAAATGCGTGAAATCCCCTGTGTTATAATTAATCATGCGCAAAACCCCCTCCAATAACAAATTTTACAATTTCGAAATCACTTCTTTTAATAATATGATTGAATATGCAAGTAATTTCTCAAAATTTCTAAATTATACAAAAAAAACTAACCATTTTTCGTTTTTTGGAGAATAAATTTATTCTTGGAGGGGTTTGGTGCATGATTAATCCTAACATGGGGGATTTGATGCATTTTAAATCACAAGGGACTAATGCGCCGAATTTATATTTTACGAGGGAGTTTAGTGCATTAAACCCGTTGATGATTCCGTTTGGTGAGAAGTGTGAGTCTTTATGGTCAATGGCAGTTTAAGTCAAAGTGATGGTTACTGATGATTCAAATGGCTCTAACTCATCCCAATTTCTCCCCACTATGGTGACCTAGGTCACTTAAAATTTTTACACTATCTCTCCTTATTTTTGATATATTCCACCATTATTAATTTATTTAATTTCAAAAAGGAATACTCCATATAAAATGCACATTTGACCCACTGTAATTATTTAGTGTGAAAAAACAAATATATAATTATTTTAAAAAAATTGTTACATATCCTTAATTCAGAGGAAAAAATGTTCTAAAATAGATAAAATAAGATGCACGAAGAAAAGAAATGATAAATTTCGAAGTAACTAAATATATCCTTCATTGGTGTCTATATATAGAGGGGAAAAATCTAATTTTGTGATATAATTTTTTTATTATTATAAATTAAATGTAATACATAATATATGAAATTAGGGAGTTGGGGTTAGTAGATGAGGTTGATTCAAAGTAAAATGTCATATGAATTTTTCTAATTGGTTGGTCACAAAGCACATGTCAGCTCCCATTTGTGAGTTGTGACCTCTCTTCTTGTTCCTTCACTTTGGGGATCAAGTGGGTTATTTTTTTTTATGATCCCCATTTGACCTCCCATAGTGGGTGTCCTTAGAGCCTCTCACGAGGCCACACTGACTATACAATTATTTTTGAGAAGATAAATTTGACTTTAACCACTTTGTGTAAAGATCTATATAGAGTGTGAAACTCTGATTAAGATCTTTTTTATGAAGTTGGCAAAGTTGTATTCGAGACTTATCCCTTGTGTTAATGCAATAATGCATGACATATTTGTAAGTGTCTTTATCTAAGTTTCCATTGATACCAGTGGCGGATCCAGAAAAATTTGTTATTGGGGGCGATTTAAATTAGAGATTATAATTTTATACAAAAATCATATACTCAATGTGATGATTGACCATGTTATTTTATTTTTATATTCTTCAAGATTCTCAACAAAACTGAATGAACTATTTAGAGCCCATTTGGTGAGCCTGTTTTTCGGCTTATCAGGTTTATCAGACAACTTTTTCACCAAACAAGTAACTTTTTATATCGTGTGCTGAATTGTGTAATAATAAGAAAAGTAAGGTTATAATTACTTTTCTGGCTGTATTGGCTGAAGTTACTGTAAAGAATCATTTTAAATATTTTTTAATATAATTTTTTTCTTTATTTTATTAATAAAACATATTATATACTCCGTATATAATTTTTTCATAAATTTGCAGAATCAGACAATACAACCACTTCAGCCAAAACTTCATAAATATCAACAGAAACAGCCGATTCATCTGATTTCAGTGTTACCAAACGGGCTTTTAGATTTGAATAGACTCCGATATCTTACGTCTTGTTAACCTAGGTGATTTACATCATCGCCTAATAACCTACTTATTAAATCATCAATTATAACTATGTTTTAGTAGTCCACTCGCTTTATCAAGTATCTTTTAGCCTAAAGACATCAATTTGACACTCATGGAAGAAGCCACATGTTTGAATTTCATTTTAGTTCAAATGTGCTGGTCTTAAGATAGAACATACCTATCATATTATAATAGGTTAGAAAGCACATCCAAAACAAAAATATTCACACTTTAGGATCTAACTAACTAGCATTTCGTTTTCAAAAAAAAAACTAACTAACTAGCATTTCACTTTTTAAGGAACAGTGAATTAATTGATAAATACGAAGTATTAAATTAATTTGACTTAATCAAGAATTTTTAAGTTCGAATCTAGTAATGAATTTGTTTTCTAAATCATATGTATGTTCTATCTTTTACGTAGGAACTATCTTTAATTGGGGGCAAGCAAAATAATTTATTGGGGGCAAATTGTTTTTTTACAAAGGAATATGTATTTATTAATGTATGCTCCTAATCAATTATAAAAATGTTGTTGGGGGCATGTGCCCCCACTCCTTTGAAGGTAGATCCGCCCCTGATTGATACTCCCTATAGGCTAAATGACAATACTCTCCTAATCCCTGTATATGACTATGTACTATTTTCGTTTCAATATTAGTTATGGAGATGAGAAAACGAGAGAGAATTTGTGTCATTTAAAACTAATAATACAAATGCATCCAACTAGAGGCATCCCCATTCATTAGTTTAAGATTATTTTAAATATTATTGTGAGTGAGAAATTATTTAGGGAGATTATTGAAAAAGAAAGTCAAATATCAAGATTCAAATCTCGGATTATTTTATATTGTAGTTAAATTACGATTAATGCATCTCCTAAAAAGCTAATTATTTGAGTATCATGGAGAGTTTTAAAATTTGAGATTATGTAAAATTTATTGAATAAAAGTGATGTGTCAATGACGTGTTATAGAAAAATTGTTTATTTAAAAATCATGAATGAAGATGCTCTAATAATATCAATCACATATTCTTTGTCATTTAAAATAATATTTGCCGCATCCTAATAATATTGTAAAAGACCAGTTATCAAATACTACTAATATTTTTTATTATCAATTAATATTATATAGAGTAGTAAGCATTAATTACTTGATATAAAAGCCAAACCTAGTGAAATATATTAATAATTAACTAATATGAAATTATTAACAAATATATAAATCATGTGAAAAATTTTCAAACTAAGTTTTAATTGACCTAAAGTTAATTCGTAATTTGAATAGTATACATGAATATTTGTATTGGTGTGATCATTTTACATTGGTACAATGTACTACGTATTTATAATAGAAAGTTTTTTGCATTTTTAATCTCATAAATTTCGACAATAACCGTTACTAGTCGTGAAACTTTATTCTCTGATAATTTTGGCCTTGTAACTAAATATAACAAAGTAATTTTAGAACTTGTTCATTAGAAAGTAAATTTTATGACCGAAAATTCGAGGTCGGCAACATATTTTCCGGTACTGTTTGTCCACCCTATATGTTACTCCCTCCGTCCCGTTGGGATATTCACGCTTTCCTTTTTTGGATGTCCCAAAAAGAAGTTTCCATTTCCTCAAATGGAAAGTTATCCTACATCAAAACAGTGTCAAACAGTGCAAAAAGTGTCAAACAGTGTCCAAACAGTGTCAACGCAGTAAAATTTATCCCCTGGCAAGTTTATTTCCTTAATATGTGTGTAGGTCAAACCGAGAACATTCCAACGGGACGGAGGGAGTATAATTTCATGCTTGTATTATATTTCGGCCCCGTTGCACTCAAGTCTCGCTCCGCCCCTGTTCAAGTTTAATTATATCGTAAGAAAAGATTAAGAAAAAATGATTAAGAAAAAAACAGGTTAGCTAAATGGGAAAATGGGAAATTTATGCCAAAAGATCAAGAAAAAAACAGGTTAGTTTGTACTTTATTTAATCTGACATAACCTAGTTATATCGTAAACTATATACAGTTGATCTTCCCATTTCATAAAATTTAATCGATCTCTTGATACAAAATACATACTTAGCTATATTTAAGGAAGATAACGCTAAGGTATACTGTATACGTATTATAGAAGTATTAATCAAGTATAAATGTACATAAATAATACGAATATGGCTTAATTATGTTAGTTGAGATGAAAGAAGAATATCGATCATCAATCATAAAACTAAAATCAGATAAGTAAAGTTTGATAGAGTTTAGACAGAGAGAGATTGAAATATTGACGTTAGAGGCCGGGAAAGGAATGAATTGTATTTTAGATGACCAAAAAAGGAGCATAGACAAAAAAGGATGACACCCCATCCCTGAGGGGCCCCCAACACCGACCGGACGGCACGATGGGAGGATGTAAATTGGACTATAATCACAATCTGACATATAGAGAGTGAGGCTCTGTCCCTGATACTTGCAGAAGCCCTATGCATTTTTCAGCATAATAACCCCTCATCGCAGTTGCCGGGATTCGAACCCGAGAATGTCCAAAATGATGGTCCTGTTTCTCTTTTTGGAAAGAAAGATGTGGTCCACTTGATTTCATCTTTTTCTACTCAAATCTCAATCACAACTTTTACCTTTTCAGACATTTTATTAAAATTTGTGTCCAAAAGAAATGAGACCATTCAAATTGGGACGGAGGTAGTATACGTTTCTTCGTTTTTGTGATGAGGTGTCGAGCGGAAGAGAAATTGAAGGCGTTTGGTTTTGGTTTTCCACCAGCTTGTGTGGAGGGGAACGCACCAATCGCGGAAGAGAAATTAACGTTCTAGAACGAACGGACGAACAATAATCGGCTCCAACTAACAAATCTCAATTATTGGATAGAAACCCAAGTTGGACTCCAACAAATATTGTCCACCGCTCCATATATATTCAACGATTCAAAGCCTCCTCCACACCGCTCTGATTGCGACATTTTTGTAAATTTTGTAAAGCACGTTCTGCCCCTCGACTGTGGTTAGAGATGACAATTGTGACCGATCCGATGGATATCCGTATCGAACCACCCCGGTCAAAATGAAGAAAACCGCATTGACCGGTAATGGGTACGAAGCGGGGAATACCCATTTGTTTTTACGGGTAACGGGGCGGTTACCGTTTTTATGCATGCCCGCCCCATTACCCGCCCTGTACCCGCCCCGTTTATTTTTACTTATATTTTTGTTACTTTTTTATCTATTATTTGTTCCACAACTAATAAAAAATGAGATTTTTAATGTTCATTATGTATATATGGATAATAGATGTATTAACTATAGGGTAAGAATGAAAGTTCTCAATAGAACTTAATAGCCTTGTTTGATTATTAAGTTCTATTGAGAACTTTCATTTGAGAACTTTCATTTGAGAACTCAATAGAAATACTTACTCCCTCCGGTTTTTAATAAACTTCACACTTTCCTTTTTGGGACGGTCTAAAATAAACTTCACACTTCCTTATATCCTTTTTTGGCAAAGAAATCTATATCAAAACAGTGCCAAACAGTGCCAAACAGTGTCTCAACAGTGCCAAACAGTGTCTCTACAGTGCCAAACAGTGTCAAACAGTGCCTCAACAGTGTACTCTACAGTAAAGTCAAATTTCTTTCCTTATTTTGTGTGAAGTCAAACTGTGAAGATTAAAAAAAACCGGAGGTAGTACATTTTAACACAAAATTAATACACAATTTTTACACACACCTAGTTGTGTGTGCGCATAATCAATTCGTTTAAAAAAAAACTAACAATTGCCCATGTAAAAATGTAGTGTGCAATTCCTGTACAAGTTTTGTATACAACAACAATGACCCATAGATGCATATTAGCTCCACATCAACGGATAACGTGCCAACTCTACATCTAAGGTGGGCACTCAAAGGGGTCAGCCCCTCAAACATTACATAGTATCAAAGTTGGGAAATAATAAAAATAAAATATAGAAAATAAAAGAGAGAATTTCCTAAATAGGAGTAATAACGTTTTGAAATTCCAAAATAGGACTATCATGTTTTTTATTCCATGAATATGAGTAAATTTCTGTCAAGTTTGACATTACTAGGCCTTAAACATATCATTCTTCTCCAAACTTGGCAGATTACTCCTACTCAGGGAATAAAAAACATGATAGTCGTTTTAAAAAAACATGATAGTCCTATTTTGGAATTTCAAAACATTTTTACTCCTATTTAGGGAAATTTCTGGAAAAAAAATACAATTCATAAATAAAATTAAAAGAAATACTTTTATTTTCAAATCTTTTATTTATATTTTATAAAAATATGTGAAAGTTATGTGTACATACACACACAAACACATATATATGTGTGTGCATCCATACAAACATGTGTGTGTATTATCCATACTCTAGATGGTAAGGAGATACCGGTCAGCCATATATTCCGTTACTTGGGCTCCATAATTCAGAAGGATGGTGAGTTAGATGAAGATGTATCTCATAAAATCAAAACTGAGTGGATAAAGTGGAAGAGTGCGTCAGGATTTATATGCGATAGAGGTATGCCGACTAGACTGAAGGGTAAATTTTATAGGACAACAATTAGGTCTGCATTACTGTATGGCGTAGAGTGTTGTGCGGTGAAACAATTTCACATTCAAAAGATGAGTGTGACGAAGATGCGCATGCTGTGTTGGATGTGTGGGCATACTAGGAAGGACCACGTGAGGAATGATACAATCAGACAAATGGTGGGAGTAGCACCTATTGAAGACAAGATGCGGGAGCGCGCCTACGGTGGTCTGGTCATGTGCGTAGAAGACCGAGTGATGCACCTGTCAGACGAGATGAGATGTGTGGAGAAGAGGCAGGGAAGAGAGGAAGAGGAAGGCCCAAATAGACGTGGGTTAAGGGAGTCCGAAGTGATATGCTTCTTCTTGGGTTAGATGGGGGTATGACTTTGGAGAGAGCAAAGTGGAGGGCTGGGATTCGTGTGGAGGAGTGATCTCGTATTATCTTTTCCCATCATCTTTTTTTTCTTGTTTTTTATCCTTTTATCCTTATATATATAAACATTATTTTTATCCTTTTTATTTTTTCATTTTTAGGTATATTCATCTCTTTTTTATATTATCTTTTTTAATAGCTCATCTTTTTTTATCTTTATTTTCTTTCTTTCCCTTTTGGTGGTGATATCATGTATTGATTGATGTTAGTCGACCCCAATATCTTTTGAGACTAAGGCTTGGATGTTGTTGTTGTTGTTGTTGTTGTTTGTAATTAGCTTTTAAGATGTAAAATGACCATTAAAGATATGAATATTTAAAATTAAAGTTTATATATTTACCTTAATTTTATTTCTTTGATTTTAAATAACTACTAGCACTATGATTTTCAACATATGTACATTAACGCGAGCACCCACATTTTAAATATGACTATTTTTTTTAAATTTACTCCATTTGAAAAATCTACTCCAAAATTTTACTCCATATTAACGGAGTAGTTTTTTCTAAAAATCTACACTATTCTTATTTAAAATAAATGTAAATATACTTGTTAAAACTTTTTTCAAGACTAATTAAAAATAAAAAATAAAGTTAAATGAAATATATATACTTTTAAATTCATATCCGGTCATTTTACGCCTTAACATTTAATCACAAACAATTAAGTTACTAACATTTTTATGTCAAACCTATAATGAAAGTGATAAGCTAAAAATGTTAACAAAATGTAGTAGATTTTTTAAAAAACTAATAAATAGTCATATTAAAAATACTAATACTAAAAATATATGAATTTATATGTGTGTGCTCGCGTTAATGTACATATGAAATTAGAAGGACTGAAAATGTCAAATTCTCAATACATAGGATACGAAATGTCAGGAATTCTAAATTCGAGGATCAAAAGTGTGTCACTCACAAAAATTTGACCAATTTGTGTATGCCACTTACTAGGGCTTCTTTTTTTACCAATGCGTCGCAATAGGTTTTTTTACTAACTCGGTAAACCACCCACATTTTTTTTACCAATTTGGTTATTTGACCCAACTACAAGTTGTTGGGATATTGGGTCACCTGGACTATGGGTTGGCCCAATACCATCAAGCCACTTATTGTCGTGCCTCCTAAATGCAACACCGGACGCCCATCTAATGCCGAATGAGACCAGGGGAGGGAGGGAGCGTGAGGGAACCATGCGGGGGATCATGAGAGGGAGCCTAAGTTCCCAATCGGGTTGAACGGTATTCGGGAGGGGTAAGCATAACAAGACTTGCCTCCCCCCTGAGCGGATGATTAGACTGAATAAAGGTCGACCAGGGATGAGGTGTCATCCTTTTTTTTAATAAAGGTCGACAATCTTTACACTTGCGCATGTGCGGTCATGGGACGGATCGACCCATGCCAAGGTAATTGGTGGAAATTGAGAATTGACGGGAATAACATTTTATGCCATTTGACGAGTGTAACTACAGGGAAATGACGTGTCACCGTGCCCAACTATCATCGGTTTACTATATGCAACCCCTCATAACTACTATAAAGGTTCGTCTTTGAGCATTCGATAATATTCATTACTCTCTTCATATAAAAAGTATTACACGAATCGGTAAAACAAAGCTATCGTCTTTGAGTGTTCAAAGATGTTCTTGAAAATGTTTTAGAGTTCTTATTAATATGAACCAAAGACATCATGATCTTGCATTTATTCCATTATTCTCAACATCCGAGTCGGTCACCCATTAAAGGTATCATATTGGACTTTTGGGCCGATGGAATTATCTCAACACCATTAATTACTTCATTATATTATATATATCCGCTCAAATTACTTTTCTAAACAATCTGAATTGTCTAGAACTCTACCGTTTTGAACGAGGACCTTAACCGGAATGAAGGTAGTGACTTTTCATGAGGTGTTTAATCTTGATCGGTTTTATTTATATATGATTTGATTTGATGTATGGGACTGAGAGAATCCCTAGCAAAAAATCTTAAATCTCATTTCGTATTATATTTATACATAAGCTAACATTTTTTTCTAGTTTGATTTTTTTTAGAATTTCGTCTTTGTGGTTTTTACTTAGGATACACAACTTTAGAACATATATGTAAATGTTTAATTTTGTGGGAACGTAGCACTTGACGGGAAAATCCGCCGAATGCTATCGTTCGTTGGGCAAATGTGTCTTTAAATATCCTATTCCTAAGAATGGGCCTGGACATTCTCTTAGCTCAAAGTGTGCCTTTAATATATCCCTCCATGTAGAGGTTGGCCCTAATTTCATCTAAAATGTAGTAATACAAAAACCATGAAAATCATACTAGTTAAAATAAGTTAATTCATCTTTTGATTATTGGCTGCTAATTTTTTATATCTATTGATTATTGAGTTTATGAAAATATGAAATGAGAAAGGTTAAGGTGGTTCATTCAAAAAAAGTTAAGGTGGTTCGACATGAATATTTTTAAAATTTAGACAATGAAAAAATGTGACTAATAAGCATTAGACTTATTAAATTACCCCTAGTGACTTTGATAGTGACTTGACTCGACGTAATGACCACCACCCTAGTGAACACCTGGACAGTAAGCATCGCCAATCGTAGTAATCAACGTCATCGCCGCTGAAAATCACCATCACCCCGTCACAGAGATTATCACTGCCGTCCATAGTGATCACCACGGGTGGCTAGTGACAGCCACCACTGCTATGATCGTGACCACTGTTGCCGCCCCGAATGTGACCACCACCATCTCCCTAGCCGTATCACTGCTAGGTAATTACTCCTCACCATGTGCACATGCATGCTCTACCCCCACAGCCCTAACCCCCAGACCCCAACCTCCGCATCCCACTTCCAACCGCTACACAACTCATCCCCACAACCCTAACCGCCCAACTTTTAACATACCGCACCACTGTCGTGATGAGAAACCCTAGCCGCACCACCACCACCCTGAAAAAGGAAACCGTCTCAATTGGCAAAGAAAATCTAGATTCAAAGCAGTGCAGAACAAATCGAACCCCGTCGTCGCAGCCCATTGATTTTGTCTGTCTTCGTCACTGTCGACCGCCACCGTGCCTGCCATCATAGCCTTTCATTCCCCATCGCTAGTCTTCGATTGTGTCAACCTTCATTTTCACTAATCGTCATTACGCTGATTACAACAACCGTCAGCTTTACCATCTTCTACTTCATTCCCGTCACTAGGGATGGACTCGGGTCGGGCCAACCAGCCCGGAACCGGACTGGCCCGCTACTGTGCGGGCCCGGACCGGCTCGGTGAACCGGTTCGTGCCCGGTTCGGGCCTCCCGGCCCGGTGGTATAGCGGTCCGGGCCCGGGCCTCCAGTTTAGTGAACCGGCCCGGCCCGGCCCGCTTCGGGCCGGAATTTAATTTCTTTTTTTTTTTTGGAAATTTTTTTAAGTTTTGGGTTGGACTAGGTATTTTGGGCCGGCCCGGCCCGGTCTGGCCCAGAACCGCCCACCACCGGTTCGGGCTCGGGCCTCATTTTTCTGAACCGAGGCCCGGCCGGGCCCAGACCCGAACCGGGCCCGAACCGGAACCGGTCCACCCCTACCCGTCACGCTTGATCTCATTGAACACATCAACTAAACAAGAAGATAGAAGTGTGAAATGAAAACTGAAAAGTATGAATTTGGAGATTGGACCTGGTGACTGCCAAGGGAGGTGCTAAGGGTGGGGACCGTTGGATAAATATAAGAGGGAGAAGAAATTTGAATATTAGACATTTCAGAAATACTTAATCACTATTTTTGAAAACAATACTTTTGTTATCACAAAGCTTAAAAATCATATATGTATATAACTCTATAATAAAATTCACATAATGTGAAACCAATGTAGTCTTGATTAAATAAGATTAGACTCAACCACTCCAAATCAAACTAACAAACTTTGGAGAACCGATTCTAATTCTTTGACCAGTAGTGACTGAAGTCTCGTAATCACTTGAACTGTGAAAAGTTATCCCATTCCTACATGCGATCATTCAAGAAAATCATCACATTCAGAACTAGATAACCTGGAACAACAACACACTCGTTTAACTTCATATGGAGTAGTGATGATTTTCGTGGGCATTTAAAACCTACCTCACAAATCAATCATGCCCTATATCAAACCACAAAAGAAAAACAAATAGATGATGCCGACCCCCTTCATTAGACAAGTGCAGTGTATTCGAAAGACACATTGTGTTCAGATAAGGATAATACTGGGTTTTATTGAGGAGATGAACGAAGAGAGACATATAAGCAGAAGGTTGTCGTTAAGTAGTAAGGATTGGCGGAAGGTATTCAGATTTAGTGCCAAGGACACGAGCTTTGGTGTCGGGGAAGAACTCAAAACCGGGAAGCTCTGTCACGTCCCCATCAGTGCTTACTCCAACCGGGTAGCGAAGCAAGTGACCAGGAAGATCTCCTTCCAGACTCTCGCTCGAGTAGAGGTCCCAGTACTTCTCGGCTATGTCATTCACCTTCCTGGCACATTCCTCGCTTTCAGGATGGAGGAAAGCCTCGTCAAGCATCCCAAGGTGCTCGTACCACAATGCCATTCTGAAACCATGAACCTGACCCCTTGCCGGCTGCCTTGCTGCCAAATGATTAGGTTGGTACGCACCCATGGCTATCTCAGAATCTCTTGCTCCATCCATTGACCTCTGGTTGATGTTGGCAGATCCAACAATTATGTACTCATCATCAACTGTAAGACCCCCAAAAAAGACGTTTATTAATCACCAAAAACATTGTTTAATATGAACTAACTATTTTAAAATTACTACAAAAATATAAGAAAAAATACAATTTACATTTGATGCAATATGTTTTTTAAATAATACACCGTAGTATCTATTCTTTGTCAGTTTTACTCATTATATTGAAATGATTACTTTTAATGACTTTTACAATCTCTGTTTTAGTATTTGAGATGAAAAAAGGGCCAGCCTGCACATAGAGGGAACGCAGGGGCACATTTTCACCCAAAACACCGTCAAGGGCCAATTAATCGCTTATTTGCAGTTTCTCCCTATGTATATATATTTGTCCACCCAAAGCAAATGATTCCTACTCCAAAAACATTTAAGAGAAAATCAATACTCACCTATCATCATTTTGGCATGCACATAGATCATAAATCGCCGAGCCTCCTGAGCTCTTATATAGTCAGTATCAGGGTCTGGGGTTTCTGATGGTTCATATTCTCCACTCCTCTTCACCTCCCGATTACCAATACAGAAGAACGTTAAGTATGTTCTGGGATCCTCCTCAATGCCCTTGGCTCTCATAGCTTGAATAACATCTTTATACATCATACTCATCGTCCTCCTTTGCCAGTCCAATATGGCTTGAACAGATGCACTCTCTGGGATCCCTTCAGGCCACATTGGGACAACTACGTACACCGTAAACCTTTCACCAGCTTCAATCTTACTGGCAATTTTCAAAGAAAGCTCTTTACAAACAAGATGAGTAGCACCAATGTCCTCAACCTTGATATCATCAGCGTCCCAACCAAAGCAGCTCCCTAGAAAATACTGGTTTTCAATATAAATAAAATTCTGTGCTCGACGAATAGCATTAATATATGCATCTTGGATGCTCCTATCGATAATATTATCCTTGCCACTGACAAGACCAGCCTTTGCAGCTTCTTCAGGGGTCTCAGGGAATCCAAAAGCAGCACCACCATCAATCGACCTGAACAGTTGAACATTCCATGTCTCCTCATCATCCGGGAAGGTCACTGGTGATGGGGGGATTATGATTTCATCAAGCTCTCTAAGGTTGACTAGAACGTCCTTCCCACCTTGCTTCCTCCATCTCTGCTCAAAATTATAAAGAACATCCCAAGCAATAGGTCCCTCAAGCCGGGAGTGAATGTCATGCCATGGTTCCCGTGGACCGCCTTTTGTGATTGAAGCACCGGTAAAATTGGGCTGATGGAAATCATCATGGTGTGCAGAATCTAATGTTCTAAATAGAGAATGGAATGGAGTATCGTACCGACCATCGCAGAGATCAATACCACCCACGAAGCTAACAATCCTTCTCTGTTGTGATCCTCCGCTGCTGGGCAGTTCATGGTCCACTGCTACAATTTTTTGGTGATGAGTGAACATTGTAGATATTTGTAAATCCTGCACAAAGCTCCCCCCATCATCAGGATTACGAGGGCATAGGACACAATGAACATCAGTATCTTTAAAGAACTGTTCAGTCTCTTCATCATGAGTGGCCATCAACCCATCTTTCTTCAAAAGGCCTACAGAGGTCCTGTCATCCCAAACAAGCATACAAACTTTGACACCCTCACTTGCCTTCTTCTTAAGCAACTCTCCAAGCATAATGTCACCACCTGGTCTCGGCCTCCTTGAGTCTCTCACTAGAGAAATTTCAGTATACACCGACCAACCGGTGATGTATATCAGGTGCTTTGCATTACTGATAGCATCGAAGATATCCTCCCAACATCTATGTGGCTCATAATACTTACCTCCTGAGAGAGGGATTTTGGGTATAAAACCGTCTGGGATATGTGCATCTTGATACAAAGACACCCGGCATCCTTTTCTCTGTGAGAAAAAGGTGTAAGGAACACCAGGATGTTTTGCACTTCTAATTCCCCATCCCCAATTACGATCCCTAATGATATCAAAATACTGCAGCTTTACATGGATCTTGGAACCTTGACTGATAGGATTCTTTTCTTTATCTAGAATCTCAACCCATTTATCAACTTCATCCCCCTCCAAGAGCTCTTCGACTGGCACATAAGCTCTCCCAATCAAGGTTGCACCGACTGGATTGTCATCTTTGACTGTGAATATAACATTTGAAGCCATGTGAGCACTGTAAATATGAAAAGACTCGTTCCATTGAGGGTTGTTGGGTTCTTCAAGCATTCTAGTTTTTCCAACCCTTGCCTTCTCTAGATCTATAGTAGCATAGATTTTAGGAGTTCCTTTTCCAATATGAACAGCCTCCTGAACATGTTCCACAATCTGCAATACCAGGTTTATGTTTGTAAGAAGACGTGAAAAAACACATAGATTCTGTTGCACTACAGAATCTTCACCGCAAGAGAGAAATACATTGACAGAATCCTTCCAGATTGGTTAAAGGGTTTGGAGATATTTTGCTACATTCTCTTCAATTAATGTTTTTGCATTCATAGGAACTGTTTTTAGTGAATTTCGAGTAACTGTTTCTTGTCTTTTTTCCTTTTTATATTAACAATGTTATCAGTATAGAATGCTGCTCACCTCCTACACCTCATTCACCCACACATTTCCCAAAGCGCACCCCAAAAACTGCTTTCCCTCACCCCCATTTATCCTTCTCTATCTTTCATTCAGTATGAAGTTGTGAATCCATTTCCCAAAGCGCACCCCAAAAACTGCTTTCCCTCACCCCCAAAATGTAATGTTTTATGATTTTTGTTTCGTTTAAACTTTTTCCTTTCAAAAAACATAAAACAGAAAGAGGCAAGGACACAATCGAAGTCCCAGGTGTGGTAGACTCAAATCATCAACCCATCCCACACCCCTGCTCTAAAAGAAAACTTGAAATTAGCCTTCCATTTTTTAAATTTATGGTTTGTTGGGTTTCATATGTAACAGGCATGATTAATTCTATCAGCAAACTCTTTCTAGTTACTTTACAACTCTGGTACACTTTCTTGGAAAATAGAGATCATTTTGAGAATATTCCATCACACAGAACAGATTCGAATCTTAAAACATGAATGTTCCAACTTCCAACTAACTTAAATGAAAATATAGTTCAACCAACACAATACAAAACGGTGATGGAGTTCTATTTACATACTCAAATAAATAAATAAAGATCTATGGACACACTGTATTTCCATATAGTGCAACTGTACAGCTGATCAAGAGAATATAAGCCATTCAGCCACATGTAATCAACTTGTAAAAAGATACAAAACACGGATCCCGAAAAAATGATTAATATGAATAGAAAAAAGCATAAGACTAAAAACTGCATTTTTTGACAGATTGATGCCATGTACTAAAGTTCGGACAATGTTTTTTTACTTCGTATAACATAAGTTGACTCACTTGACTGAAGCGGAAAAATCATGCGATCAATCAGTCAAAACTCAAAACATAAACAAACTGCAAACCCAGAGCATTGATTAGGTGATTCAGGATGAAAAAGCAACAAAAGCAAAACAACATAATCAGAACAGCTCAAAGTGAAATTCAGTAATTAACAAGAATAAAGTGTGATCCACGCGCATTAGAAAATGGAAGCATGATCATATCTATACCTTGCTGAAGAAATTCCGCCCACCACCGCCCTCGCCTTGAAGCTGATCGATCTCGAAGATCGTCACATGGAGGGTCCCGTGAAGCAAAAACTGAGCCATTTTCACAGCTGCAGAACTTCAACAAGAGCAGAGCAACCACAATTGGCCAAGCAAATTACAGGAAGAAATCTAGGAGGTAAACCATATAGATCTGTACAGCTGACGCGTTCGACTTTAAATGAAGTGAGAGCGTTGAAAAAGAGTTTGGATGAGAGCAGCGAAGCAGTGAAGGAATTTATTTATGGTGAAGATGAAATTCTACTCCGTAAAAATAAAGCAAATCAGGTGGAACAGTTACAGACATCATTTTTATTTCCTTTATTTTTTTTTGTATTTCAGTATTTTTCACTACCACTTTATTAAAAAGAGAAATGATCTTTGTATCAATTCGGCAAATGTGTAAAATGACATGTACAACAAACTCCTTCCCTTAAAACTGTCATGTTTAACGGTACACAGATTAATAAAGTAAAAATTGGGTGATAGAGGTTTATGCAGAGAGAGAATTAACTAGAACCTCAAGTGAGTCAAGTGAGTCAACTTATGTATGGGAAAAGTGGCAAAGTCAGTGGGACATCCAAAAAAGGAAAGTTGACAAAGTTTTAAGAGACGAGGGAGTATAAACGAAGCATAATTGTTACTAGAAAACATACTATCTGTTATAGTTTCACGTTTTAACACTAATTTATGCTACTCTGTCCCTTATAACTTTGGCAAAGTTGACCGGCGCCGGAGAATAATAAAATAAAAATTGTGTGGTTGAGGTTTGTGCAGAAGAGAGAGAAATAACAAAAACCATAAAATAATTGATTAAAAGGGAAAGTGACAAAGTTTTTTGGAACATTCCAAAAAGGAAAGATGACAAAGTTTTAAGAAACGGGGGTATTATTTATATAAATAAAGGATCAAATACAAACACTTTATAGTTTATAAATTACAAACTCATCTTACAGACACCTCCTGATTTATTAACTCATCTTAGCCATTTGATGACTTGATCTAAACGTTATAAAGGCACAATGACGTTTTTTTTAATAAAAAAACAACTTTTTCAAGATACAATTCTTTGATTGTTAATATGCAACTGCTAATTTATTACTCCCCTAAATAATATGCATGCAACACTTTGAACCTCAATATGCAATACAAATAACATAAACATGGATCATACAAATGTTTGCACAATAAACACATAGTGTACCTAATTTGCCCATTATTTCTATAATAATCTAAACCATCACACATATATATATATATATATATATATATATATATATATATATATATATATATAGTGGTTCCCGTGAGAAAGGACTCTCATGACAGAAATGAGAATGGATCTGGACCGTTGGATTGTATTATATGAAATTGAATTGTGCATTTGGTGAAACTAATATGTGCATTAGGTGAAATTGAAATGTGCATAATCAAAGGTAAAACTCAAATGTGCAATACGTTAAATTGAAATGTGCATAATAAAAGTCACACAAAAGTCACCACATTGTAGCTTTTATTATACACATTTCAATTTCACCTAATACACAACTCAACTTCACATAAGTCATTGTGTTGTACCTTTTTGCGTTGCACATATTGTTTCACCTAATGAACATTTCAGTTTCACCTTATACACATTGAATTTTACAGAATACAATCTAACAGCCCAGATTCATTCTCATTTCTCTCCTAAGATCATTTTCTCACTTAAACCTAACACACACACTCTATATATATATATATATATATATATATATATATATATGATGGTTTAGATTATTATAGAAATAAATTTTTTTGAAGGAATTATTATAGAAATAATGGGCAAATTAGGTACGTATATAGATATATAGATTTGGTTCAGGTGAGAAATGCATCTAATGTGAGAAATGAGAATGAATCTCAGCCATTGGATTTACAAAGTTGCACTAAACTTGGCTTTATGTTGTAGTAATATTTAAATTTTGCACAAGTTGCACTAAAACTGTTTCATGTTGCACTAATATTTGACGGCGTTGCACCGAAATAGCTTCATGTTGCACTAGACACGTGTAATACGGATTTTTCAGAAGTATTTACAGAAATGCCACCGTGCTAGATTGCATATTTCAGTGCATCATGAAGTGTCTTTTACTGCAACTTAGTCGAATCCAATGACTGAGATTCATTCTCATTTCTCACCCAAAGGCTTCTTCTCACTTGAACCTTACCCTATATATATATATATATATATATATACACCTAATAATTGCACACCTTCTAAACCATTATATCGCCCATTGAGTGAATTTCACTGTTTTTCTAACAGAATGGGGGGTGGGGGTAGAGAAATAAGACAAGAAATAGAGTAAACATAAGGAAGAAATAAGATAAGAAATAGAGTAAACATAAGGAATATCTCCCTGAATTGGACAAAAAAAATGAATAATATGAGCTTAAAGTTAAAATTCCCAAAGTACAACTAACTCTTTTTGTTTTACCATTTCCCTTGTCATTTTGAATCATCACCTCAACTGCCTTTCAGCATTGCCACCTACGATCTCCAGAAAAGAATGCCACATTGAAAAAGAAAATGACATCGTGATGACAATTTTGTAAAGAAAGTCAAGTATTTTCAAATATTAAAAATGCCATCTTCATAACATTTTCATAGAAATGTTGCATTTTTGCACAAGATGACATTTTTCCGATGATCGGAGCTGGTGATGCTGGGAAGTGGAGGATGCGGTGGCAGTGACTCACATAAATTGTACTCCGTAATATTTTATTATTTTTATATTTTTTTATTTTTAAAGTTTTTAAATATTTTATGTTTTATATTTTGAAACATTTTTAAATATTTTTAGGTATTTATTTTATTTTTTCATTTTTATTTTATTATATTTTTTATTTTTTCTGATTTTTAGTAATTTCTAAATATTTTTGTTATTTTTTTATATTTTTATTTTAAATAAAACTAAGACTTTCTGATTAGTATATAGATTATTTTCTCAAAAATTTTACTAAAATAAAATTATTTACAAAAATATGACTAATAGTTACGATGGTGTAGTTTTATAGTAACTTAAGTTTAAAAATTGAATATAAGTTACTATTCCATTACTACTCTAGTAACTAGTCATTTTTTGTAAACAATTTTTATTTTATCATATATATGTAATTATTTCTAATAAATATATGTATTAGAAATTATAAGAAAGAGTAAAATAGAAAGAAGATATATATATATATATATATATTACTCCTATTTTCGAAATAAAAGAATTATAATCCTATTATTGCATTTAGTGCTATTTTTGGTCCTATTTAGGACATCCTCATTGGTAGGGTTATTATGAAACTAAATTGGTGATATTACAGTTTTTTAGAGAATTATCATTGAGTAAAATAGATTGTTTAATGAGATTATTTGCTACAATAATCTGGGATCAAAATATGAATTCTAATTGCTTTAAGATTATTTTAAAAGTATTTGTAATAGAAATTAAAGCAGGACAAAGAAAAAACGGATTATTTTAACATGATGATTGAGAGACAAAAATGAAATTTGAGATTATTTTAAAATTAATTACATAATAATATTTAAATAGTAAGGATCATAGAAAAAATTGATATTAGAGATCATGAATGGAGAAGCTCTGAGCACTAATAGTCCAAAACATATCAGAAGGTAGGATGGAGAAACTGTATACCGACAAATGTGTTATTTTTCTTCCATTCTTGTTAGTGCATATATGATTTTTTATTTTATTTTATAATATTAATGATAATATACCGTTGAATTATGGTACCATGTAAGAATTAGAGGTCAATTACACGGAATTATCATGTGTATGGGAGTGACTCGTCATGATGACTTTAACTTGGCATAGCTTTCCAGCGCTCGAATTACGGAAATTTGTAATAACGTTTTGGACACAGCTTATACTCGTGACTACACGGTTTCATTTTTTTTTATCTTTAAAGGTTACCCAAAAGTCTTCCTTTTCCACGATTTATATTTATTGCCAAACCAATGTAAACTTACAAGAAGAATATAAAGGGTAACTGGTAAACGACCTAGTCTTTTGTAGGTTTGTTTTAGATTCATTTTAAGTATAACAATTATTATTACTATTGACTAAATGGGGAAAAAACGATATGTTTTCAAACCGCATATCCTTAGCCTGTTAATAGCATATACATATATGTGGCGCATAAAATTAAGATGATAGACATATACGGAGTATATCTCAATTTCTCAACAATAACTCTATATATACATTTTGTTGGTCCACTATTTGCGTACATTCTTTATCGGATTGAATAGTAACATTTTATTGTTAACCAATAGTAAAAGTCAACCCTATTTACGGATAATTAACTCAGTTTTTAATAATTAAAATTTACATATTCATAAACTACATTAAAATCTCTTCAAAGTTGTTGACATCAAATTAGAATATAATTAAAAATTGACATTCTAATTAAGCGAACAAAACAAAACTGTTTGACCAAGAAAATTCAAATTTGCAAATCAATTTAGGACGGAGGTACGTAGCATATACATATACTATTTGTGTAAAATAAAAGTTGAGTAACTTTTCATTATCCAATTATATACATGTCAAATGAGTATGTGTCGAAATTATGTACTCCCTTCGTCCCAGAAAATTGTTCACGGTTTTTTTTGTGGGTCGTCCCAAAAAATTGTTCCACTTTCCCCTTTTGGAAAGTTTTTTGTGGCTACAATTCATTTACCTTTTTCTTACTCAACCACAACCATACATTTTCACTTTATTCCCACTTTCTTAAACTCTGTTCCAAATCAATGTGGGAACAATTTTACGGGACGGAGGGAGTATCAATTTAATGTAAAATGTCTACACAAAATTTGCTCAATGACAAGGGCATAGAGTTAGGGGCATACTTGCTCCAGGTCTACATCAAATTTGTAAAATGTCTATATTTTATGTGGTAATTAAACAATTATGTAAAATTATTAGAAAATTTATTACACTATACAGAGTACTTTTTATGGGGTTTAATGCACCAAACCCCCCATGTGATATGAAAATTCGGCGCATTAGCCCCCTATGATTTGAAAAATGTATGAGCCCCCTTGTGTTTTAATTAATCATGCACAAAACCTCTTTTATGAATAAATTCAACTATTTGGAAATCACTTTTCCTAATATTTTGATTGAATATGCAAGTAAATATGTCAAAATCTCTAAATCATATAAAAATGTTGATCATTTTTCTTTTATTTGACAATCGAATTTATTTATAAAAGGGATTTTGTACATGATTAATTAAAACACAAGGGGGTTTCACGCATTTTACAAATCACATGGGGCTAATACGCCGAATTTTCATATCACAAGGGGTAGGGACAGAACTATCAACAAGGTTATGGGGCCTTGGCCCCTCCCAAGTATTTTTTTTAATATTATTATAAGTATTATCTAAGTATTTCATATGTCCTTTTTAATCTTTTACGAGTAGTTAGTATTTATCTGCTTATTGCTATGTCCTTTTTAATCTTTTAGTTCATGGAATTTATCTTCCAGTAATTTATTTACGTATTTTACTTGTGAATGGTTTTCAAGTTTTCCTTTTCATTTGTAATTTTTTTACTTGCTTGATAATTTAGTTGTGTATGGATAGTTATATGTAGGGGCAGAGTCAGGATTTGACGATAGGGGTGCAGGTCAAGAATGAACGCAAGCAATAAAATGTACTACATATACTTTGAGCTCGAAACAAAACCTTATAAATTTATATTTTCACTAATTAAAGATGACTTAAGTAATAAATTAAAATTATATGTATGATATTTCTATCAACCATATATCATAATACTATGTATCACTTTAATTTAATACTACATATAATTTATATTATTATAAAGTTTATAATGCATGTATAACATATAATTGTCCATACACAACTAAATTATCAAGCAAGTACTAAAAAATTACAAATGAAAAGGAAAACTTGAAAACCATTCACAAGTAATACGTAAATAAATTACTGGAAGATAAATTCCATGAACTAAAAAATTAAAAGGACATATGAATAAACAGATAAATACTAACTACTCGTAAAAGATTAAAACGGACATATGAAATACTTAGATAATACTAATAATACTATTAAAAAATAAAATACTTGGGAGGGGCCAAGTATACATGTTATATGTTAATATACATGCAATATAAACTTTATAATAATATATATTATATGTAGTATTAAATTAAAGTGATACATAGTATTATTATATAAGGTTGATAGAAATATCATATATATAATTTTAAATTTATTACTTAAGTCATCTTTAATTAGTGAAAAAATAAATCTATACGGTTTTGTTTCGAGCTCGAAGTATACCGTAGTACATTTTACTGCTTGCGTTCATTCTTGACCCGCCCCCCTATCGTCGAATCCTGGCTCCGCACTTGACAAGGGGGTTTGGTGTATTAAATCCCTTTTTATGGTTACTCCCCCCAAAGAATGGAAATCACCTCGCATATTGAATGACATTCAATGACATGAGCTATAACAACTCAAATTTGCATGTGGAATATTCACTTAATTCGAGGTATAATATTAGGAATAATTGAATAAGAATTACGGAGTACACTATACCTAATTCATAGTTCATATACTCGTATTTCACAAAGCCTCTTTTCCATAGAACTCTATTGATTTTGGATTATTCTTAACCTTGTTGCACAATAACATCTTGTTCAGTCCGGATCCAGGATTCCAAATGAACAATGGCCAAAAACTAATTTCTGAATTGTGAAGCATAAAAGCTCTAAACAAAAACTTGAATAGCATAAATGACGAAAGAGATTGTAAGCACGGGTGGAGACAGGGAGGGGGCTGGAGGTGGCCACGGTCCGTGCAAGAAAAAAAATTCTTAAGTATATATTATGTATAACTAATTTTAATCTGTAAAAAGTATGTTGATATTTTACACTTTGGCCTCTGCAATGTAAAATTGTTAAGGACCGGTCCCTTTAACATAATGTCTGGCTCCGCCAGTGATTGTAAGAACCGTAATTACTTTTGAAGCATAACAGCTCCTTCATATTTTTGAGAGACAGGTGATTACGTTTTTAGATGCATCATCAAACATGTTAGGATGTTTTTACTTGCTTTAAATCACAATTCATCACTCGGGACACTTGTTTGCCAACAGAGAATCTGAACACGCAACTTAAGATCTACAAAAAATCACAGAAGAATAAACGGCGCCATAGCATGCGGACTAGATCGCAGGCCAAAAAATTCCCATGGGAATAGTCTTTTATTTTATTGTATTTTCCCTTCTGTTCTTTTTTCTTTCATGCATTGTACCCAACTTCCTTTTATCTAATAAAATTTCTTTAAAAAAAAAAAAACTTGGACTGTAATTTCCTGGTTTGGTCTGATATGGTCTGGTCTGGTAATGTCTGGTCTCTTTGTATTTTTATAACTATCTAAGTCTGGTCTGTTCTGGTCTGGGACAGATTACAGTCCAAGTAAAAAACATCCGAACATGTTTGAAATATAAGGGTCTATTTACTAATAATAGAGATATTTCCATTTTTCTATTCCTGTTTTCCGTTCTCCAATTTTCTGTTTTCATTTTCCATTTTTTGTATCTCCAATTTTCTGTTTTCATTTTTTAATTTTCCATTTTCAAATCTGAAAACATGTTCATCAATTTTTTTCACCTGGCTATATGATCGTCCAGAAGACCGAAACTACGGTCACATTCCAATATCAAACCTAGTACAACCTAAGTAGTATAGGGTACAAGGTCCCACATATACGAATGTCGGGATCAAAATCGGCCGGTTCAAGTCGATCTCAACGGTTAGTTTGAATTCTTTTCGCATTTCCCTATTGGTTGGCAACTCAACGCTCTTTTAAAAACATTAGTGAGGTGAGCTAAATATAAAAATTAAAAGATTTGGACTAATTTTTTTTAAAACTAAATTACTCTGATCCTCCCATAGATCCTCCCTTGAACCCATCTATCATCTCATTTGGTTGTCAAATTTTAATAATTTCAATATAAAGGTTGAAATAACCTTTCAACTAATGCCTATAGTTGCCGACAATCCCAACACCGACTTGAAAAGTTTGTAAACCATTAGGTAGTTCTCATTATTTCCATAGTCATAAACTCCCGAACAAAAACACAAGACTTGAATTGTTATTTAAAAATTTGGTATGAGTAAATTAGACTTAATGAATAAGATGCTCAAAAAATTTCATCAAAAAATTCAACCGGGAACCACCCCAAATGACGACGGCCGGACAGAGCCTCCTAAATAAGGGCTTATTTGACCTTTTTTGGTTAGTACATGGGCCTATTTGCACCTTTTCCCTTATCTAAAATACATTAGTTCTCATACCACGAAGAAATATTTTGACTTGATTAGCGAGAATAAAAACCCTTCATCTTGTGAAATAATAATAATTGGGAATAATGGCTTACCAATGTGATAGCCCTAGAGGTGTATTTATACTAATCATGGAATAAATAATTACACATAAGTCCTTAATAATACTAATAATAATACGCTATTACACCCCCTCAATCTGTGCGGGAGAAATCACGTGCAGATTGGAACGTAAAAATTCAAAACGCTGACTAGTTAAGTTCTTGGTAAAAATATCCGTCAGCTGATACTGAGTAGGAATGTATCTGACCAACAGATCGCCATGAGCCACTCATTCACGAACAAAATGATAATCAATTTTTATATGTTTGTTGCGGTCGTGCTGAATAGGATTTACTGCAAGATAAGATGCGGAGACGTTGTCACAAAATAACTGCACCGGATTAGGAAGTGTAATGCCCATGTCGTATAGAAGGGAACGAATAAATAAGGTGTCTTGAACGGTATATGCAACTGCACGATATTCCGCTTCTGTAGACGATTTGGATACGGTGGGTTGTTTCTTGGAACGCCATGATACCAAATTTCCACCTAGGAAAATAGCATAACCTGTAGTGGAGCGACAACTATCCGGAAAATGTGATCCCCACAGTGTCTGAGTCTTTTATGCCAAACGGGTCCTGGTACAAGTGTGGTCTTGAGGGCAAGAGAGGGAACAGGTTGATGGACAGTTGTAAAGGGATAGACACAGTTTTTATTGGTGGCTTGAAGAAGGATGGCCCCCGTGTGATTGTCCTTAACAAAAAAGGAATATTTATTAAAAATTACTGAGCAATCATTATCCGCACATAATCGTTAAATAGATAATAAATTATATTTTAGTTGCGGAACATGATAAACTTTATTTAAAGCTAGCGGACGGCCAGAAGTAGTCAAATGAATGTTGCCAAAATGAGATACTTGTAGATTATTACCATTAGCAACTTGAACAGAATGTGATCCATTGCAAATAGATTTATTTAATAAAATACCTTCAGACAGAGTCATATGAGCCGAAGCCCCAAAGTCGGGGTACCAAACAGATTCATTTGATTCGCCTGTGGGAAGAGCCGCCAATGCTGGAGCAGTAGAGTTGACAAAACGAGGACAAGCCAAAGCAGAATGACCAGGAGAAAAACATATCTGACACACTATGGGTGGTGGGGGGACTGAAAAGAATTCTCAACTAATGGAAAACCTACAAAAGTAGGGTGAGTAACACAAGCAAATAAAGCATTTATATTGACTATAACACGACCAGAATTACTTAAAATCGTACCTTGAAACCCAGGAGCTTGCGGTCCACGTGGAGCATAGTTGGGAGGAGCCATCTGCCAACTGGATAGCGCTGGAGGTGCACCGTACCCCTGCATAGGAGGACCTCGAGGCTGCTGCTGTCCGCCATAATTCTGGCCACCATAACCGCGCCCCCACCACCATGTGAAATAATAATAATTGGGAATAATGGCTTACCAATGTGGTAGCCCTAGAGGTGTATTTATACTAATCATGGAATAAATAATTACACATAAGTCCTTAATAATACTAATAATAAATTAATAATACGCTATTACATCTTAGATTACATTATTTGAAAACAGAATTAGTAAATATTGAAAAAGTAATGAATTAAAGAAACTGATATTTGCGGATTAGAGCTCACACAATAAGTCATGAAGATATGAGAATTGATGAACCTAATTAATTCCATTCATCCATAGGTCAAAAGAGAAGGATTAGGTAATCGAGCTCATGGAAGACATACTCCGTACATGGAGTATTTTAAATCTAACTTAACCACGATCCATTCTTCTGAATACATTTCTAATTTTCTAGTAAAAAAATATCTCTTTATCACTAATATCTCTTATTGAAATGCCTTTCCATGGACGCCATACGGATGTTGTTACCTTAAGAAAGGTGGAATATTATTGTCTTCATGGTAATAAACACACTGATCATCAATGCAGAAAAACTCCTCCATTTCTAGACTTCATTTATTATTACTAGTCTTTCACTCATGCGTTGCACGGGGTAACAAATTACAAAATTATTTAGGAATTGGTTGAGTTTTCCCCAATCAATTTTATTAAATTAAAATCAACAATCATGACTTTGTGTAATTATACGTGATATCAACTAATTTGTGTATTACTTTTAACTACTTAACAACATAGCAGGCCTACAACAATCAACATGTATAAAAAGTGAGTTACGGTTACAATTTTCACAAATCTAGGCACTTATTATTAGATTACTCAGAACAACTACTCTTAGATATATCAGTTTCAATTGTCCTTTGAGTTGAACTGCAGTTTTTGAATAGCAAATTATCTGGAGATCCCACAGACACAATGAAACTGAGCCTGAAGATCCATTTTTTACTCCCGATAAGAGCCTTATCTATGGAATTTGCTAGTTCCTCCCCTAACCCAAGTGTCTTTTTTCACACTTCAATCCCTACACAAAGAGCCTATATATAAACATGAAAAATAAGACATACTTCAAGTTAGAAAAATATTAATCTTAAATACTCTACGTGTTCCTTCAATTACACCGAGGAAAAAACATCTAGCTTTTTATTTAAACATCTAGCTATAATAACACAATTTTAAATCATTTGAAACATTTAAGTTGCCAATAAATAGCAACCAAGCATTCCAGCCCAACTGGTTGTGAAGTTACCGTGCTTAGTGGGAGGTCTGGAGTTCGAATCCCGCTAGGCACATAAGGGTTGGAAACTCAATGGAGTGAGCTTCAGCCCTGATTACTCCAGCCCCCCCCCCCCCCCCCAATTCCCTCTCACAAATTTTTAAAAATCCTTTTAATCTTATCTCTGAGTGAAAAAGGGTGTATTTTTCACTCCCCGCAGCGGCCGAGTGGAGATCACAGAACCTGAAATAAGGCTGGGCCTCTGGTGCGCACGGGTGCATGGGCCTACTGCCACTCTACTGACTGAGTCACCGTGACTTACATCCTCCCAAAAGTCTTGTCGGGTCGGGGCGTGGGGGGCGCTTGGGGTTGGCGATTCAACCTTTTGGAGCAATGATTCTCAAATCATAGGGCAAAAAGAAAGAAAAAGCTCTTAATCCATAAAGACATGATGGATGGTGACATGGGGACTAAATCTGGAACAGATCACATATCTATCTTGCAATGTATATTAAGTTGACTTGGAAGAAGGATGAAAACATTGGTGATTTTCATAGTAGGATAACGGTAGTAATTAACAATTAGAATTTGGTTGTTCCTTCAAATTGTTGTAAAGTTATATAAAAAGTCATTCCATTACTCTCTGTCGTCAAAGAATCGGAAAGGAAAATGCAGAACAAATAGAAAAAATAAAACCTCTTAATTTAAAGAGGTTTTGATTATATTGAGAGCAGAAAATGACTAAACTATCACAAAAGAAGTCCTAAAACCTTAGTACCATTATTTTCCCCACATCCAGAAAACTTGCAATAAAAAGTAAGTTTATAACTTTAGCCTAAAGTTTTCCAAATAATAAAACCGCATGTCAAAGATAAACATGAAACATAATTAGGAGATTACACTAACCAATAATGAGGAGATTGACTAAGATGGACTATCGAGTACGTTAGTAGAAGTCCATCTACTAGAGTGCCGCCAGATACCTCGAAAATAAAAAGAGCCTTGAATGAAAAGGAAGTCAAAACACAACTAACTAGAGCGCCGCCAGATACCTCATGAGATAGGAATGATAGTCGGATTAAGAATAAAGTTTATACAAATGCCGAGGAAGAAGAAGAGAGCAAAAATAGGAAATGTGTTAACAATAAGCATATCCATTTAAGCATATCAAATTTAGACAGGATACTGAGTTTGCTTAATTATAAATGGATTCTAACCTCCAGATATCTTTTTTCAATTGAAATAGATAATTTAAAAAGCATTTTGATAAATAGAGCAATTATCTTCATCAAACCGAAGAAAAAGAAAACAAAAGCGCCATTATAATAATCTGGGTGAGGGAAAAGCTTAGTTCGTAAAAAAAATAGAGTTAATTATCAAAATAGGACTAAAAGTCATTCACTTTGCACAAATAGGACCAAAAAATAAACTATATTTCCATAGGACTAATTATGTGTGTCTTGGACAAATATACCCTTATACCTATTGGAATGTTTTAATTCATAATAAAATAATTAAACATAATAAAAATTCGTAAAATATACCAAAAAATTAATAAAAATATTTTGAATAATAATAAATTTTAAAAAAAAATTAAAAAAATAAAAATTAAAAAAAATTAAAAAAAAAATAAAAAAATTAAAAATAATCAAAAAAATATTTTTTTTGTCACCGCCGCCTCTGCCGCCCCAGCACCACCACTTCTAGTCATTTGGGGAAAAAATGCCAAATTTATTATGAATTCCATATTTTTGGCATAATTCAGAATGATTTAAGATGGAAGAAAAAAAATGTTGGCATTCTCAAGGAGAAATATGCCATATTTTTGGCATTTTCCGAAAAAATTGGAAGTTTGTAGGAAATATGACATTTTTTTAACAGTCGGAGGTGGTGGTGCAGGGAGGCGGTACCACCGCCTCCTGTCACCGGGGTAAAAAAATGCCAAAAAAATTATAAATGCCATATTTTTGGCAAAAGTCAAAAGGATTCAAGTTGGCATAATGAAAATGTTGGCATTCTCATAGAGAAATATGCCATTTTTGTGGAATTTAAAAAAAAGTGGCATTTTTTACACCGATCGGAGGTGGTGGTTCAGGGAGGTAGTACATGCGGTGGGAAAGGTATCCATATTTTTTTTAATTTTTTTAATGGAGTTTTACTATTTTTTATTAATTTTCAAAAAAAATAAAAAAATTAAAAAAAATAATTTTTTTCTTATTTTTTATTTTATAAAAATTTTATTAATTTTTTTATTATTTTTCTACGAATTATTGAATTTTTTTTCAAATTTATTATGAATTAAACATCTAATTATGACTTTTAACTATCTTTTACTAATATTTAAAGGAGGGGTAAGAATGGAAGGAAGAAATGAGTATGTTTCCAATAGGACTACTATGGTCCTATTTTGGAATAAAAAACATAGCAAGTCCTATTTTGAGTTTTTGCCATAGTTTTAGTCCTATTTGAAGTAATTTCTAAAAAAAATACATAATCTATAAGAATAGTTTGAAGAAGATAAGCTTAACTTTGAAGAAGAGGTTGAAAAAGGAATAAAAAGGTTGAATAAAAAGGGTACGTGCAAATTCACAAAACAGAGAGAATTAATATCACTTTCTTGTACACATGGTAGAACTAATCATTTTTAAATTTTGGTTTCTTTAAATGCTGGCATATTTGGACGAAATCCAGGAAAATTTAAGTTCTAAAACAGGTCAACATCTTTCTTTCTTGTACTGATAATAGAAATAATCATTTTTATATTTTAGTTTTTTTAAATACACTTAATAATAAGGAATTATGCACTGTGAAGAGAAAGGAACTACACTACATAATAAGGAAATTGTAAGAGTTGTACCCCCCTCAATGATAGCGATTTCAATCATATGAATAATGATTATTAAAAGATTCATTAAAGATCATTAAAGATTCATTACTTAAGGAAATTGTAAGAGTTGTACTGATAATATGAATAATGATTACTTAAAAGATTCATTCAGAAGAAAGTGCTACAAATGAATAATGATTACTTAAAAGATTCATTACACTCCTTTTTTTGGGTAAAAGCAACCAAACTGAGAATGAGTATATCATGAGACAATCACGGGAGTGTCAATTTTAAGCTTCAAACTTCATCCCAGAATAGAAAAAAATGCAGGGTGCACAAAATATGACCCTTGACCCCCTCCCTCCCAATTCATTAAACCCTTCATTATATCCTATTATATTCCTCAAAGATCTATCGTGTTTTACTTCTTTGAACCTAGTATGGTTCTTTTCCATGAAGTGAAAAATTATCAAAATACTTAACAAAATTATCAAACCAACACAAAGGTATGACATGAAAGATACAACAATGGTTCATTAATAATAATGGTAAGCATGTACTTTATAATAAAATGAAATGCAAGAAAAAGAGGGTATAGAAAACGACGTATCTCCTTGCCATGAGGAGGACCAACTTAATCATATTTCGATAATTCGATGGGAGGATTTTGGTTGCTAAACAGAAATATCTTTCATTCAAATTTGTTTCACTCTAGCAAAATTTTGCAGTTCTTTGCTCAATACATCTAAGTGGTCTCAAATTATAGCCCAAAAGAGAGAAAACTACATTTAGTTCAAAATGTTCATCATGCTTCTTAATAGCAAACATGCATTTTGCAAAGGGAATAACCTCCATTTTTAACTGATGGATCGTCGGACCAGGGGTGGCCGGAATCCACCGAGAACAAGAGTAAAAAGGAGAGCAAACTGATCGGAGAAGTACAAATCGGAGAAGTCTCAAGAGTGCAATAGATTAAGCATCCCTTTCCACAAGTTGGAAGGTGATATTTATACTAAGGAAAAAAGGAAATACTTGGAGGCCAAGCCAAAGATACTAGTCTAATGGGAGAAGGACGCGTGTAAAGCTATTCTAACAAACTAACAACCCAATTCAATGAAGGGCGGCCACGTGTAAAGCTGATTGGAGAGAGAACCTTTGATAGCTGGCTGATTGATTATTCTTCTAACAGAATTCCTGCCAGAATTCCCGTGTGGCCGCACGTGGATAACCTGGAATATTCCTTTGGTGCAGGGAGTGACGTGGCGGTGTCTTCTTGCGAGACGAATCCTTGCGGATTCTATCTAAGTACATGGCGCTTTATCCTGACCTCGGGGACCACTGAGGTCGATATCTGAGAGCTCGGGCTCGTGTTGAGAGGATCCGCCCTTTTGCCCTTTGTTCATGTCCTTGCGATAGTTGACTGTCTGGTGCTTGACTATCGTTGACCAAATGTTTGATTTCCGGAGTCAGACTTGGTGCCGACCTCGGGTGCATCGAGGTCAGGCTAATAACTTGTCGAGTTAAGTTGATTCCTGAGCCCGATGTTCTCCCGACCTCGGGGTCGGGGTCGGGATAGGCTGACTTCGTTATCCACCGGGTTCGGCTGATTTCTGAGCCTGGTGCTTTCCCAACGTAACCTCGGCGGTCGGGGTCAGCCTCGGATTGTGGACTTGGTACTTTTGCGCCTCTGATGGAGCCGCAGTGCTCTCTACCGCCGATTATGATACCCCTGGGGTGTATGGAATATACTCCATCATTAACTAATTAAATCTGTATACAAAATAGTCTAGTTTTTAAGAGGTTGAAGTAACAAAATAAAGTGAAGTTTCATTATCAATATTAAATCAGCTTGAACAATAACACACCTTAGATAGGACCAAGTTCTTTGATTGGAGATAAAGAAACTAAAGAGATATCAAAGGCAGAAAATAAACTTATAGACCCTGAGACAAACAGCCCGTTCCTAAAGAGATATATACCACGGTAAGATAAATCTGACAAAGATCACGAAGTGCTTACCAAGAATATAAGGACGGTTGTTATGGCTCGCGCGTAGGAGAAGGCTTTGAGCTTGGAGCCGTGTAGGGGGGATATTATTGTCTTCATGGTAATAAACACACTGATCATCAATGGACAATGGCAGCAAAACTCCTCCATTTCTAGACTTCATTTATTATTATTCCTAGCTTTAATGTCTCATTTAAACATAAATTTAAGTGTGCTCATCAATCATATTCACAATTATCTTAAATCTATAAGGGTTTTTGTGTTTTATCCATGTGATTTATAAGACAGTGAACCTCGATGAAGTTCAACTCGAGTCTTTTTTTTTCTTTTTTTCTTTTTACTCCAGGGGGTCTAGGGGAAGGAGATGGAGGCTGGAGTAATCAGAGCTGAAACTCGGCCCATTGAGTTTTGAACCCTTATGTGTCTAGCGGGTTTCAAACTCGAGACCTCTTACTAGGCACGGTAACCTTATAACCAGCTGGGCTATGACAGCCAGCGGCTATCAAAAGGAGAGTTCGTATAAGTACAATGTTGGAGTTTCTCTTTTGTTAATAAGATACAATGACCAATTATCTTGGTTACATAATGGGACTGGCATAATCATTACTCGGATGGATAAATTTGTTTTGAAGGCAACTGTTATACTCGGCGATAATACTGACCATATTTTCATTCCAAGGTTATCTTTGATCACGTCAAAAATAAGACTTGCTTACAATTTTAACACATGTAATTTCACCTCATTAATGAATTGGAGATTGTTATATGTGACTATAAAAGTAAGGTGTTGCCACCACTAAAGTGTTCTTTATAAAACTTTAATATATACTCCGTAAATTATGTACACTGTTAAAATAAACGAACGTCCTATTTCATAGAAATTCCAGACATCCAACAAAGAAAATACTACACAATACACTATCACCTCTTTTTATTCACATTGATTTTATTCTTACACCATACACACTTATTTTTATTTTACTGCTTGCAAGATTTGTGTAAGATTCATTTTAATTGTGCCTATAAAATAACATTATACTCCGTATAATCAAAGTTATGACATATATACGAGTTATTTATTTATTTCTTCTATAAAAAAACTAAAAATATATATCTATCACAATACGATGTCTTATTAATCATGTTATTATCCTATCTAGATATATCCTGCATCCCACGGGTTCATTTGTCTAGTAAACATAAATTTAAGTGTGGTCATCAATCAATTCACAATTTTCCTTAATGGAAGGGTTTTGTACATTGATAAATTGAAGATAATGATATCACCCGAAAAGGCTAAGTAGAACAATTAATTCCCCATTCACAAAGAACAAACTAACAAAGAAATGACAGTTGGAAATCAACCCTTTTATTTCATTCACGAGCTTCGTATAAAAATGTCAAAATAACTAATACTACGTACAAAGTATGAAAATTTAACTTCCACACTTTTGATATTTTTCTATCTATGAAAGATGCTTTATCGCTTACATTTTGATAAATCGAAAATAACTAAGTTTTTAAGTCAATACTTTTCCACTTAATGAATTTAGCACGCCTTTTGTCAACACTGTTTTTCGGCTTATCGGGTTTATCGGCCAACTTGTTCACCAAACTCATAATTTTTGCTTTCGCACACTGAATTGTGTAATAAGCAGAAAAAGTAAGGTTGAAGTTACTTTTCTGGCTGTATTGGTTGAAGTTATTGTAGATGACCATTATATTTTAGCTATTTTTACATATAAATTTTTCTTTTTTTATTAATAAAATGTATTTTAAAATAATTTTTTCTTAAATCAGCAGAATCAGCCTCTTCAGCCAAAATTTCATAAATTTTAGCAGAATCAGCCAAATCAACCGATTTTCGTGTTACCAAACGGGGCTCATAATATTTCGTCAAATTAGTAGGCGACGACTAAGCGTAACTATGTTGAAATATAAGATCTCGAGCTACTCTTTATGTCACATGATATCAGGGCCAACCAAAGGCCCGGAAGCCATGGCAGCTGGCGGCTAGAGTCCGGCAGTGGCAGTGGTGGAAGTAACATGTGATGGCAGAGACATTATTGTCCAATTACAAAAAAACTCCTATTTTGGCAATTTTAAAACTACTTCTATTTGTGATTTTTGGTACTCTTTTAGTGTATTTGGTAATTCACTCTATACAGAGTTGTCACCATGGTAGCACAACTCTTGTTCTTTACATGTCAAGTGGCTCCTTGTAATGTTCTAGCAAATTCTTATGTTTGTTCCCCTTTATTTTCCTTGCACTTTAGTGATTTGAGACCACTCAAGTCAACTCCATATAAACTTGAGAGCAACTAACACTGAAAATGAATAGCGATGTGTGTATTTTGCAAATCCATTTTAGCTCACATGGAAGATGAAGCATCTATGTAGGTATTGGCATCTATTAACAGGAAAGTTGTCCATCCAAAGGTATCGGTATCTATTAACAAGAAATATGGCCATCCAAACTGTTGGTCTTATGGGAGATCAGCACCACCCTTTGATTCAGGGCTTAACCGCCCAACCTGTTGGCACCACGATGTGGTGCAGCCCCTCATGTCCATCCGCCGCTCAGTAGTGGGGCTCTGCACTGCCGTAGTGAACTGTGGGGGGTGCCCCACAGGAATCCACCTTGACTTGGGGACTACATAGTAATGGGTTAAATAGAGGGTGTCCACTTCCTTATCACCAATTGGTTTTAAGAAAGATATGGCTGCTATTTAACCACAGAACTCTGTAGTTAAGCGAGCCCGGGGTAAGAAAGCCCAAGGATGGGTGACCCACTGGGAAGTTTGTCGACAGGGGTGAATCGATCCAACAAGTGGTATCAGAGCGAGGTCACAGGTGAATCTCTCGGCTGGTGCTGAGGGGGTGATTGTTGGTCTTATGGGAGATCAGCACCACCCTTTGATTCAGGGCTTAACCGCCCAACCTGTTGGCACCACGATGTGGTGCAGCCCCTCATGTCCATCCGCCGCTCAGTAGTGGGGCTCTGCACTGCCGTAGTGAACTGTGGGGGGTGCCCCACAGGAATCCACCTTGACTTGGGGACTACAGAGTAATGGGTTAAATAGAGGGTGTTCACTTCCTTATCACCAATTGGTTTTAAGAAAGATATGGCTGCTATTTAACCACAGAACTCTGTAGTTAAGCGAGCCCGGGGTAAGAAAGCCCAAGGATGGGTGACCCACTGGGAAGTTTGTCGACAGGGGTGAATCGATCCAACACAAACAAATTTGGCATATTAGTTGTTTACTTGCAAAATGAAGATCAGGGGAATAAATGGGCCTGTTTCGAAATTGGATATTGGTTGTTTGCATGCTAAACCAATATTAGTACAAGTGCGTACAAAAACCATTACAGTACAAATGACGATCAGGGGAACAAATGTGTGATTTTAAATATTTGATGAGCATTAAGTACAAAAGACGTATGCGTATCACCTAAGTATATCAGTATTATCATGGATATGTATGATGTCTGTGCTAGTGTCGAAAGGACTATTGCAGAGTTCCTTATTAGTATTCGAGTGATCCACGGATCGGCTCTGCAATCCTTTTTTATTTGTTATAGTCCTAGATAAACTTATGAAGTTAATTCGAGGAGATATACCGTCGTGCATGAATTTTGCCAACGATATTGTATTGATTGATGAGACACAAGGAGTGTTAATATTAAGGGAAATTACCTTAAGGGTCTGTTTGCAACAGCTTCTGCTTTTAAAAAGGTGCTTTTTTAATGAAATGGAGAGAAGTGATTAAATAAAAGTTGATAGTGTTTGTGAAAAAGGTGATTTTGAAAAGTAAAAGTGGGTAGTGTTTGGTAAAATAAGTGCTTTTTGTGTAATAGAAAAAGTAAAAGCACTTTTGACGCGGAAGCCGAGAAAAATAGAAGTTGTAGTGTTTGGGAAAATAAGTGCTTTTTTAAAGCCAAAAGCTGAAAAGTGCTTTTTTAAAAGCGGTTGCAAACCAACCCTAAATAGGAGTAAACAACTTTGGAAATACTAAAATAGGACAATTATGTTTTTTTTCCTGAAATATGAGTCATTACTGTCACGATTTAAAAATATTGTCATGATTAAAAAATAATGCCACTAATTATAATAAATACTGATATACTGTCATGTTGAATGCATAATTTTGTAACTATTTGACAATCATGACTAAAAGATGACAACAAATACTATCATCTTAGCCTTATTTCAGGAAGAAAAACATAACAGTCATATTTTGAAGTTGTAAACCATGTTTAGTCCTATATTGAAAAATCTCCTTAATATTAATGGTGTGTTACCATTAAGGACAAAATCTTTATTTATAGGGAAAACAAATGATTAACTCAGGATGAGAAGATTAATATTAGCCAACATAACCATTATTTAGAAATCATAATTGTGATTTCTGAATTATCTTAATAATGATTATCTTAATAAAAGTCGTAATGACTTATAATCATCAATAGTTAGGAGATAAATAATTCATCATGGTGTAACAAAGGAAATATAAATATCATGGTGTACAAAAGTTGATAAATAAACTCAAAATGAAAACAAAATACTTGGTGCAAGAATGAAAAAATAGGGGTGGGATCAGTCCGGTCCGAGTCGGATTTTTGCTAAACCCGGAAATTACCCGGAAGGTCTCGGGTTATGAAAATTAGGGACCGGAACAAAGCCCATTATATTCGGTCTGAGTCGGGTTTTTGGTAGCCCGGGTTCGGTCCGGGCTCGGGTTGGGTCGGTTAAAGCCCGAACTTGAAATATCTCATTGTTCTTTTATATTTTAACACCTATTTTCAAACAAAATTAATCAAAACTACAAATCGCAAATAATAACACGAATAATAGTCTCCAAAATCACCAATAATTCAAATCCAAAGAAGATAATTATCTTAATATTTTATTTAAGATGCATGTAAATAAATAACATAGGTTTCTTAAAAATATTACGAAATAAAATTTATAGATAAAAGGATTCTTAGCTAAATATATCATTTACTATCATCAAATTCACAAATCTATCCTAGACTTTCACTTTTATTAAAAAAGTCTGGAACTTTAATTTTTCTCACAATTACACTTTCAATGGATGAATTGGTAGAATTTAAGAAGAAAATCATAATTATATTTCATACTTTTCACTTCTTTCTAGTTTTTAGTTTACAATTTTGAATTACTTATATCTTATTGGTATTGATAAGAATGTGTAATTTTGAAAAAACAAAAAAAGAAAAGCATGATTGTTTAAAAAGATGAAGTTTGAGCCTTGTTTTGATAAGTGTGAAAGAAGAAGATAGATTTGTGAATTTGATGATAGTTTGAGATAAAATAAGCCAATAATCCTAGATAAAATGTGACTAGAGTTGCTATAAATATATTTTCATGGTCATTACGCTAAACAAATTGAACATATTTGTAGTCACTAAAAGTTGCTAAATCGGTTTTTATGCACCGTGATTATAATCATATATTAGGAAATATTTATAAAATTATATTCATATATTCTACTACCTCCGTCTGAGGGACAAGTTCCCACTTTCCTTTTTTGGCAGTCCCAACAAAAAGTTCCCATTCCCTAAATGGAAAGTTATCCTACATCAAAACAGTGCCAAACAGTGCAAAACAGTGCGAAACAGTGCCAAACAGTGTCGAAACAGTGCCAAACAGTAAAATTTACCCCTCAGTAACTTTATTTCCTTAATATGTGTGAAAGTCAACCCGGGAACTTCTCCCTGGGACGGACGGAGTATTAATTTTATATTAAAGCTAATTGTTTCGGGTTTTTATCGGTCCCCGGGTCGGGTTATAGGTTTTAAGGCCCGTTAATGAGCCCGTAATTTCGGGTTCGGTCCGGTTTTTTTTTCATTCGGGCCGGTTAAAAAGAAAAAATCCGGACCGGGATCATAATTCGGGTCGGTCCAGGGTCGGTTTCCGGATTTCGGTTCGGTTTTTCCCTTCCCTATGAAAAAAGACGCACAAAATGAAAGAGTAAAAACATACTCCGTAAAACTCTTTTCCAAAGAAGAGAAAGTCGTATGTGTGGGCTCCAAATGTTTATTTTGGTCTTTCTCATTTTCTTCTGTTGCGAAACAAGTAAAGGTTTTTTGCACTAAACTTAATGATAAATTAAGGGCAGAGGTATGTTGATGATCTGAGCAGAGCAACCAATCTGCCTTTTAATTAAGATGAACGTACCTTAGGATTCAGAAGTCGAGGAGACCAGGGTTTTAGGGTTCTTCCATTTTTACAATCTGGAGAGGAGACGAGAGTCGGAGAAAGATCAAAATGGGTAAAAAATCACACTTTCTAGCGGCGTTTCTGCTCTCGTTTGCTCTGATTTCACTCTCCGATGCTGCGTACGATTCAATCGTTTCCTTTCCCCAAACTGCACCTCCTTCCTTCCGTATCAACTCCACAGCTCAACCCTATCACTCCCTGGTATGTTTTATTACTCAGTTTTACTATCAGTATACATTTTCAGTTCTAATTACTACTTGATACTGCAAAATCTTGTTTAAAAGTCATATTAAATGAGGCATCCCGCACTTAAATCGCCTTTTTTTTTTACTGTCTCTGTAGCTATGTTTTATTATGTGTAGAGTACGGAAAGCTGTGATTTCTCAGTGACCATTGTCACAAGCTGTTCTTCTCCTTCACCAACAAGAGATCAGGTCAGCATTACCTTTGGCGATGCTTATGGAAATCAGGTTGGTTTAACTCATTTTCGTCCTCATATTTCTCTGAAATCGAAATCTTTGAGTTCAATTTGACAATCTGATTCAGGGCAAGTTATTATATATGTTCTCACTATAATTACTACTGTGCATATTGTGGTTCAAAAACTGGATTCATATCCGCATTATATTCTTTATTTTAGTAATATATTGGTCACTATTTCATAAAAAATGACCATAACAGTTACACAGGGACACTAAATATGAGTGGAGTATTTTTTTTATAACGCGGGTCCTCAAGTTAATGACCCGGTAAACCTCTAGTTGTGCGCGAGAGAATTAGAACTACGCCCTGAAGCATTTATTAAGTATGTGTGTGGTGAAATTTGTGAAGGTCTATGCGCCAAGGCTACATGACCCATTTACGAGGACATTTGAGCGGTGCTCATCGGATACGTACCAGGTATACGGTCCGTGTACGCATCAGATATGCTACTTGTACATATACAGGAGCGGTTATGACGGGTGGATACCGCGTGATATTATGGTCTCTGGGGCCAATACTATGGAAGTGACATTCCGCTACAAAGACGTGCCTATACCAGCTGACATTTGGTATGGGTTTGACTACTGCTCTTCTGGTGGTGCGGTTGTTAAGGCTAAGAGCATTTTGGTTTCGGTTTTAGTTTCGGTTTTGGTGCACACGATTGGGGGAGGCGGACCGGTTCGCCCCGGATCACTTCTTTGATTATATATGAGCTCCTGAACTCGTTTGGAATGTGTCATATATGGACTATTGTTACTAATTGAAATGATGATGTAATTACTATCATTGCATGTTACTCTCAAATACCATCCTTTTGAATTCTAAGATATTTACTGGGATTAACTATTCACTCAAGTATGAATTCATGTAGATACATACTTGGAAATGTTCTCTTGAACTGAGCTTTTCTGATATGATCTTTGCCGAATTGTTCTAAATTTGGATGATCCGATTTTATCTAGAATTACTTTATACGTAGTATGTAGCAACATGTGTTGTAACTAGCTCTAATTTGCATTTGCCAAATATAATCTGGTCTGACACTAAAAACACTGAAATATGTTGAGGAGAACAGATCCTCTAAAATGTTGCAAAAGTATATGATTGCGTTCTTCCATTTTCTCATGGACAATTTAATCACTTGCCCCTTCCTAAAGGGTTTGCTGACATTCATAACGTGGAAAAATTATATCATGGATTTCCGTTATAATCATCCTTATGGAATTTGGATATCAAATTAATTGAGTTCTCCAGGACTGGAATCCATAAGAATGACAGTTGACAAGTAAAACATGGACTACATCAAGTCATCAACACGATTAACTAGTTTGTGATGGGAAGGGGATATGAGTTTTGAGCAATTATATTTTTTTGAACATGATTATTTAGAGAAGTAATATGAAAATATTCTTCGTTACAAATATATTGATAAAAAATCAGTAATATTTACTTAAATATATTGATAAAAAATCTTTGTGAAAGTTTAAAACAATTGATCAAAAAAGTTAAACATGTCAAACTAGAGCTAATTACCTATATAACTAGTGCTAATTACCTATATAGGAGTAATAGTAAAGTTAATTGCATAAATAGGAGTGTCTAACGAAAGAAGGTTTCGTAGGACTAAATTCAACATAATTATATAATTAGACAAAAATAACCCTGTTTTAAATTTTCTAATTTTGAAACTGTAAAATTAAAAACTGTTGGAGCTGTAAACATTTAGCCGCTAACTGCAACACTACTGGAGCCCTCGTCGCTACTCTTGCAGCCGATACCCTCGCCGGAATAGTCTGTCGCCGCATACCACGCCAGCACCGCCAGTCGCCGCCCCCAGATGATGCCACCATCCATCGCCACCCAGACCGGCATCACCATCCACCGCTGTCCCAACCAGTGTCGCCATCCGCCACTGCCCCAACCAGTGTTGCCATCCGCCGTCGTCACTGTCGATTCCGTGGCTACTACGTCACCTCTGAGCACCGTTGCCGCTGTAAAAACTCCAGCCACATAAATCTTCCATTAAGTTGGCATATTTTGCTTTGAATATTAATTCAAGTCTGCCATCAAGCGGGATTTACAAATCTGCCATAAAGATGGCAGATTTGTCTCGGAATATTAACACAAACTGCCATAAATTTGGTAATAATATAGTCAATAACCAAATATTAAAAAAATAATTTTTTATAGAATAAGAACTTAATGCAATCTGAAATTAGAAACACAAAACTAATAGTAAAAAATCAGAAACAATTGGTTAACACAAGATATTTTTCGCCATAGTAGATTGTCATAATACACATTTCTACCATATACTTGGCAAAATGTGAAGTCATCATCCAAAGTCCAAACATTTGGACATTCGATTTTTTTCTAAAAACTATGAAATCAAAAATCAGAATGGCGAAATAGAATGGCGAGGGGCAGCGGCGGCTCTGGATCTGGTGGCGGCAGTGCTACCGCTTGAAGTTGAAACCGTAGGGTTTCAACATGTTTTTTATTTTACATTTTCAAAATTCAAAAAATTAAAACATGGGTATTTTTGTCCAACTGTGATGTATTTGGTCCTATCGAACATAATTTAGTTTTTTGCTCCTATTTGCGCACTCACATATACTTTTAGTCCTACAAAGGTAATTGCCTCATGAAACATAATTTCCCTTATGTTTTACTCCTACATTAGGCAATAACTAATAAAAAACAAGAGAGAATGAATTTGCTTTTCTGAAAAACTTTACTCTGGTAACATTTTTTAATCGCGTTCTCACTTTCTTGTAATGTATTCATACGCACATACTCCGTAATTATTATGCTTAGTTTTTTTTAAGCTCCACTAGTTCTTTTTTTATCATCAAAACGGCTTTCCATTACTATAGACCAAAATAGCAGTATAAAATCCAGACAAATGTTACAGATCCGATCGTAAGCCCTAGGAATAGACTTAGAGTCAGCCACGCATGCAAAGCAACCTGACTCGCTAGACACAAAACGGGCAAAAGGAAGCCTAAAACGACCGAAAATCAAGCACCACTAATTCTTACAATTATGATTTAATCTTTATGATCTAGTCTTTATGATCGTAAGCTCCACTAGTTCTTACAATTATGATCTAATCTTTATCAATGACTCAACATCTTAGTCGAATTGCACGTTTCCTTTTTCGAAAAATGAACTTTCTTTTTCACTAAGACACGACTTTGAAAAGCAGTTCATATATATCATTCTTACCTAAATGTTCACGCAAAAAAATGGAAGTGTGTAATGATCTCATGTTTTTTTAAGGAAAAATTTGTACCCACTATTGTACTCATTTTTGTACCCACCATGTTTGTAAGGAGCTTTCTTTTTGTCTGTGAATCCCGGTCATAGACAAAAATATGTCTGGTGGGTACAAAAGTGGGTACAACAAGATGAATCCTTTTTTTAATCCCGGAGTGAACCACACGTGGTGGAGTGAGTGCCGGGGAACAATTACCTAATTTATTAAAAGATCTCATGTAAATTAGGGAAGTTCATGATTGATTGAATTCCAGTAACATTCATTGGGTAAGATTGAGAGCCATTTGATAATCCTGTTTTCAGGCTTATCCGATTTATCAGTCAAATTTTCACTCATCATCATTCATCATCATCATTACCCCAGTGCCGCAAAGGCTCCCACCTACGGTGGGGTAAGGAGGGGTTGGATGTGCGCAGTCTTACTCCTGTACTAAAGCACAGAGAGACTGTTTCCAGATGACCTATAGTGAAAATCGCGTCCAAAATTAGACTGAAACTTCATAACAAAAGAAGAACATACAGTTTAGTGAGTCATTTTGCTTTATTCCATCATATTTTCAAGCAAAAAAAGTTGTGAGTCTTTGGCTCTATTTCAAATGATGGAATATCAGTCAAATTTTCACTCAAATACGTATTTTTTGGTTTCGAGCACTGAATTATATAATAATGAGAAAATGTAAGAAACAATTCATTCAGAACTTTATAAATTTCAGCAGAATATGTCAATTTTAGTAGAAAAAAATAATCGAAATACCCCAAACTTTGAAGAGGTGTGAGATAAACACCCCAAACATTTTGTTTTTATCATCAAACGGGTCTCTATTCAAATCAAAAGATTCGGGATTATTACATCAAGCAAAAGGAAAATAAAACTGACACCAACTGAAACTTCAACAATTACGACTGTAACCCTATGGTGAGACTTTGAGACGGTCACCCATGAGAGAGCAACACGAATCGCTAACCATGTAGTGGGCTTGACACAGCCAAACCTATTCCCATAGATCCAACCATACCCAATGACATAAAAAGAGGCAAAAAACTCAAACAAACTGTCAAAACCAACAACAAAAGTGGACACAAGAAAACAAATAACAAACAGATAAAAACTACAAGAAAAGCGTTCACGAACTCTAGAACCCCCCGTACATCCCATGGTGGTGGTTCAGGAGGAGGTCTTACCACCGGTACCATGCTAATTGATACTCCGTGACCTTTGGCTGCCAAAGGCCATGCATCAATCCTCCATCCCTGCATAACCAAACTCATCTCTGCCCCATGCAACCAGAGTAAACGGATAGGCGGCGCCGATCTTCTCCAACGACGACAGCAACGCATCATTCTCGAACCTTGACCACAACGCCGATCTCCTCAAGCCAAGACAGCAAATCCGCCCTTCGAGGACAAAGCACAAACAACAGCGGCCGTCCTTCAATTAAAATCGAAGATGGAAATAGCGGTCGTCCTTCGATTAAAATCGAAGACAGAAAAAGCGATCGTCATTCGATTAAAATCGAAGACGGAAAAAGTCTCCAAGCGGCCGAAGCCCTAGAGAGAAGCAGTCAAAGACAAAAGTTAGAATATTCTTTGTGATAAAGAAATGGTAAATGGAGATAAACACCCCAAACATTCATATGTAATTTAAATACTCTATATTTCTTTCAAAAATGTAAATTTTTTGTGTTAATTTCATAATTTAAAATAGCAATTATTTAGAGAGAGAGTGTGTGTGGGGGGGGGGGGGTAATAATTATTATTTTACAATGGAATTTCAGAAGGTTAATTATATGAAATAATTACATAATTGTGACTGAAATGAAGATTGTTTACAAAAATGTGATTAGTGACTAGAGTAGTAATGAAATTATAGTAACATATGTTTAGTTTTTAAACTTTAGTTACTATAATAACACTACAATGTAGTAACTACAATTTCATTACTACTATTGTTGGAAATTTTTGAATATTTCAAATGAATAAGTTTTTTAATTATTATTTTGTGAAAATTTTATGACTCAAAAGACTATTGTAAACTATAATTTTAACCTGTTACAAAATGGCTCTTCACCTACAAATTATTATTGCTTTTAACGTTGTACATTGCTTTTAATGATGAAAAACGTACTGTTAATAATGGCCATTAATTTAGTCATTATTTTGGTGAAAGCCAATTTTATCAACTTGTTTATAAATTGAACTCTCCTGCGGTCAAGCAAAAAGAGATAGTTTTCACTAGAGCTACTCACGTTTTGAGTTCGGTCAGGGAGTATACTAGCCATATACGAAGTGTATATTTACATGAGAGACATATTACAAATTATATTTTGTTGATATGATTATTGGGTTCATATATTAATCTTCTTCTCGTTAGTTCTGTTACCGGTTTTGTACCGAAGGGCTCGTTATATCTTGGGGGAAATTTCCGTACGCCGGAAATAATTCCTTAGGACAGCGTCTGACGCGTCTCGAGCTTATAATATATTTTTAGTTCTTTTTAGTGATTATTTTGCAGGTCAATTATCGGGGCTAGATGGTCAACGAAGTCAACTTAGGAGAAATACGATCAACACATAAGTTTTGGAAGGATAGAGCCAACAATCTAAGGAATTATGGCGAATAAAGATTACACCTATGGAATTGTCAACGTGCCCGAAATTCTCTTTGAGACAAGCGGTGAAATTTCTAGCTCCCGCTAAATGATCAAGTTTGTGGTATGCGTTTATCACTATTCTCGTTACAAACAACCTTTAGTATAAACATCATTTTTTTTATATAATGAAAATTATGAAAAAAAAAAATTATCCATCAAAATAAAAATAAATTTTGTTGCGGGTGATTATATAATTATTGCGGTTAATTTTTAATTTGGATAGAGACGGATGTGAATGAATAATTGGTAGATTTTGAGGCTACAAAATTCATTTGTGAATGCAAAACTATTATCTTTAAATAACGTATTCCAAGTGTTCGAGTTTTGATTTATTTCAGTTTATGTTTCCCTTTTGAAAAAAAAAATGTGGTTTTGACTAATGGAAAATAATGAGTAAATTTTGAGACAAAGTTATTGTAATCATGAATTTTGTGTTCCAAATATTTTAAAATTACTGAGTGAATTTATACTCTTTTCAATTTGCTTGATATTTTTAATATGTGGCATATTACTTCTTATGCAGTGTCATGTAATGTTAATGTGAATAGCTAAATGACCGAAGTTTAAAGCTATTCATATGAAAAGCTTGCCCGGTGCTTAAAAGTTAGAATTGAACTTCATGTATTCCCAACATTATAAATTTATTATAATTACTGTCTATTAAATTTTTCTTAAAAAAAAAATGTTATGGACCATTTCTTTTATATGAGAATTGTCTATGAGCCTATTTTTTTTTTCAAATATTCAAAATGTGGGGGTATTTGAGATACAATAATTGTTGTGCATGTGTGTGGTGTGCTTTTAGATGCATAGTATATTATACTGGGTATTAATTGATTTGTAGTGAAATTCAAAAATTGTGGATGCAAATAATATGTGTCAATTTTATTATTAATTGAGCGTGGAGATATATTGAGTTGGATTTAAGGATAATTTTGTAGTCTGATATTGTTCATTTTATAGAAATTTACCTTGATGCTCAAAGTGTGAATTTATTAAACTTAACACACTATGTGAGATCCGGCAAAATTGTCGGAAGATTGTGATGAACTCGAAAACACAAAAATGTATTTGGTGAGCTAAACAACCATTGTATTAACGAAATACAATGATGGAATAATTTATTGAGAATTATCCATTGTATTATTACGATACAATGATGTCATATATATTCTATCAAGTTTTCCGTTGTACTAAATGAGTATAACGATGACACAATTTATCGAGAATTATCCGTTGTACTAGAGTGATACGACGATGTTATATTTGAGTGTTATCCTTCATACTATAATGGTATGATGATGTTATATACATTATAATGATGATTTTTATATACACTAAATTTTAATATGTTCTTTAAATTTAAAGGTGAGCTATGGTAAAATCTTGGTGTGCAAATAAAAGTTGAGCTAGAAATTATCTTCATAAAATAGATATTATTGAATTTTAGAAGAGTTATGCACTTGGTTTGGAATATTTAAAATTGTGGGGGTGCTTTGCTAAATTTTATTACCCGTCTGATTGAGTGAAAATGAGTTTTATAACTTTTGGCCACTTTTTGCATAAACTGAAATAGTGGAGCATGTATATGATTCTCTAAGTTAGAATAATAAGTGAGCATGTGTGCAATACTTAACCGAATTATTGTTGAGATTAATGTGATCGATGTTTGGAGAACGTATACACACTAAATGATGCATGTGTGATTATTTGTGTATATGTTGCTGAAATGCTTTTATATTCTTATTTCAATAGCTATATTGAGTTGATGCATGAAGATAATGATTTTTGAGTATTAAACCCATAAGGAAGAATGTCAGAATTTTACTATCATTATTTTGAGAAACTTCAATTCTTAAGAAGCTTGAGATTTAAATGTTAAGGTGTGAATATCCCTTATTACTTTAATATAAATATTAAAAACAAAACACAAAAATGTGATTCCAAGGTTCAATATGGATGTTTGAAAAAAAAATGTGACGTGTCAATATGGATGTTTGTTACTATTAAATGTGTGTGACGTGTCATAATTTAAAATTTCGGAATTGAAGATTGAGCCAATATATGAAATCCAAATTGGATAGTTGGGATACCTTAAGAAATTATTGAGATATTCGAGAGGTATCATTAATTATGGTTCAGATTATCCGTTGTAATATATTGATACAACGATGATATTTTTAATTGAGAAATATCCGTTGTACTAGAAAGGTACAACGATGTTATATATGAGAATTATCCATTGTACTATAATGATACAATGATGATATATATTTCATTGAGAATTATCCGTTAGGATATAACATATTAGTGAAATTATCCGATGTACAAAAGTGTCACATCGATGTATATTTTGTTGAGAGTTATCCGATGTGTTGCCGGGATACAACGACGTAATATGAGTCGACTCACATGAGATAAAATAGTGGATATCCATTCACCCTTAAAAGTGGTGCAATGATGTTTGAGAATGGAATTGTTCCATTAATTTTGTGAAGTTAAAAGGAATTAGCTACTCCTTTTGATAGAATCCCTAGGACGTTAAATGATAAATTTAAACATCGAGGGAAATGGACTAATGTCACTTTGATAACAAATTGGGATGGGAACCCAACTTGTGTGATTGGAGATCCCATGAAGCAAGTTCAAATGGGTAATAACAAGTCTTCTATTTGTTCTGCTAGCCTTGTAAAATGTCCATTTCTATGATGTGGAAGGCTAGACTGCATCTCTTTGTGAGGTTGAGTTAAAACTCTTAATGACTGTCATAGCCCTTACGGGTGGTGTGTTAAGTGCGGGACACACTTGATGAAGTCACCTATATGAGTGTGAGGTGGGGCCGCCTCCATGAAACATTGACAACGCTTCTAGAGCACTCAAGAAAACCAAGCACGCGCACGGCCTAGAGGCGCACAACGGCGTTAACGACGAGAAAGGTGGGGGTGAAAAATGATCCCCTAAGACACTGACTTACCAAAGTAGATTATTGGTTCATAGAAACTATACGTTTCACCAATAAACTCGGTAATTAAAGACTTAGGCGTCTAGGTCTGGTTCAAGTCTACGGACACCAGATTGAAAAACATCATCCCATATATGAGCCCAGTAAGGAACTACTATTTTAAAATATAAAATTAATTCATTTGAAATATGTGGGGGATTGTTGGAAATTTTTGAATATTTCAAATGAATAAGTTTTTTAATTATTATTTTGTGAAAATTTTATGACTCAAAAGACTATTGTAAACTATAATTTTAACCTGTTACAAAATGGCTCTTCACCTACAAATTATTATTGCTTTTAACGTTGTACATTGCTTTTAATGATGAAAAACGTACTGTTAATAATGGCCATTAATTTAGTCATTATTTTGGTGAAAGCCAATTTTATCAACTTGTTTATAAATTGAACTCTCCTGCGGTCAAGCAAAAAGAGATAGTTTTCACTAGAGCTACTCACGTTTTGAGTTCGGTCAGGGAGTATACTAGCCATATACGAAGTGTATATTTACATGAGAGACATATTACAAATTATATTTTGTTGATATGATTATTGGGTTCATATATTAATCTTCTTCTCGTTAGTTCTGTTACCGGTTTTGTACCGAAGGGCTCGTTATATCTTGGGGGAAATTTCCGTACGCCGGAAATAATTCCTTAGGACAGCGTCTGACGCGTCTCGAGCTTATAATATATTTTTAGTTCTTTTTAGTGATTATTTTGCAGGTCAATTATCGGGGCTAGATGGTCAACGAAGTCAACTTAGGAGAAATACGATCAACACATAAGTTTTGGAAGGATAGAGCCAACACTCTAGTCACTAATCACATTTTTGTAAATAATGTTCATTTTAGTCATAATAATTATGTAATTATTTCTTATTTTCGTTACAAAATGAGCATTTAGAAAAATAAAAGCAAAAGGTAGGGGTGGGCACGGTCCGGTCCGGTCCAATATTTGGCCGAACCCGTACCCGTACCGTTACTATTGAAACGGTTCGGTACGGTTCGGTTTTAGACCCAAACCCGTTCGGTACGGTCCATTTTCAAACGGGACGGTACCATGCCATACCAATACCAAACAATGCCACTTTTTCCAGGTGTTTAAGAAAAAATTATAGTTTAGCCATCCTCCAAAAAATCCACACAATTTATCAATTTTCATATATCATACTACCTTCGTTCCAAATTGATTTGCAAAGTCAATCTTTTTTGGTCAAACAATTTCTTTTTATTCACTTAATTAGAATTTCACTTTTTAATTATATTCTAATTTAGCCTTTCAAAAAAACTACTCTGTACTTCGTATATTTTAATTTGGATTTTGCAACTTTAGAGAGATTTTAATGTGGTTTCTAAATATGTAAATTTTAATTATTAAAAATTGTATTAATTATCAAGAACTTAATATTAACTTTGACAAAAAAATGTTGGCTTTGCAAATCAATTTGGGACGGATGAGGTAATTAATATATTTTAGATAAACTATAGTAGTACAAATTTAATAAACCATACTTCGGTCCGGTTCGGTCCGGTAGCGGTTCTCATTTTATGAGAACCGGTCATGGCATTGTTTGGAACCGGTTCGGTCCGGTTCGGGACAAAAAATTTTGAGATCCGTTTCAAACCCCGTTTATCGGTCCGGTACCATACCGGTCCGGTTCGGTATCATGCCGGTTCGGTATTTTTGCCCATCCCTAGCAAAAGGAGTGATGTAGCCTCACTCAGCCGGAAGAAATACGTACTCTGTATAGGGAATCAAAAGGTCATAAGAGTCTTTACGATGCATTGACGAATAATAACGGGCTTGTTAGGGTTCTATCTAACTCAAAAGTCTAGATCATTTCGAATCCCCAGAGGTGAAAATTGGGAGAGGTGAAAACTGAAAAGAAACCAGAAGAGCCAGAGATAGAGAAAGTGATGGAGATCCAAATTGGAAAACTTTCACAGTTCTTAGTAGAAGGAGCACTCTTATTTGCTATCATCTTCCTTATCTATCCACTCTCTCAAGCTTCATCGATTCCGATTGTTTCTTTGCCCCAACCTGCTCTCTCTTCCTTCAAGATTAACTCCACCACTCAAACCTACACGGTATGGTATGTTTATGTATAGATATTCACTTGTTGATTTATCTATTTACTCTATGTTATTGTTGTTTTTGGAGATACACAGAATGGCGGTGGCTGTACTTTTACAGTGTCAATAAGAACAAGTTGCTCTTCCCCTTACCTAACGGAGGACCAAATCAGCCTTTCCTTTGGTGACGCTTATGGAAATCAGGTTAACACTCACTCCTCTCATGCAATGCTTATATTCACCTTCCTTTAGAGATGTTCCTATTTTTACTTTCAAGAAAAAAATTAGATTTTCTTTTTTACTTCCAGAAGTATTTTTTTATTGGAAGTAAGTATAACTGTAGACCATCGTGGGTCAAGTTATACCCTGAAAAATTGATGAGATTTTCAGGGTAATAGTTAACTTTTTCATCTAGCCAAAGAAAAAAAGTTAAGTTTTTCATTTGACAGGGCATAGTTATACTTGAGAGGGGTATGTGGACAGTGGATTGATAGATTTTACTGAGAACTTAATTTGAATCGAGACTTATTGAATCTTTTTTTCTTAATAATAATAAATAAAAAATAAAAAATTTAAGATGATGCTAATCATATTCAGGTTTCAAGGTAATTCTGATCCCCTTGATTTAATTCATTCAAGGTATATGCACCGAGGCTTGATGACCCATCTTCCCGGACATTTGAGAGGTGCTCATCGGACACGTACGAGATAAAAGGTCCGTGTACATATGACATATGCTATTTGTACGTGTACCGGAGCGGATATGATGGGTGGATACCATATGACATTACAGTGTCCGGGTATTACACCCGGCCAGTGACTTTCCGCTATAACGTCCCTATACCCTCAAACATTTGGTATGGTTTCGACTATTGTTCTGGTGGTGGACGCAGTGGTGGTGGTACCACCATTAAGGCCGGCTGGGTTTGGAGCTTATTGTCGGTTTTTATGACGTTCTGGTACACTGTCGTGGGTCAAGTTCAGCACTGGTTAGCTTGATTCAGTTGATTGCATTTGTGTACTTTCCAACAAGGCCATTCTATTCCTACTAATGAGTAGTGTGTATTATAACAATCTGAGGTTGAAGACACCCTTTCTTTTCAAAAATTATTGTTATTGTTCTGCTTGTTTGTTATTAATCATTGTATACTTTCCACTTTCTTTTTCATGTGCAACGCTTTGGCTTTGTATGCGTGACATACTATACATTGACTAGTTTTGAGTGATATATGGAATGCAAATCATATAGATGTACATTTTCAAAATGACGAGTTTTTTATTATAATTTTTACATATACGTAATAACCTATACTAATGATCAAAATCTTGTAGAGATATACTATGAGCCCGTTTGGTAGCACAAAAATCGGTTGTTTTGGCTGATTCTACTGAAATTTACAAAGTTCTGGTTGAAGTGGCTGCATTGGCTGATTCTGCTGATTTAAGGTAAAAATATTTTTAAAATATATTCTATTAATAAAATAAAGAAAAAATTATATGTAAAAATAACTAAAATGGTCATCTACATTAACTTCAACAATACAGTCAGAAAAGTAACTCCAACCTTACTTTTTCTGCTTATTACACAATTTAGTGCGCGAAAGCAAAAATTATATGTTTGGTGAAAAAGTTGGCTGATAAGCCGGAAAACTATGTTGCCAAACAGCCTCTATATATGTGAAAACGAGATTGTTGCCATTAAAAAAATATGTTAGTGTATATATAAATCACTAATAACATGGTCATCAACTTCACTACATCTTCTAGTAGTTATAGGGGAGAGTGGGAGACTGGAGATTGATGTAAGATTCTAATTCATTTGATATACTAGGAAAAACTTGCTGGTAGTAGTCGATATACAGAGTACAATATAGTAAGATTCATCTATATTTCACAAGAATCAGAATGGCCAAAAAATGTGTAGCGATTTTTTGCAATATTGTCATACAAATGATCTCGGACAAACCTACAAAGAATAATAAAAGAAACAATCAAACAAAAATCAAATACTCCGTAGGAGCTTGTGGAAAAAACTCAAAAAGAGTGACAAAGCAAAACCAATTTGTGATAGGACTTTTCTTGTCAATGCGCATGGCATGATACTTTCATCCATGGTTGTTGACACATAGTCAGCACAATTTGGTTCTCATTCTTTATTTATCCCCGAAGGACGAAACCGATTGGGTCTTAAAAGTTTTCTAAAAGGGATTTCAAATGCAACTAAAATAATGAGGGAAATGGGAGCCAAACAGCAAACTCCGGTGCCTGTAGAGATTTCCAATTCTGAGATGGATCCTTTTTCTCCTTGGGTGGATGAGAATCATTCTCATTGGAATGAATCTTCTATTTCGGGATCTTTACTTCAGTTTGATATTGAACTTACTACTTCATCTGCGCCATCTCCGGAGCCACATTCTGCCAAGGATATTTGTAGCTATGTGCATATACCAGAAATCGACTCCCTTAACTATTTCATTCAGACTTCTATGACTAACGGGGTGGATTCACTTTCCCAATTCTTACTCAAAGAATTTGAAAAAATGCTCGCATCTTTTATGGGTAATCAAGATGCTAGACCTCTCGAAAATGAGAAGGCTATTGACATTGCAATTCCAGAGGTCAATTTTTCCAATGACACTTTCACAGGTAATCAATGTTATGACTACGAGGGTGTATTTGCCGAGAAGATTTTGTCATATTCGGGAGATGAATTTTTGGGTCATGCCTCAGAGAGCGAGAAGAGAACTCCTATTTCAGCATTTGAGGATTTATGGGACTCGGACACAAATGAGGATATTTGCAACAAGGCTCGCTTGGTCACGAAGGAGAACTGTTTGCCCACTCAAAATCTCAACACTCAAATGAAATTATACAGAAAAAAGCACCAGCGATCACATCCAATGAGAACGAGATCCCAATCACATGTGGAGTTTTCCTAGCTTAAGAAGAAATTTATTCTTTTTCAGGGAGGGCGTGTTTTACTTGTACTTGGGGTTGGGCTTTTTCTTCTTATTCTTCCTTTGTTTTACTTGTACTTGGGGTTGGGCTCTTTCTTTTCGTTTTTTGTACTCTCCTTTGCTGATTCGCTAATAAAATTTTCCCTTTAAAAAAAAAATGTACACACATAATTGTTTGTGGATTAGAGCATGTAGGTGATCTCTGTTTTCGATTTATTAATCAGTTTTTTTAATCAGATATGTAACTTTTGATTTCACGTATTAAATTGTGTAATAAGCTAAATTAGTAATCTAAATTGTGTGTTAAATTAGTTCTTTTTCACATAAGTTTTTCTTTATGTCATTAATTTTTTTCATAATTCAACGGATTAAGCCGATTGAATCAGAACTTCATCAACGAGTTTTTAAATGGTAGTTAACAGAACAACGAATTAACTGACTTACAAAGGCAAAAAATGCAAAGGCAGAGACAATTGAGGGAAAGGGAAGTCTATGTATTGCATTATTTTCAAAACAGCATCTGATTTCACATATGACCTGAAATCCAAGAAAACCAATAAAGCTCATTAGACTGTCTGCATCCTTGCACTGTTAATACAATTTTTCTCTACACTCAAGCACTGTCCATAAATTCACCCAATATATATTTTTGCATATTAGTTTGGTAAAATAGTAATTAAATTATTATAAGTAGTTTTTCCACCAATGTGTGATAAAAAATCAATTTACAATTTCTCAGATAATTGTATGGTGGTTCTAATGGATCCTATATATTAAAATATAAATTCATTAAAAAAAATGACTTTTTAGGTAACAAAAAATAAAAGGATTGAAGAAAAGTTTGGTGATTATCATATTCTCTTCAGTAGGGCTGAGCAAAACCCGAACTGACCCGCAAAACCCGGACTTTTTTGCGGATAATACCCATTTGGATATGGATATCCGGCCGGAAAATCCGAAACCGAAAATACGATTAGTATTGGGCCTAGACCGGGTGGCGGGTAGGGTTTGTAAAATTCCAACCTGACCCACCCGAAATATCCAAAATATATTAAAGTATGTAGTGTGTACTTTGAATATGTTAAATTAATACTTGTGTTCAATTATTTGTGTAATTATTTGTGCAATTTGTGTTAAATTATTTGTGTGATTTGAATGTGTAGTGCACTAGTGTCTACAATTTTTGTCAAAGTGGTATTCCAACACTTTAATTATCCAATTATAATGTGTTTTAATATAACCGAAATATCTGAAACTCAATCCAATATCCAAATTAAAAATATCTGAAATACCCGATTCGAAATATCAAAGGATCGGGCCTAGTATTTAAATTAAAAAACCGAACAGGTTTAGGGTACACAGACCCGACCCGACCGAACCCAACCCGTGCACAGCTCTACTCTTCAGGGCACAATTAATTAAATCACGTGGAAACATTTTATGATCATTCTCAATAAATTGTATTCCATTTGAGCATTAGTTTCTCTTCTCCACTTAGTGTATCTATCCCTAATACATCAGATTATCTTCTCCATTTGATGTGACTATTCATTGCGTATTGGATGTTCTTCTCCACATGGTGTATCCAATCATAACACATTGGAGGTTCCTCTCCGCTTGGTGTGTACATTCATAGCCAGGGGCGGAGCCAGGATTGGGGAGGGAGGGGGCCGAGATAAGTACAACTGAAACAAAAAATGTAATGTTAATATCAAATGATGTATTGATATTCATCAAAAATTTTGAAAAACATTATTCCTAGTACGTTGATAAGTCCGTATTTAGACACACATTTGATGCGTGTTGGGATCGGCTTTTGATGATTTTCCTAGCTTTAAGGTGTTGCAAGTCTCAATTTTAGCTCAAGTTATGTTTACCAGGCGTTGGTTCGAGTTTTGTGTCATTTGGAGTCAAAATCAGGAATTTAGAGTTCGGCACCAGCGCTTGAGGAGCAATCGGGATGATTCGAGATGTATTCGAGAGTGGATTTAGAGCTTTGGAGGTCACCGGGAGGTTTACGATGAAGATTTGATGACAAAAGAGCTCTATGATTGGCAATGAGATCAAAAGAAGATGAATAAAGCTTGAAAACGACAATCAGGATGACCTTTTGTCAATCATTCAAGCATATCTCCTTGTAGAAACATCCAAAGAACACGATTCAAATTCCACATGAAAGCTAACTTCAAAGGATACAAATCATATGAAGACATCTTTGCGAGAATCTGAGAGGAAGAAGGTGAAAACAGACGATGAAATCAGATGACCCCTGTTGCGATTTCAGGATGCGACCTTCCACCGTTTTGATCATATCTTTTGATTGGATGATTCAAATCCCATTCGGCAAGTTGTGGTGGATAGAGAATTTCATTATCTACAACTTTCGTGAAGAAATTTTTGTCAAATTCGGACTAGAGAAACGGTGACGAACAGGCCACGCACGATCGTGAAAAAATGAGTAGTTGCAGGGAGAGAGAAACAAAAAACATTCATTGGAAACATCACTTGGGCCATTTTGACTTTTGAGAATATCTCATGATTTCATCTTGTTCCCTAATCAACTTATCCTCCTAATCTCTAATTGCACAACTTTCTTTTGAAGTTCATTGCACAACTCTTCTTTTGGATGGTTTCCTGCCATGTTTAATCATTTCTTGAAAACATAAAGTCATCATTAGATCAAGTTTTCACGCCTTTACCTTTCCTGATCGCCTTTTGTTTGTTCCAATTTTCGGGACGTTTTCATTGAGCCACTACCCCCATCCGTGGGAGAGCTAAAACTACCACCTCCTAACGTGGGCGTATCGCGCAATTGCTGATTGGCAATCTTGAAAAGGGACTCGATTGCATCTCGACTCCAAAAGGCACTGCAAGATTTTTGAGAAAAGAATACAAACACTCGGTCCTAGTATCTCTCACCTCGCTGATTTATTCCCATGGCACCATCTTCAGATATGCTAACTCAAACATTGCATAGAGCAACCTCCTTACTAATATTCTAATCAATGCCCCCCCTTATTAAGGAAGGCATTACAAAAAATCTAGAAAGCATAAAACATATGAAGAATAAGATAGATGAGAGAAGTATAATTAAATGAGAATAAATGAGATGTTTATATAGGATTTTCAGACCAAAATATAATTAAAATGGTACACTAATTTTAGGTCCAAAAATCCTATATAAACACCTCATTTTTTCTTATTTTATTCACATCTCTCCCATCTTCTCATTCTTATTCACATTTTTTATACATTTTAAATTTTTGTTATATCTTTCTCAAGACGGACGCTAATTGGACCATTAATGAGGATGTTGCTCTATGCAATGCTTGAGTTGGCATATGCAAAGATTGTGTCATTTGAAAAAATCAATCGGGTGAGAGTTTTTAAGACCAAATTCATGTATTAGTTTCTGAAAAATCCTGCACCATTTTTCACAATCGGGATTCAATTGAGTTCCGTTTCGAGATTGTAAATCATAAGTGCTCCTTATGGAAAGGTTGTGAGTAGAATGTGAATGCAACTCTGACTAGTGGATCCAACCTAGTCAATTTGATAAATTTTATTATCAAGTACTCCATTATTTAATCTTAATTCATAAACTATACACCAATATAATTAGTTTCCTAATATATAACTATATATTAATATATTACTATTTTGGATATATGTGTGTAGTACAGATGTGGAATTTCTCTAATCTAGCTGCTGAGCTTTTTCTCTAGTGTACCATGGCTTCGGAACTTTGTGTCAAGGCTGCTATTGGCGCTCCAGATGATCTTGGAGACTGTCTATTTTGTCAGCGAGTAGCTCTTACCCTCGAGGAAAAGAATATCCCTTACCAAAAAATTCTTATCAACACGAGGGACAAGCCCCAGTGGTTCTTGGAGGTAAATCCGGAAGGGAAGGTTCCACTTATCAAATTTGATGGAAAATGGATCGTTGATTCTGATGTAATTGTTGGGATTATTGAAGAGAAATACCCAGAACCACCACTTGCAATTCCCTCTGAATTTGCATCGGTTGGTTCTAAGATATTCCCTGCTTTTGTTGCTTTTTGAAAAGCAAGGATCACAATGATGGTACAGACTACAGAGCACTCTCTGGTTGAAGATTTGAAGGCATTTGATGGACATCTTAACAAAAACGGACCATTTTTCAATGGGGAGAAAATTAGCTCTGCTGATTTAAGTTTGGCCCCAAAGCTATACCACCTTCAGGTTGCTCTTGGCCATTTCAAGAAATGGAGCGTTCCAGAATCCAGAGAACTTGGTTCATGTGCATATTTATTTGAAGTTGGTCTTTGCAAGGGACTTTTTCCAGAAAATCAAGCCCTCAAAAGATGAGTATATCATTACCGGGTGGGCTCCAAAGGTTAATGCATGAACCAATCCCAAGCTGTATATCTGTGAGATGCATTAATTACATCATGTTGCTTGAGGCATTATGCCGCTTCTTGTCTAATCTGACTTCTTGCAGAGGATCTATTTGACAGATAAGATGCTACTTATGTTGTTATGCAGTATGTTTATAACAATCTTAATAACCTGCCTGTGTGGGATGGTGTTTCTCTTTTATCAACTTTTGATGGCCTAGGTATTTATGAACCACTTATTGCTTGTTTACGAATTAAAAAAAAAGTAGAGATGTGGAGCTAATCGTCTGACTGGAACCCGTCCGGCCAAGGCCATTAGAGCCCTTCTCGGTGAATTTTTTTGATGAAATTGTTTGAATATGTTGTTCATGAAGTGTAGTTTATACCCACAAAATTTCGGAAGAAAAATTAATCGGGAAGTTAGTTAAATAGATTACTAAAACATACTATGTAGTATGATTCATAAATTTATTTAACTAACTTCTCAATATAATTTCAAGCTAAAATTTTGTAGAGATAATCTGCACTTGATGAAGGACATTCTCATAAAATTTCATAAAACAATTATATCGGAAAAGGCCCAAAATGACTGGACAGCGGTTCCCGTGCGGGCTGCCTGAGGAGATCATTTCTCTCTCTAGAGAAAAGATCAAATGAGAAGTCCACCTTAGGCTGGAAAATGAGAAGTTATTTATGCCATTTGATTCCCTCATCTCGGCCCATCTGCACCGCACTTTGCCTTTGATCTTTCGTCTTTCATTGATGGCATTTTCGTCATTTTAACCATCTTTATACCTTTTATCGTATTCGATTGATCCCCTCATTTTGACCTAACTTTTTCATCCGTCAAGTTTTTTATCATTGATCACTCTGTTTTCTGCCTTGCTATTCTATCTGATTCACTACGGAGAAGATTGTATTGCGGAATTCTCTGAATTTCAACTTTCGGCTATTAATTTGTAATTTTTATAATATTGAATTAATCATTGTTTTCCTAATTTTTGTTTGATCAGTTTGTTTCCTACACTATTATGCGTACTACTTATATTTATTTTTATTTTTAGGCATAAAGAATTACTCCCTCCGTCCCTAATAACTTTGCCAAATTTGACTGGCACGTGGATTAATAAAGTAAAAACTGTGTGGTTGAGGTTTGTGTAGAAGAGAGAGAATTAACTGGAACCCCAAATTCTTTACTTAAATGGGAAAGTGGCAAAGTTAATGGGACATCCAAAAAAGGAAAGTTGGCAAAGTTATAAGGGACGGAGGGAGTATGATTTATGCTCTATTAGCTTACGTTTTGTTGCTCTTGTTTTTGTTATTAGTTTTTCAATATAAAGGATCAAGGTGATGATGTCGTTCATATTATGTCCACTCTATGTTTGAGCGCTTACGTTTCTTCTAAAGAATAGAGTCCAACTTGCCCAACTGATCGTAAATCATTTGTTGGTATGTTTTTCTGTCCATTAAGAGATGTATTGAATTTTTATAATAACTATGCTAGCATCTGTGTATTTGATGTGCGCTTAGAAATTGATGATAAGCATCGAGATAGAACTATTTTAAAGAAATACTTTTGCAATAAGCATGGCAATAAGGGGATAGTGACAACAACCAGAACCGTGTTCTTAAAGCTAAAAAAATTAATTTTGGTCAAGGTACATCTCAGTTAACTGCACTTAAGAGAAGGGATTGAGATGCTTGTATTAAAGTCTATTTATCTTCATGTGTTTCATATTCGGTTTACTATTTTCACGATGCAGATACACATCGATCAATTAAGTACTTATATGAGTCAAATGTTTCATAAGCAAAACACCAATCTTACTATTGTGCATAAGAAATTTATATTTGATAATGCAAAGCTTAACAAGGGACCTAGTTTGTCATTTCATATGATGAAAGATCATGTTAGTAGGTATGCAAACGTTAGAGCATCTTTGGTTGATTTTAGGAATTGTAATCGTGATTTTAAACAAAACGTTGCTCATTCCGGTGGTTCTTTTATTATGTGTTTGATGACACTCAGAAATTTATTAGAGTATTTGGGTAGATGCATTGTGTAGGAAACATTATGCACTGTTTGGTGATATGATTACTTTTGATTCCATGTTTAGCACGAACAAATATTCTTTGCTTTTTCACCTGTTACTGGGGTAGATAATCATCGAAAATGTATTACATTTGGTTGTGCTTTGTTTTTTTTTAATCCAAGGGTACATTTGGTTGTGCTTTGATTGCAAATGAGGATGTTGATTCTTACACATGAGGTTTGCAAACATTCTTGAGGTGTATGGGTGGTTGTGAGCCTATAAGTATGGTAACAAATCAAGACCCTGTTATGAAAATAGTCATACCCAAAGTATTTGACAAGACGAAACATAGGTTTTGCATGTGGCATATATTATGAAAAAAGTATAGTATAAACTTTGTGATGAAACAGATTTTCATCGGTTGGTTGTCTATTATGTCAGATTTAGGATTACAGAATCAAGATTGATTCTTGAATTTGTTTAATATTAAAGAAATGTGTATTCCTTCCTATTTCAGAGATATATTTTTAGGTGGAATTTCAAGATCTACTTTAAGATCGGAAAGTGAAAATAATTTCTTTGACCACTTCTTGAACTCATTCCTTTCTTTGGTTGAGTTTGCATTTCATTTTCAAAATGTCATTGAGGCTCAACGCTATAGCTATAAATCATTCCCTCAATTACTAACGCCCTTGCCACTAGAGGAACATACTCCGAAAATTTGCAATGACTTTTTTTACTTGATTCAAAATGAGTGGAAGGTTGCATGTTTTTCAAATTTCAATGCTTCAGTAGTGATGAGTCACGGTTGGATTATGTTTCTATTGTTGATAATATTCGTAGCAAAACTTATGAAATTACCTATAATCCAGTTGATCATCATAGTTCTTGCAAGATGTTTCAGAGTGATGGTATATTGTACTGTCATTTTATCCGTTATAAAAGGTAAGAATGTTCAAGTGCTACCTAGTCGTTATATAGTGAGTCGTTGGACAAATAAGGCTTTAGAAAAGCCTATTTTTGACTTTTCAGAATATGTTAGATGAATCCCCTTCTGGTGCTAAAAACAAGTTGGCGGGTGTCTTTGGTCTTCATTTTTTAGTTGTGTTTGTCTTGCTGACTGCTGAGAATTCGAATGACGATCTTCACAAATCGTTGGATATGATGAAATCATTCAAGGATAATTCCTTCAAAACAGACTGTCGGTGATGTTAAAAAAGGCTCAAATGACGTTGAAAGTCTCTTAAGCATCACTTCATTATCATAGTATAATATTCATCCTCTCAACATTTGTCATTTGTGTTATTACAGACAAAAATAAGAGAATGGTTACCAAGCGTGATGAATCTAAACTTAAGAAGAGGTCAAATATTGTGAGTAAGAGTGATGCGTGTGCCAATGATGATCAAGTCAAGAAGCTAACCTTTTAGTTATTGAGCCAATTAGTTGTTTTTAATAAAAGATTTCAACTCTGTTAAAAATCAATAACTAAGGTTTATTAATTGTAATCAACAGATCACTTATTAGTTGTTATCAATTACAACACATATGATACCTTTTAATCAAATTGTACTCGTATCTTTTGCTTTTCTCTGAATTTCAACATTAGTTAGTATGTCCTCTGGTATTTCATATCTAATGAGCATTGCTTTGTTTTCAACTATTTCTTCTTCTCTTCTTATTCTTTCATTTATTTTTCAAAATTGGGATCTGCCAAAAGGAGGTGCGCTAATCGGGGATATCCCTACAACTTCAAGAACAAAGAGAAAAGTTGCATCTTAAAGAAAAGCTAAATCCAAAAAGATTAAAGCTACAAGGTTAACACTTTTGCTTATGGCTTAATCTATTAACTAATATGTTCAGAAGTTCGAAAAAAAGGTGAAATGTGTTTCTTAATTTTTTATTAAATACAATACATAATGTAAAGATTTTGGAAGCAACTTGTAGAGTTTAGGGTTTGATTGAAGTGATTGAAGATTTTTCTAAAAAATGAGTCCAAGAAATTGGAAGTACTATTTTCAATCACTTCAATCAAACAGTAAGGTATACACAAACTACTTCCAATTTCTTTACGTTATGTACTCTATATTTAATTAAAAATTAAAAAATACATTTTTCTTTCAAACTTTTGAACTATAGTTAATAGATTGAGGCATATGCAAAAGTGTTTACTTGGTAGCTATAATCGTTTTGGTTTATCTTCCTTTTGAGATGCAACTTTTCTCTTTGTTCTTGAAGTTGTGGGATATCACTCATAGTACAATTACTTTTGGTAGATGCCAATTTTGAAAAAGGAAAATGAAAAAATAAGAAGAGGAGAACAAATAATTGAAAACAGAGCAAGGTTCATTAGATTTTTTTTGTTATTATTTTTTACTCCAAGGGGAGGGGGGCTGGGGGAGCCTGGAGTAATCAGGGCACGATAGCCCATTAGATATGAATACCATAGGACATGCCAACTGATGTTGAAATTGAAAGAAAAGCAAAAGATATGAATACAATTTATTTAAAAGTTATAATATGTGTAGTAATTATCAATGATAATAACTAACAAATTTTCTGTTGATTATAATTATTAGTTACTCCCTCTGTATTTTAATGTTTACTACAATAGATTTGGGCACATTATTTAAGGATGAAATAGTAAGGGTAATGAATAGTATAGAAAAAGTAGAAAATATGGTGAAACGGTATAAAAGGGAAGATAAAAAGTAGAAAAATAGGGGTAATTGAGTATCTTTAAAGGAAAACTTACCAAAAAAGAAAAGTGTACCAAGCTTTCAAATACATCCAAAAAGAGAGAGTAGCAAACATTAAAATATGGTGGAAATATTAATTTTTAAAAGAGTTGTCCTTATGTTTTATTGAAAATAGAAGTCATTGACTCAAGAAATAAAAGTTAGCTTCTTGACTTGATCATCATTGGCAGATGCATCACTTTTACCCACAATAGTTGACCTCTTAAGTATAGCACTATAGCTTCATCACGCTTGCTAAACATTGACCGTTTGTCTTGAAAAAATTAAATCCTTGAAATGAAGACTAAAAAATGAAGACCAAATATCACCCACCAACTTGTTTTAGCACTAAAAGCGAATTAAACTGACATATTCTCAGAAAAGTAAAAAAAAAAAGGCTTTTCTAAAGCCTTATTTGTCCAACGATTCACTATATGACGACTAGATATTTCTCAAACACCCATACCTTTTATAATGAATAAAAATGACAATACAATATATCTTCCTTCTGAAACATCTTGCTAGAGCAAGAACTATGATGATTAACTAGATTATAGGTAACTTTATATGTTTCGCGAATAATTTTATCAACAACTGAAACATGATCCAACCTCGATTCATTAGTAGTGAAGCCTTAAATACCACAAGAAAAAAATGAAGCTTTCCAAAGAAAGGAAAGCTTCTTAAGTGAAATATAGTGGGGTATAAATTTCAAAAGCATGCTTCTTAAATGGCAAGGTTATTAACAATTGAGAGAATGATTATTTTGAATTCGCATGCAACTGGTCATAACTATAGCATTGAGTCCTTCAATGACAGTTTGAAAATAAGATGCAAAACTCAACCAAAGAAAGGAATAGGTCCAAAAAGTTGTCAAAAAAATATTTTCACTGTCCCGTCTTTAACTAGATCTCAAAATTTTACCTAAACATATGTCTAAATATATGAAGGAATCAACATTTCTTTAATATTAAAAGAAATTAGAAACCAATCATGTTTCTCTTATCCAAAATCTAACATAATAGACAACCAATCATGTTCCTCATTTGCAATCAAAGCAAAACCAAATGTAATACATTTTTTATGATTATCTATCTCAGTAAAATGTGAAAAAACAAAAGAATATTTGTTCGTGCTAAATGTGAAATCACAAGTAACCATATCACCAAACAGTGCATAATGTTACTTGCACACTGCATCTCCCCAAAAAACTCTAATCGATTTATGAATGTCATCAACCACATAATAAAAAAACCACTACAATAAACAACATTTTGCTAAAATCACGATAACAATTTTTAAGATCAACCAAAGAACTTCCAACTTTTGCATACCTACTAACATGTTCTTTCATCATATGAAATGACAAACTAGGTCCCTTATTAAGCTTTCATTATCAAATATAAATTTCATGCACAATAGTGAGATTAGGGTTTTGCTTCTCAAACATTTAACTCTTAGGAATAGTAAACTAAAATGTATGTGCCTCGTGAAAAAAGTAAACCGAATATGAAGCACATGATGATAAACAGATCTTAATACATGCGTCACAAACCATTCTCTTAAGTGCAATTTACCGAGATGTATCTTGACCAAAATTAATTTTTTCAACTTTAGGAACACAATTTTGGTTGTCACTATCCTCATTAAAGTCATGCTTGTTGTAAAGAAAGTATTTCCTTAAAATAGTACCATCTCAATGCTTATTTTCAGTTTCTAAGTGTAGTTCAAATACACACATACTAGCATAGACATTCTAAAAATTCAAAGCATCTCATAATGAACATAAACACATACCAGCAAATGAATTAAGATCAGCTGGGCAAACATGGAGTGGACATAATAAAAAAACCACTACAATAAACAACATTTTGCTAAAATCACGATAACAATTTTTAAGATCAACCAAAGAACTTCCAACTTTTGCATACCTACTAACATGTTCTTTCATCATATGAAATGACAAACTAGGTCCCTTATTAAGCTTTCATTATCAAATATAAATTTCATGCACAATAGTGAGATTAGGGTTTTGCTTCTCAAACATTTAACTCTTAGGAATAGTAAACTAAAATGTATGTGCCTCGTGAAAAAAGTAAACCGTATATGAAGCACATGATGATAAACAGATCTTAATACATGCGTCACAGACCATTCTCTTAAGTGCAATTTACCGAGATGTATCTTGACCAAAATTAATTTTTTCAACTTTAGGAACACAATTTTGGTTGTCACTATCCTCATTAAAGTCATGCTTGTTGTAAAGAAAGTATTTCCTTAAAATAGTACCATCTCGATGCTTATTTTCAGTTTCTAAGTGTAGTTCAAATACACACATACTAGCATAGACATTCTAAAAATTCAAAGCATCTCTTAATGAACATAAAGACATACCAGCAAATGAATTAAGATCAGCTGGGCAAACATGGAGTGGACATTGGGTGATCTGTTGCACTTTTTGAACTTCGGTCCAAACATGCTAATTAAAAAAAGTGTAGTGTCATTTTCATAAATGTCACCAACCACTTCCTTTCCGGAATTCAACTGATTGGACCAAATAATCCTTACCTAAAGGAGCTGTCAATCTTTTCTTTGCTCAAGCAGCAGAAAGTTTCCGCAGCTAATACGGGGAGTAATCTTGAGTCTTACCTTGATATGACTTAATTTTTTATTCTACTAACTTTTGAAAACCATTTAAGCAGATCAACATAACAATGAATACAAACTTCAATGAATGGCCTATAAATGTACCTCTCTTTTTCGACAAGTACTACACTTGAAATATCATCAGGAGCTCTTCCAGATCTCCTCAACAGCTTCTTGCCAGCTTTGCTCTGTAGAGCTTCAAATCGGATTCTCCTGGAAATAGACAAACATTATTTTCATGTTTGTTAGATGAAAGAGATCTGCAAAACATTATTTTTCTTTTAAAAGTAATTTCCATGTTTGTTGTTGCATCAAATCACTCCATCATCATCATCACCCCAGTGCTGCAAAGGCTCCCACCTACGGGTGGGGTAAAGGGGATTGGATGTATGCAGTCTGACACATAGTGAAAATCGCATAAAAAATTGCATGAACCACTTTAGTGAGTCATTTTACTTTATTCCATCATATTCCAAAACAAAAAAAATAGTGAGTTTTTAGCTCCATTGCAAATGACGGAACACGTTGCATCAAATCACTAAAAATAAATAAATAACCCATTCCACAATATAGTGAAAATAATAAATCTATTACATTATCAGAGAGATTTGTTAGAATTCCCTTTGAACTACTTTGATTTCTTTTCTTTCAAACAAAATAATAAAAGAAATGGGAGGAACACTAACCTCCGGCTATCATTACCACGGACAAACTTCACACCTCCGTTACATAAATTGCATACGCCTATGGATCAAATTATACGAAATTATTGCTTATTCATGCAAACCCCAAATTCCCAATAGTAGAGATTGAATTGGGATTGGTACAGAAAGGGATAAGAGTCAGTTTGGTCCTCGAAGTTGCAAAAAAGGAGTCAAATAAGTTCTTATATAGAAGATTCTGTCCGGACGTGCCATTTGAGGTGGCTCCCGGTGGAATTTTTTGATGAAATTTTTTGAGCATCTTATTCATTAAGTCTAGTTTACTCATACCAAATTTCAGATAAAAATTCAATCAGGAAGACATTCAAATAAATTCTTGAAGATACTGTGCCGTTAAAAGCGCTGTTATCTTCAAGAATTCATTTGAATGTCTTCCCGATTGAATTTTTAACTGAAATTTGGTATGAGTAAACTAGACTTAATGAATAAGATGCTCAAAAAAATTTATCACAAAATTCCACCGGGAGCCACCTCAAATGGCACGTCTGGACAGAATCTTCTATATAAGGACTTATTTGACGCCTTTTTTGCAACTTCGAGGACTAAAGTGACCCTTTACTCGGTACAGAAATATAATACTCCCTCCGTCCCGAAAACAACTTCCCACTTTCCTTAAATGGATGTCCCAAAATTAACTTCACACTTCAATACTTTCCTTATTTGGCAAATTATCTACATAAAAAAGTGATAAACAGTGTCAAACAGTGTTTAAACAGTGCCAAACAGTGTTTAAACAGTGCCAAACAGTGCATTCTACAGTAAAGTCAAATTTATTTCCTAAAAGTGTGTGAAAGTCCAACCGGGAAGTTGTTTTCGGGACGGAGGGAGTATATCCTAGTTATAGAAAGAATTACCAAAAAACGGGAGTTTCGAGTCTGACATACCAAAATTCCGTGTTCCGACCAGAGTTATATTTTCATTGCACACCTCCTGTCGGAATTGGTAAATCCGACTAGGAAGATTTGCTCAATTTCTTTTCCCTCCTTTCAGAATTGGTAGATCCGGCCTTTAAAAAAAAAGATCAAACTAGGTAGATCGTTTTCTTTTTCTACAAATTATTGATCGAACAATAAAAGCCAAATATTTGGTTCCAAGTATAATATTTATGTACGTGTTCAATTTTAATCAGATTAATCTAATCAGATAAATTTGTTCAGATAAATTTAATCAGATAAATTTTAATCTTATAAATCTTAATCAGATGAATCTAATCAGATAAATTTAATCAAATAAATTTTAATCAAATAAATCTTAATCAGATAAATTTAATCAGATAAAATGAAATAGATAAATTAAAAGAGATAAGTTTAATCAGATAAATTTTAATAAGATAAATCTAATCAAATACCCGAGTAAAGTTTAATCAGATAAATTTTAATCAGATAAATCTAATCACATAAATTGAGCAGGGTAATGATCATCATACTAGTCGTTCCGCCGTATCAACATCTGTCTTGACAAGGTGGGCGGACTAACATAATAGTGGATACACGCTGTATTACGAAAAACAAAGGATGTCATGTGTCGGGAACCCTTCTCACGTTGTGCCGGCGACAGGCTACACCCCGACATGGCGAGGACATGCCAGGGCCGAGCACGCAACGTTAGATGTAGAATTAAATTTATTATTGTATGTACAAATTTATTTATGGAATTACATTAAAAAACTACATTTGGCATGTTCACTTCCATTAAATTACATATATTGCATTTTAAAAAAATCAAATTTATATTTCAAATTAGGATTGTCTTATTTTTATTCCCAAATATGACTAGTTATTACTATGTTTTGAATGTACCAGACTTTAAACATGTCAATATTTTTTGACCTTGACAATAATTATTCCTATTTTGAGCATAAAAATATGGCAGTTCTATTTTGAAATTTTTAAACGTGAAGATGCAGATGAACATGAAGATGGGGGGTGAACAATCACAATCGCCCCCTCAACTCTCAACACGTCAAGGTGTCTCATTTGATCAACCACTGACGTGCACTTTGTCGTGTATGCACTCAAAATAATAATCAATACGACATGATACGTAGTATAGTGTAGTAAGGTTCGTATCCACAGGGAAAGGAATACTTCTCTTTTTATAAAACTGGAAATAAATAACAAGGTTTTTTTTAGATTGATTGATGAACTTAAATTATATTTAAGCACGAAAATGAACGACTTATGTGGTCTAATTAATGATGAGGGGACTTGGTTTTGCTTTTATCCACTTAATGAAATGTTCGTCGATCCCGGTTGTATCTTTAACTATCTTCCTCTCGAATACTCAATCGAGGAATATATCCAATTCATCGAGGGTATTTATTAATAACGAGACACGTTCATTAATAAAACTTACTACCGAGCCAATATAGAACACACGCCGTATATTCACTCGGTAGTAGCAATAAAATCAAGATGAAAACGATTGAGATTGAGTACCTTAACACAAGCGGTTTATTGGTTTAATCAATATAATTAATTCCCCTTAGATTATTAACCATGAGACGCATGCATTAATAATCCAAGTTTACTACCGTGAAAGGACCGAATTAATAACAAGCGTATTAATCGACCGATTCTAGTATTAATTAATATATGAAACAAAACTAGTTGATCCTTTAAGTAATGCTCAAAATATTAATATGAAATAAGAATATGAATTAATTAATATTCAAGGAAAAAGATTAAAGAAAACAACTCACAACTTACAATTCATTAAGCTTCAAAGTAGCAAAACCAAGATGTAAGAGTTTAGCTCCTCATTTAGAGACTAAACATGAAGAAATTATAAAGAAATAACTTGTCTAAACTGAGCTTAGAAGTATATAGGAATTGGTCTTTTATTGTGGAGGAAATGAGGTGTATCATTTGATCAACCGCCGCCGTATTATGATTCTTATCAGTACTCCACACAGGCAGGTGATTATATTGAGTCAATTCTGATTTCGTCGTTTTATTATGGAGACACAACGAGGACTTGGAACACTGGTGGCGGGGACGGAGCAGGGCCGAGTACGCAACGTTAGATGTAGTATTAAATTTAATATCGTATGTACTATCTATTCATTAATAAATTAGTGTCTATTCGTTGTTTTGTTCACTTCCATTAAAATTACAAAAATTGCACTTAAAATTACAAAAATTGCATTGAAAACAAAATTCACAACACAAATGGATAAAAAAACAATATAAAGTAATCAAATGTTTTGTTACTCAAAAAATCAAAATGCATTATTTTCATTTTAAAAAATATGACAGGAATTTAAAACAACTTTTAAATTTGGAATTGATAAAATTAATTTAAAACTTTAGTTTTAATTTTTTTTTATAACCGACTTTTAAAAATTTGAAAATCAAAGAGTTAAGAACTAAGAATTCGGCCAAAAAAAAAATATAAACTCCTCCTTGTCGGATTAGCCACTTCCGACAGGAGGGGATTTTTTGTTTTTCAAGAACCATGCCGCTAGTCGGAACAAGCAGTTCCGACTCCCTCTTTTTCATAAACCCTCAAAAATTCCCCGTGTTTTGGCAACCCTATCCAACTTTTCCCGTCTTTTGGTAAAACACCCCCTAGTTATATTCCAATCTCAAGCAGTTAGATCTTCAAATTCAGTTTCTTGCAAAGAATAACAGCTCATATATCATCATCATCACCAAAAAGGCATGGATTTTCTCAGAGAGAGATACTAGCAGGGGCGGAGCTAGGGGGTGGCCACCCCTGGCCCAGCCCAAATTTTAAAAATCTCTATATTTTTAGTGTAAAAAATTCCGTGTGAATTTTTTTCCAAAAATATTCTTTGTACCGGCCCAGTCCGGCCCAGTGTCCTGACTCCGCCCCTGGATACTAGCAATCACTTAGACAAAAGACTCGCTTGGGAACTGCTCTCTTTGAGGCATACCGTCGAACAACATGATGGGGCGAGTGTCCTCTTCGAAGAATTCGGCAGTTGCCTCTACCCAATCCACCGCCTTCTCTCCTCCTCTGCTCGGCAGAAATAGAGAGCCGCCGTCTCTGCACGTTCGCCGAGGGGGTTACGGGCAGACGTGAGCACGCAGCCGGTAGAGCTAGCGCCATCTTCACCTCGTTTGCTATAATGCTATGCTACTACACTTCCCAACCACAGACCGGATACAGACAAAAACAAAACTTTTTTATCAATGATAAAAAAAAAACTTATCAGATAAATCAAAAGAAATGTTGAGGTCCACCCTCTCCTGTCCAGCCGCCGTCCGAACTCCGCCTTTTGGGCGGTTTCCTGTGGAATTATTTGATTTGATGATTTTTTTGAGCATGTGTCTAGTTTGTGCATACCAAATTTCAGCTCAAAAATCGATCGGGAAGGCATTCAAATCATTTTTTGAAGTTGATTGCGTTTTTATATGTATATTTTGGCGCAGTCAACTTCAAAAAATGATTTGAATGCCTTCCCGATCAAATTTTGAGCTGAAATTTGGTACGGACAAACTAGACTTAATGAGGAACAGACTCAAAAATTTTCATCAAAAAATTCCACCGGGAACCGCCCCAAATGGCAGAGTTCAGACGGTTGCTTCCGTCCCTCCGGATGGACCTGAGCATTCCTCGATAAATCAATACTACCTCCGTAACAATATCTTCTCACATTCCTTTTTTGGACGTAATACTAATATCTTCCCATTTCTAAATCTTCTCATCATACCCTCAATAATTTTAAAAATAATAAACTATTACACCTACTTTTTTTGGATTTATCCATTATTCCATTACATTATTTCACTATCTTCTCGTCATATCTCCAATAATACATATCTCTTTTCACTATTTTTAATATACCTACTTTTCAAATGGGAACATCCCGTGGTTACGGAGGTAGTACAATAGTTTATTGTTCGAAGCTTTTTTTTTTTTAATTTGAAGCTACAATGGATGAAATATAGAATCGAATGACTTTCAAAAATTAATCAAATTCATTAATCCCACAATTATGTAGACTAATGATGTTTTTACTTAGATAATATAAGTAAAAACAGGTCATTGCAGACCAGACCAAATCAGACCAGACCAGACCAGACCAGATCAAATCAGACCAACAAAGTTCAATCCAAGTAAAAACATCATACTACGTAACAAGAATCATGACTCCCCAAGCCACTAGAAAGGGAGGATTGATTTGACGAGCAACCAATAAAGGAAGATCAGCCGAGCTGATATTTTCCGGAACACCGGTTTGACCAGCCATCGAAAATGAGATTTAGTTGAACATTTTATTCTTCCCATAACGAGGTGGTGGTTTAGGACCTTAGGTGGAGGGCGAGTAATTGAAGCCTCAGAACAAGAAGGTTGGATTTTTTTGCCAACCATGAACAACAAAAATTTACCAAGGATTACAAGAGAAACACAAAACCCTTAGGAGAATAATGAGGTATATATATCATATTGATTCACATATGTCTTAAATAAAAAAAATGGATAATATATAACTTTATATTTTGGAGATTATAGTTGTAACTTTAATGATATGGACATTTTCAATTTTACATCAATGCCTATGAATATTTAGTCATATTTTTATTCACAATAGTACGGAGTAACATTTAGAAAAGGACCTCATTTGTTATTTCCTAGTGGGAGAAATAGATATATAGCCTTTTAAATTAGCATACATAAAATTAATAGCGATCATTTATATTTTATAAAACAAATAGCACTTTTGTACTCCGTATGAGATTTTCATTTAGTGCACTCGTGTAATGGTTTAACCTTGTAATGGTTTGACCTAAAAGTATCACGATTCCTAATGAGATGGTTTCACATACTACCTTCGTCCCGTTGAAAGGTTCTCATTGCAAATTGACACGGTTATTTAGATAATAATTAAATAAAGTCGGTTTGAGTATTAGGCGTGACACCTATTAGGCGTGACAATAGGCGGCCTAGTCCAAACACAGGCCTTCTAAGGGCCCGCTCACTTCGAAGCCGCGCAATAGCTAGCAGCTCAAGTTGTAAATGAATGATGACTCCCACGCTCAAGTATAACTCCCCTTTATAACTCCACACGGCGGACAAAGTTTCCTTTTCAACCGTTTCGGGAAATTTAATTTAAGTAGAAGAGTTCGAAGACAAATATGCAGATGCCTGCTTTGAGATTTCAACTCGGAGATATACATAGTAATATAATAATAGAAGGGAAAATTATCAAACAAGCCTCCATACAATATGAGAAACATCGATTACGGCCTCATACTCTAAAATCACCCAATTAACTCCTCAATGTTACAAAAGACATTCAAATCAGCAATTTAGTCGATCAGTTTCCGGTTTGCCGGTTAGCAGCTCACTTGTCGTCTACGTGTCTTCACTATTTTTAATTCATTTTGTATAGTCTTTTGCTAGGAAAAGTCAATCCATTTCTTCCTCTTCTATCATATCGAGGTCATATGCTCCCTACAATCAATCTATAATCTTTGTAGACAACAAATCGATCGACGAGAAGAAATCGAAGGATTAATCTGCTCCCCGCCGACAATGAATTCCAATCCAGCCTGCTAGTAAATGTAGGGATTGTTTGCAACCAGGGGCGGAGCCAGACTTCAATATAGGGGGTGAAATATAATACAAGTATTAAAATGTAATGGAAAATTTGAAAATTTGGTCACATAAATTATTTTGTGTCAATTTTTAGTACTGATACTTCACTTGCTCGTAAATTTAGTCATTTAATTAATAATGTTTTGCAATTTAAGTACTTCCCCACTCGAAAGTATATTTTCCTATTGATAATTCATCGCAAAATATGCTTCCAATGTCGAATTTTTCGCCAGAAAATGTACTTTCTGGTGAAAATTCTTAAACTGCAAAAAACTATTAATTAGAGGACCTAACCAACATGTAAATAAAGTTACGGAACTAATAGTGGGGACAACAAAAAATTACCTGACCAAAATTGCAAATCTCTCAAAGATAAAATTTAATATATAAAATTTAAAAATACAGAGACTTGCATCTTAATTGCCTAATTGCTTTCATAATTTGGGGGCATCTTAATTGCCTAATTCTTTCATAATGGGGGGCAAATAATTTCTAATAGTAATACTTTAAAAATAAAAAAAGTGGAAGGGGCCATGTCCCCCTAACCTATAACATAACTCCGTCCCTGTTTGCAACTGCTTCTCCTTAAAAAAGCACTTTTGGAGTGATTTGGAAAAAGTGATTAGTAGTAAAAGTTGATAGTGCTTGAGAAAAAAGTGATTTTGAAAAGTAAAAGTTGGTAGTGTTTGGTAAAATAAGTGTTTTTTGTGTAATAGAAAAGGGAAAAACATTTTTCACACGAAAGCCGAAAAAAGTAAAAATTTGAAGTGTTTGGTAAATAAGGGCTTCCTTGAGTGGTTTTGAAATATAAGAGCTTAATTGACATTTTTTATATAGTATGAGAGCTTATTTGATAGTATTCCCATGATAAAACTAACTCAACTAAGCATGGACATTTGTAAATATACGACATGATTATATTAAAATTACTATTCCGTATTTCTGTATCATCATCATAGTTGACTAATAGCTGTATTAATCAATATTAATAATAATAGTGATAATAATAATACTATCAGTATCATTTGTTGAGAAATAATGAATGGTTAACTTCTAATTAAATACTTCATATGATTTGGTAGCCATCATCATCTTTACCGAAATAATTAGAAAATCGTAATTATGTTTTCATGATGAAAATTGTGTGGCTCAAAATTAATTCCTTATCTATAGGTGCTTATATTTTCCATTATAAATAAAAAGTTTCTCCTCTCCTTGTAATCACACCATTCAAAACAGCTCCCTTAATTACTACTAATTATTGTTATTGTTATTGGTTTTTGTTATAGATAGTATCATTCAACTAATTTTCCCAATCTTTTTTTGTAGGAACCAGAGTACTTGCATCTGCACTTTAAACTTTTGAGAAATCTACAAGTATATTTTGTTAAAAAAATGAAACATATAATGTTTTTGCATGACTTTTTTCTCTATTTACATTAACATACATACAAAGAGTTCTAGGAAATTTTAAAAAATTACTAAAAACCCAAAACGCCTCTTCATGCCTAGGCGACACATAAACTCGCCTACACTTTTAAGGCTCGAGGCTCGGTCCTGCCGCCTTGGCACGTGTTACGCCTTTTAGAACATTGGTTCAACGCTAAATGTTATTACTATTACTATTATTCTTATTATTTACAACTGTGCATAACATAAACCCTATGTTTTGTTGCTGCATACTTGTGAATATCCTAGAAGTCAGAACCACTCCACCATGCAACCAGGATGGAAGCCAGCCTCAGCTGCTGCTGCAGAAAGAGATTGCAGCTCTTTCATTGTCTTCCTCCTCTCATAGAAAATGGAGCATGCCAGAGATGTGCATTTCACACCGCTTTCAATAACCCAATCTCCCCCTCCACAATGCCGGCATATCTACGAGACAAAAACAATAACAAAAAACATCACATCAAAAAATATACATCAATGTGGTTGTCTGTATTATGTGTCCTGTATTGAGAAAGCCCTGTAGCAATAATCTTGTCACTTATGAGCAACACTTCTGTTTCCTGAAAAGTATCAGAGAGCTCTGTAACAAGAATCCTTATGGATGTCACTTTTTATTCTCGAAAGTGGGAGGTTGTTAAGAAAGGAAAGAAAAATGGAATGGCGTGTATTGACTGATACAAAAAGCAAAGTAGGCATTAAAGTGCTGTTTTTATTCATAAAGCAGTCTCATCATCATCATCATCATTTACCCCAGTGCCGCAAAGGCTCCCACCTACGGTAGGGTAAGGGGGGGTCGGATGTACGCAGTCTTACCCTTGTACTAGAGCACAAAGAGACTGTTTCCGGATGACCCATAATGAAAATCGCATCCAAAATTGCATGGACTGACTGCTGCTTGATAACAAAGAAGCACAGACAGTTTGGTGAGCCATTTTGCTTTATTCCATCATATTCTCAAGCCAAAAAATAATGAATCTTTGACTCCGTTACAAATGATGGAAATATTCATAAAGCAGTTTATGATTAAAAAAATCAAACTAAGACCATAAAGTATCAATAACGCTGAAAAGTAATCCACATGATATAACTTCAAACCCTTGCACTGTAATAGCATTATACTTACAGCGAAAAGGCAATGCATGTCTCTCTCCAGTTTGGAGGTCATTCCCGTCAAAGCTACAGCAACACTAGATTCATTCTTAGAACAGCTATGGCAGAGAAAAGCCAGACCCTGAACCAACTCACCACACAAGATACAATGTTTTGAAAGGTAGTAATAATCAATTCTCGTTCGTTGAACATTCGGAGCATAAACACCACGTTTCCCAATCGCTGTCCGCTCTGGTCGAGGCATCCCTTGAAACCATTGGTTCAAGTCAGCTCCAACAAGACCAAAGACTCGCTGCAAAGCTGGGATGATTTGTTTCTTGATGTAGTATAAGTCATTTATTCTGTAAGGTGATTCAATGGCTAGAAGGTCTAAAGGATCCACTACGACATCAGCAAGCCGAGCACCAGGTTCACCATGGACCACAATATATGGAACTCGCTCAGCATACCGTGGTTCTGCCCTAGGATCTTTTCTCATTGCTTTAGTTGCAACAATTGCCGCAGGAGGAAGTGAGGAAGATCGTACACTGTAAGTGCCTAAGCGTACCTCCTTCGCAAAAATAAAATCCCGCAGATCAACTCTGCCAGATATGATCCTGGTCCATTGACGAAGCAAGTATGATCTAACCTACAAATAAACAAAAGGACACATTTTTTTACTATGAGATAAAAACAGAAAGTGAATCCAATAAGAACCCAAGATGGAATCTAAAAAACATTTATAAAAAAGAAATTTAAGATGGGGAAATCATAACCAAAATACAAACATATGTACGGTTCAATATGCTTAAAAGTAGATGCATTACCATGTGTTGCTACAATTGTTTCATTTTACTACATCAAGAAATCAAGAAAAAGAATGAATGTACGACACAAATACTCTAATACCACTGGAATAAGACAAGCTTGTTGGCATTTAACAACAAAACCGTTCTATAAAATTATCAATGAGTGCTATCATGCACCATTGGGTAATGCTTTAGGAAAAGACATCCAGAACATAATGTTCTTGGATATAAAGATATATAAGTCAGTGCAAGTAAAATTTTCAAACTGCATACTTTAGGAAGGTAAGAGTGATGTGTATGCACTCTATAAGAAATCAGAGCTCAGTGTTTCAAGAACTTCATTGAATCTAAATGTCACATCAACAGTACCTTCTTAATGTCATGATGCTCAAAAAAGAGTCTGAGAGATTGTTCCATTGTTTTGCACACGGCTTCACATGAATCTCTTCTAACAGTCTCAATACCTTTGGCATCAAATACTGGTTTGCTTTGGCCAGGACTCTCATAACTATAGCCAACATATCGTTTCTTGGTTATGAGAAAGCACGGATGATACACCTTTTCCATTTTTAAAGTGACTGGATGAGGACTTAAGGCCGAAACTTCAGAAGCAATTTCATGACCAATACGAAAAGCATCACTAACAGAACGCCCTTTGAGAAGCACAAACATACTGGATGAACAATTCAATCAATTATTAAAATAAACTAGAATTGCACTTTGTATGTAATGAAACAAAAAACATTTCATTTCAATTTCCGCATAAAATACACATAAAAAACCTAATAGATTAAAAGTAAAAGAGACCAACTTTTAGTTATAAATTCTTGTTTTACCAAAATAATAGGACGTGAAAAAGATTTATGCAAACAAAATAAGCTACTCCCTCCGTCCCAATTTGTTTTGCTAAGTCAACATTTTTGTCAACCAATAATAAAAGTCAACCCTCCCTATGGATAATTAATTCAATTTTTAATAATTAAAATTTACATATTCAAAAACTACATTAAAATCTCTTCAAAGTTGTAAACTCCAAATTAGAATATAATTAAAAATTGACATCATAATTAAGTGAACAAAACGAGACTGTTTGACTAAGAAAAGTCAAATTTGCAACTCAATTTGGGACGGAGGTAGTACAAAATAAGCTAAAAAGTGCCACACCTGTCAGTATCACCATAAATAACTTCAGCGTTCCATTTTTCGTTTGTGTTTACGAATGAAATTGCAGTTTCCAGTGTTCTGCGCCCACATTGAACTATACTATCAGCCAGCTCAGCACAAGGCATTCGTCCACTAAATCCAGCAGCTGTATAGCCATATGTCACATTTGATATTAGTTTCAATGCAATTTGTCTCGCATTGAGTATCCGGTGAAGTACCTTTTGGGAAACAGCTAACTTCTTCATGGCTTGTTTGACCATAATCCTAGTTGACAACAGCTCTTCCAACATGCATGGAAGAACTCCTTTACGAACGTCAGAGGGGACAAACATAACTCCATTTGGCGTTAGAAGTATTTTATCTTTTAATGTCTGCAAAATATTTCTACCCGGTGAATATGAACTAACACCAAGGATATTGTTGGTCTTTGAACAAGTGATTTTTCCAAGACATGTACTGTAACAGAGATTATATGCAATTATCATTGATGGATAAAGTGATTGAAAGTCAAGAACAATAACAGGATCCGCATAAAATCCAGATTTTGGTTCCATGACAAGAGGCAGACATTCCATTGCAGGCTGCAAAGCAACTTGTTGGCTACCAGGAGATATTGCAACATAGTTTTGTGAATGAGCCAACCTCAGTAACATAGATTCCACCCTGTATTGTGACCCCCGTGAGAGAACTGAAAAAAAGTCAATCCCAAAGATTCGTGCAAGTTCTGATGTCCGGTTTATCATATCCAGTTGGGTTATAATCTGAAGATTCAACTTTGCTCTCTCCAAAATATATTCTATGCATCTAAACCGTGCACGCCCAGGACCACTTAAAAACCAATTTGTCAACACCTTGCAAGGGATGGAAGGAATTTTACGTCTCAACACTGCTTCGGCCACATACTCCATGGTATACATACTAAGCTTCACTTCACCACGCATTAAACGCCAAATGTTAAGAACGATTCTACCACCAACATGGATACCACTGGAATGTGTTCTGCCCCATTCATCATCTATTATCTTCACATCTTCAGAAAGCACAGGATCCTCAATGACAGATTCAAAGAAAAGGTCGCTTGGTTTTTCTTCCTCGTTGTCTTTAGAAGGTGCATGGGTCTCTGACAGTGTACGAGATATTTTTCTTAGCAAATCAATGCCAAGATGTGCTGCTCTTTCTGCAAGAAAACCAAGCGAACCACCCTGAATATCCCAGCCCATCAAGACATCTGGATCAATTGTAGAAAAAATATTCACAAACTTCCTAAATAAATGCTTCTCTTCACAGAAACCCCAAACCTTGCATCCAGATAATGCATCCAGATTTCTTGGAACAGATGAACCATTACAGTGCAGGAGCACATAAGCATCACCCACAGGCTCATCATCTTCATGAATAACAAGAACTATGATCCTGATGGCATCAAATCGAGGGTCAGGTCTTAGATCACCCCTTGATTCTGCTTGAACTTCTATGCTCAATAATGTTAGCTGCTGCTCACAACCGATACTTGCTGAATCACGGAATCCAATTTGACTCAGAGGTGTAAGCTTTGATTTTCTATCAGGACCTGATATCTGAGATAGATCTTCAGACAAATCATTGGATTGATTGCAGTTCAAAGGATCCTCGCTCTGCTTCGTTGTTTTACTATCACCGTGAAAAAACTCCATTTCAACACTACTTGCTTTATTTTTCTGATTTACCGGAGCTGACACAGGCACATATTCTATCAGACGCTGACTACCACTCAAGGCCTGAGAATTCTGCTTGGTCACTACCTGACAAGAGGATCCCTTGATTGATGGTGAGGAAGTTAAGCATATATCTTTATTCTTGCCGGAAGCATTTCCAGAATCAAGTTTTATCCATTTCTCAACACTTTCAGTTAGTGGTGGTGTGAAGGCAGGGGTCAGCATGAACAGATAGGAACCATCACTTTGAAGGTGAAAAGCTCCACCATTTAGACCTGGTCCACAATGGTTATGGTCCAATGTTCTGGAAGTGTTGACATCTCCTACCTGGCAATCTCTACCAAAGAAAGGAAGGAGTTCATCTGAAACTCTACCCTGTGCAGATATTGCATCATCGAACTGAGGGATACCAAGTGTTGATTGAGTACATGAACCAAGTTCATATTTGCAGTCTCCAACAAGGGGCTCCCGATAGGTCAAATGCATAGTTTCGGCAGGAGTAGGTCTTGATGTGGTTATAGATATGGCCAATGCAGTATTATGAGGCGAATAGTCAGTATTTTTTCCATGGCACCCACTTAATAGAGTGTCAGATTGAAGAACTCCAGTTGTAGATGGCATGACCTCACAATTCTCAGTTGAAACTCTTTGCATTTTGTTCACAGTAAAACTAGTCTTATCAGTACTTAGTGGATGATTTATTTCTATATAAGTTAGAGCTCGATCTTTAAAGGATATGTCTCCCATTGAAAATAGATGGCTGTTGGGCTCAACTGCATCTCTTAAAAGCATTTTCTTGCCATCAGAAAATTTATTTTCACTTGACAATTTTGATGCTTGAGCATAGGGTACAAACTCAGAAGGAACACTATCAGAGGGTAAAGATTTGGTATTGTTAATACAGATGTCTTTACTTTCACAGTCACTAGAGTCTTTACTTTCACAGTCTCTAGATGTGCATTGCTCCATCTGAACTGCACCCAAAGAGCTCATACCGTAACAATATTGCTCTGATTGATCAGGTTTGCTGTGCAACGGCTTCTGCAAAGGGACACTAGCTTCCCTGACAGTGTGAGCATCACTTCCTGATAAAGAATGACATAGTTTAAAACTTGATGAGTCTCTTTGAAAAGTGTTGCAAATGCTGGAGCGCATAGGCAAATTAATATTTGCAAGTTTGCTAGCATTGGCATCATAAGGCTCAAACTGCATCTGATATGTAGGACATGGGCTAGTGTCATCGCATCCTCTCTGCTGCGTACCAACTGAGTACATATCCATGGAGTAAGCCAAGGGTGCTTTGTTTTCCTCTTCGAGTGTCTTTTCAATACAAAACCATGGTTCTTCTCTGTCTTCCTTTACAGATGGAGATTTTTTCATCTCACTCATGCATTCAGTTGGTTCAGTACGATAGTAACGTTTCTTCCTCATCAGATCCCGCATAGAGCGCTTAACTATCGTCTCTCTGTTTGATCCCTCCTTTACTGTACCTGGGTTTATTCCACAGTCTTCCTTGCAAGGCAGACCAGAACCATCTTTTATGTGGCATCGGCTAACTGCAGCAGTAGGTGAAAGCTCATTCACTTGCTGGACAGATGACACAGGTAAAGGGCCCCAAATCTGTCTTCTCCTTTTGTGATTACTGAACTTACCTAAATGAGCATCTTCTAATGACTCAGTTTCTGAAGAGGTCCCACATTCACGGTATGTTCCTGATGACTTGTTGGCACATGAAACAGCATCAAAACAACCTGATGACTCATCCACTTGAGGTATTATTCTGCTTGAAGAAGCCTTGCATGAATAATTAGAACCGATCAAACAGGCCGTTGTCCCATCTAAGCCTTTGATGTTACCTCTATCCAGTAGAGTATCAAGAATGTCCTCACACTCTTGTTGGGATTCATTCTCATAATCCACATGAGCTTTCTCTAATACCTTATCTATGGTTGCTGCAGGCATTAAGGGACTCAAAATGGTCTCACGGGCAAGGTCATCATCTGAGTTTATATCTTCAGCAGCTTGAGAAGATGCAAGCCAATTTAGAAGTACCAAATCATCTTGATCTGATGTCTGAAAGTGTTAAAAAAAAACAGATAATGAGATAGAGAAAGTTATTAGATGCAGAGAATTTTTCTGTCAAAAAATGGGGCAAATTAGAATAACAAAGTTGGCTCCACAAATTTCTATGCTCTTCATAGTCAATGCTCTAAAATTGCTCTTCATAGAATCGTAGTCAATGTTCTTAAAGCCCCTTGCTATCCTTCTGCAGATAAAGCACAATGAACAACTCAAACAAAAAGGGGACTTTAGTTTGTCCAATAGCTCTGAGTTGAAAATCAAGCTTCTTCACTCGGTCTTATTTACTACTCCCTCAGTCCCATTTTATAAGATATCTTTCCTATTCACTTGGTCAACACAAATTACTCTTAATCTCTTACTTTATATATCAAAATTATATGATCATCATCATTTACCCCAGTGCCGCAAAGGCTCCCACCTACGGTGGGGTAAGGGGGGGTCGGATGTACGCAGTCTTACCCCTGTACTAAAGCACAGAGAGACTGTTTCCGAATGACCCATAGTGAAAGTCGCGAGCAAAATTGCATGAACTGACTGCTACTTTATAACAAAGAAGCGCAGACAGTTTAGTGAGCCACTTTGCTTTATTTCATCATATTATCAAAATTATATGATATTTGAATTATTTTTTGCAAGCTTTGTAGCGGTTTTAATGTAGTTTCTGAATATGTAAGTTTTATTTTCTAAAACTAATTTGAGTGTTGACAAGGATCAATTTGCTTTATCGTCGGTCAAACATCGTACCGTAAAGTGCCTTATAATTTGGGACGGAGGGAGTACATTCTTCGCAGCCACTGCATGCATTAATGAAAACATGCCCTCTGGGCACTTGAACACGTGAAATCACCACCACCTAATTTCTATGTGAAAAATGTACTCCACTACTACCACAAGAAAAAGTAAGTGGCTCAACAACTAGGAACAAAAGTTCTATGCAATCTCCAGAAAGAAAGAATTCTCTACCTCATCAAATAAAAAAGTGAGCAAAATGATTGATAAATGGACTACATGAACAAGCAAACAAATGTATGAATGAATAAAATACAGATGAAACATGAGAAATTGAACATAATTCCTCGAAAGAGCGAGTCATTCGAAGTCCAGATATGGCCTTTGAGAAAAGCGAGCAAAGATCACTGAATGAAGAAGAATTATTTGATGATGTAACCTTTAATAACATCTTACCTTCACACCGGAAGTTGATTGAACATTTTCAGAAACTTCCAATCGTTCAGCTGAGAGTTGACAGGGATATGCATTCATCTTGTCATTACATTTCCCAATATCATCACCCTGAAATTATGTCTTCTTATCTTCTGAGATAGAAAGCTTCCCAACTTTTCTTATGCTTTCTACAAAATCAGTACGTCTAAATTTGATTTACCTCGTATGTGGATGGATTTGTTGATTGTGAATAAAAACTAGTAGTTTTTACATCATCAGGATCCGGAAGAATGTATTCAAAACTCAGTCCATTGCAAAGTATCTTCAAAACATCCTTGGGAAGTGGCTTCCCATGACCAGGAGGTATGGTGTGCCCATGCATCCCATTGTAACCAAACTCCTAAAATCAAATTGAGAAATAGCAAACGAATCATAAAATAAAAAACAATGAGTATATAGAATGAAAATAAAAGATGAAAATAGACCTCCCAGATTGGTATTAGTGATTGAATCATTTTTACTTCAGAACATGTCTGCGAGAGGGACGTGTATGACAGAAACTGTTGATTGAGGATTGCTGCGCATGTGTATATATAGGGTTTCAGCTATACCATTTTGAATCAGCAAACAATAATTTATTTAACGCATATAGAAATGACAACAACCATCAATGAAAGCATCCCCTTCAAGTTCAGAAGTACTTGAACGATTTATGGCAGGAAGAACTTGATCAGTTGAAGTATAATCTTGACTAGAATATGACCAAATCCAACCATCAGGAATAGTGGATGATATCCAAATTGGTGAATCCAAACATGAATGACAATTTGGATCTCCCTAAGTTTCCACAAGAGAAAAGGCAATCCTTTATATCCAAACAAACAGCAGCCAGTAGCATCTGCAGCTAACTAACAAAATTAACCTTAAAATTTGCAGAACTATAGGCAGGGATATCCATGCTATCTCTCTTTAGGTCCTTGTACTTCGCATTCTTTGGAGAAAAAGCCTCTGGCACTGGGTTGCGGAATTTCATCTTTGAAACGTGTAGATGACCCATCCCATACAAGTTATAATCAACCTAGAAATTTTGATTGAATACTGACTAATAAATCCACCAATAACATAGTAAAAGATGAAGCAAATTTACTGAACTACAAGAATTAAGGCTAAATACTAGGCAGGATTTATGTTTAATTACAAAGCTCGCTACTCTGATCACTTGAGATATGGCAATAGTGTCGGATCATCAAACTGTACATGATGTCTAAGATTAATCTTAAATTTCCATTTTACAACCTGTACTGGAGTAAATCGGTACATCTGTAAGCATGTTAACACATAAACGGGGGGGGGGGGGGGGGGGGGGATACCAAAACACGAAAGTGATTTGTGCATAGAGTATACAGACAGTTTGTAAAGAACTAAGAAGTGACGTTTTAAAATATTAAAAAAGTACAAGGAACCCACAGCCTACACTAATTAGTTAATGTTAAAGATTACCAAGAATTGGAGAAGGAATGGTATATGTGATTCATGGGGCTGTAAAACCTTGTCAAGCACAGCTCCACCCTGAATAGAAAAAGAAATCTGATATGTTCCCACTTCACTGTTCAACACATATACAAAGGAACAAATAGAGGAGGTCCATAAAAGGAAGTCTAGAGCTTCGACTATCCTTTTGGTCAAACACAGGATGTCTAGACTCTAGTTCTTTAATCACTGCCATACATGTTTTATATTTACATACATATATTTCTTTTCTTTTTTTTTTACGGAACATACATACATATATATTTCTTTATGATAATTTTGTGTCATAAAGAAACATACATATATTTCTTTATGACACAAAATTATTATAAATTAGGTTAGTCTTTATGAACCTCTTTATGAAAATCAATACACACACTGACACACACACACAAGTTCTAACAAATATAATATGTAGCAAAGAAGAAGAAGTAGCCAGCACACATAAGAGAAATAGATGAAGCATGTGAATGTCAAATTAGACAGGCAGTCTCCTAAATTAATTCTTCAATTATACTTGGCAGCATTTCTTCTTTGCATCACCTAGTGGAACATATTACACAACTTGATATGTAGCTTAAGGGTTCATAGGGAATAAATTGAAAAGGCATATGTGTACTGGACCACACTTTATTATGTTTGTTTAGATATAATTTCAATTTTGATCTTAATTACAGTGGTATTCCATAATTAGTACCTCAATATCAATTTTTTCAACTTTCATCCAACTACTAACTACTATTGGAGGTGGACAACTTTGGTTATATGCTACCATTATTTTCTCGGTTAAATAAGGATAGCCAGACATTACAAGTTAGTGACATGCAATGTAGTGAGGAAGAATTAGCCATTTTCCAAAACACTCATTGCCTTCACTAAAGTTGTCTTAAATTCAGGATATTCTCAATATCTTCCAAGATCAATTTGATGCAATGAGCAACACAAGGAGTCCAATATAAATGTGGCCTTTTTTCATACAAAACGCTTTCCTGCAAAAACGTGAATTTGAAAAAAAATAAGGAAATTGAAGTAAGACCCATGCAAGTATGCTACTTCCATTAATAAAGAAGCTTGATACTTGCATATTCTGCAATAACTTGGAGACCTTACACCCTCCACAAGTCTATAATCAGATCACACATCTTCCCCTCACTCTTTCCATAGTCAGAAACTTCATACATACTATATCCTTAAACATCTTTTGAAAGCAAGGGCAATTAATGCACTAAAACTCAAGGAAATATAACATCATATATTCAATCACAAATGCTCAATTTAGTCTTCTTACTATGTTCATTTTGTATGCCTTATTAGGATGTTTTTACTTGGACTGTAATTTGTCCCAGACCAGACCAGTTCAGACCAAACCAGACTTGGATAGTTATAAAAATACAAAGAAACCAGACCTTACCAGACCAGACCAACAAATTACCGTCCAAGTAAAAACATCCTTAGTTGTTATTCATTAATTGAAGTTTATCTGTCCTTTCTGTCAACCAGTCTAATATTTTCAGCACTATTTTGCATATATAAGTCATTGGGAAGTGGGAACTCTGTTATTAAGTTCTTTTGCCTCTTTTCTGGGAAACTATTCCACTTTTAATGCCACAACTATTAGGTTGTTTTCACTTTTGGTTCCAAGTTGCTTTATTTCTTCTTTTGTTGCATGCCTATGGATTTCTGGCTACATTTGGTCCTTTTAATCACTTATCCAGCCTGTACAATTTTCTAGTTGATTTCTCATCACCAAAATATGGAAAAATGGACCAAAAGCGAAAATGGAATAACACTAAAAGTGAATTATTTTCTTTTTTTGGCTCCCATTTGATATTTGACTTTGTCTTTTCCAGTTCCTTTTCTCATCTCTTTTGGCAAAAATGTTCACTTAAAATGGCAAGAACCATAATGAAAGTAGCAAATTAAAATTAAGATATATTAAGATTTAAATAAAAACACAAATGCATACCATCCCAGATTGAGGAAAGTAAGGGAAACAACATTATTGAGTTTGAAATTTGAAAGGAAAAAAAGGAAAGGAAGTATTTTAATAGGAGACCAATCTGCACCTCAGTTCATAGCATGCAAACTTGTTAAGCAGAAAAGTGCACTAATGCAATACTCCCTCCCGTCCTGAATTATGTGTCATTTTTTAGTTTGGTACAATTATTAATTTGTGTTGTTTTTTATTTTAATCTCTTATAGATACGCACTTAATGCCAACTTAAATGTTAAAATTCAAACCCTTTAATTTTATCAAACATTAATTATATATATATATATATACACGGAAAAGATCCTATCCAGCCGTAGGGACATGATGCTCCGTCCGGCCGCCCCCGTTTGGGTTGTTTCTGGTGGAATTTTTTGATAATTTTTTTTGAAGATTTTCCTCATGAAGTCTAGTTTATGCCCACCAAATTTCAGCTTAAAATTCCACCGGGAACCACCCCAAACGGCAGCGGCCGGAACATCTTGTCCCTCCGGCTGGACAGGCTCATTCCTACACACACATACATATAGTGTGTGGTTCCAATGAGAATGATGCTTAACGTGAGAACATTCACAATTAACCTAATGTGATACACAATATAGCCCGTTTGGTGCACATTTTGACTTTGCTCAAAACAAGCCAATATAAATAATCACGGTAGCATTTTGATAAATTTATGGCGAAAACGAAAATGTGCATTGGGCGAGCCTCATTGTGCATCACATTGGGGTAAATGTAGTGTTCTCAGGTAAAGCATTGTTCTCATTTGATCCGAAATCTATATATGTATATATAATACTACATTGATAGCAATTAATATTCCTCTGTGCATTGCATGGGTAGAGTGGTAGACTGCTAGTTCTTTGCCAAAAAAGGAACCAGGACATTTATTTTGGGACGGAAAAATGGAAGACAAGACACATAATTCGCGACAAAGAGAGTACTTCACAACTTTTTAAAGAGAAAAGGCAAAACAAAGGGTCAACTTTTTGCAATAATTGGTGAGGTGGCTATTGTCACAACAGATGGTTAAGTGCCAATATTTGGCAACAGAAGACTAATGCTGTTAAACTTTTCCCTACCTGTTGGATGAAAAATGCCCAAATGGATAATTATGCCCAAATGGACTAATGTTGTTAAGCTTTTCCCTACCTCTTTTCACTACAGTCAAGGGGCATAAATGGAATTCGTTCATTTTCTATTATACTTTGATAGAGAAAAGAGGCAAGATGATGAAATATTCAAGAAAGACACGAATGCTTTATGAAACTAGAGCAACATACATATAGTATAAGAAAGCTAAGAGCATGAAATAGCATAGGCATTTCCCAACAAGATAACATCCCAACAGCGTAGGGCTCCCTGAACTTCAATGAGTACTAAATTGCATTCATTTCTTAATAACTCCTATGCTAAAGTAAATTCATATGTGTAGTAGCACAGTGTGTAAATAAGGTAGATAACAAATTGATTGAAAATTAGCAATCAAGTCTAAATACCAGCATCTATCTGACCCTGAACATGTAATTGATAATTGCCCTTTGCTGCTTTTCCTATATACGTAGTATTTTCCTCTCTCTATGACATACACACAACACACAGTCACACATATAAATATACACCAAAATGAGAATATTGGCATATTATTACAAGTTAATGGCATGTTTAACATTGAATAAGAAGAACAACAAAAAGCCAAAGCTATATAAAGTACCCTAAGAAGATTAGCAGCGCGGGAGACATCCTGTGGATAGTAGCTTATGCATCCGTTAAGGAGTTCAGTTGCATTATCAAAATATTAATAGAACTATAGAAAATTGACAAATGATGATGAATGGGAAATGAACCCGATAATCAAAAGAGAAAACAATCTAACAGTGGCTATCAAACATTGAAATTAGTAAGGAGTGTGTGCCACATGAGAAATATATTAGGGAAAAGTACAAAAAAGGTACTTGTGGTTGGGCCCGTTTTCAGATAGGGTCATGTGTTTCATTCTTTATCAAAGTGGTTCATGTGTTTGAATTTCGTTATCACAAGAGGGTCACGCTCTTAAAAATGTCTGAAAAAGACCGTTAAAAGTAACTCCGATTTTCAAAAGTGTCCGGAAAATTAAAAGAAAAATACCGAAAGATGCGTCTCGTCAAGATAACCTCCAAACCACCTTCGCCTTTGGAATTTTCAGACCTGCTTGAATTATTCTTTAAAAATGAATTCGCTAATATCACTTTTCTGATGGACTTTCTGGTGACAAGGTTGGCTGAAAACAAAAAAGAAAGATGGCCTAGTGGTCGTCTTATTGAGGCACACCTTTCGGTATTTTTCTTTTAATTTTTCAACATTTTTAAAAATCGGAATTGCTTTTAACGGTCTTTTTCAGACGTTTTTAACGGCGTGACCCTCTTGTGATAACGGAATTCAAACACATGAACCACTTTGATAAAGAATGAAACACATGACCCAATCTGAAAATGGGCCCAACCACAAGGATCTTTTCCGTACTTTTCCCAATATATTACTCCCTCCGTCCCAAATAACTTTTCCAAGTTTGACCGGCACGGGGATTAATAAAGTAAAAATTGTGTGGTTGAGGTTTGTGCAGAGGAGATCGAATTAACTAGAACCACAAATTCTTTACTTAAAAGAGAAAGTGACAAAGTTAATGGGACATCCAAAAAAGGAAAGTTGAAAAAATTGTAAGGGACGGAGGGAGTATACACTAGACCATACAAGATATCAGTCTCTGACGAGTGAGTAATCCTATGAGAGAGAGAAATTACATGGTCCATACATGATCTATTTTCACATTGACAGAAAATAGAATAACAAACAACCAAAACATTACACTACTCTTTCTTTCAAATGTTTTTTGTTGAAACTCTTTCTTTCAAGTTAATCTTTTAAAATGGAACCCCAAATCTTAACACATTTGTCTTGTACTTTCTATTATTAATGAAAATTGAGTGCACAGTAAATGAACAGATTAATGGTAAGATGTCTAACTAGGGATACAGATAAATTTTCACAAATAGCTCCTCTGAAGAATGATAACCATATAACTTGTTTGCCCTGACTAGACTGCAACAGTGCACATGCTGACGATTTGAGGCCATACTGCCTTTAAGCTGTATGAATTAAGAAATCAAATAGTGAAGATTTGTATCAACAACAATTACACATCAATAACATCTTAAATAGCTGTCAAAACACACCCCACTTGAAATAGAAATACCTTCAGTGCCTCGTCAAGAGCGTGGGATATGTTATTTGTGCATTCTTGACCTGCAAAATCTTGTAGTAGGTGATGGTGGTGACACAGACTGAATGTTAGGGATAAAAAAACCAAATACACCGAAGCAAGCTTCACATACTTATCTACATTTATTATATTATCATAGATATCAGTCCTATACTCCTATTGTGGTAGTCTATTGGATACTGAAGTGGAAAACTAAATTGAATTGCAACATGTTGATGATTGTGTCTAAGAAATATAAACTTGTGAACTCATCAGCTCAATTCAGTGGTACTAAAGCTCTTATTGGGGTCAGCTACATGGATTTCATTGCTGCATTCAACTTTCTCTACAATAAGCTGATATTTATCCCCTAGACTAATACTTTTGTTTAACAAGTCCAACCCCATATAAGCTTCATTGCAACATCTCGTCTACCTCACAGTATTACGGTTGTATCTCTCATAAAGTCCTACTTAAGGAAACCATTAATCTACATTAAAGATGTTTAAACCTTCTTAAATTATACTTTCTCAATTTTTTCATGAATACGTATGAATTGCACCTCAATTTGATCATGTTAATTTCTAGTAACATGATACGAGCGGGTTTTTATAGGTGCATTTATCTCAGTATTTTCAATTCATCAGTCATTTTAGGGTCACTATGTTCCTTCCCATTCATACAAAGAGAATATTAAAAAAAACATTTGCCCCTTATATTCACCATGATTCACCAATATTTGGTGTTGTTCTAACAGAAGCCGAAGAATAACTTATAAGCACAACAATAAGCCTTTTAGATAGTTGTCATTGCATAACCTAAATGTAATACCTCTTTTATCTGATTGAAGGAAGAGATCTGAGCATGGAACATAGAAATAAGGCAGAGTCTGCAGGAATTCAACCATTAGTTTGCAAGAACTTTACATAATATACATCGATGTATTTCTATATTCTTCTAGATGCTTATTATAAACTATGATTTATCCACTCATCTAACCTTATGTGTGCACATGCTTAACACGTTTTAAGACTTATTTTGCTGGTATTCGAGCATTTATTGAGCATTTTTAGTCATTTTAGATTTTTGGATTCAACAGTGGAGGCATATGAGGAAAAAGGGAAAGTAAAGATTTAAGTTTGAGATAAGATTGAGGGAAGTTTGGAACTATTTCATGATCTCATACACTGGTGGATAACATTCTAGTCCCGAAGGTAAAAAATGAAAAGTTGTTCTTTGGAAGTTTTAATTCATGATTTGCAAAGTTGTTTTAGCAAAGTCGTTCTTACCCTAAAACCAAAGTATCATGTCAACAAAAAAATAAGAAATAGATGACTTATTTAGCATCTGGCATATGGGACTAGAATAAAATAGGTGTGGGAATGAAACAGACACTGTTTTGAAAGCCAAAAGTCATATCTGAAGTCTGAACAGATTCGAAGACATTTTTGGTGGTGGTAGAGCCGGAGAGGTGATATAAGGCCTATCTTATGTTGCTTTTTTAGGGGAGGGGGGAGATTCAAGGTTGCATTAGGAGTTGTTCTCTTTTGATGTCCAAAGCTGTAATCTTTTCATCTTTGACTAAGTACTGTTGGTGGTACTCTGCAACCTCATCAATGGCATCCTAATTCATGAAGAAAATTAAATGTATAAAAACGATGGAAACAATTTAGGCACACATGTGCTAAGCAGCTTACTCCATGAATATGCAAGCAAGCCTTTTGACCAGCCGGAGTTGACCCATAGACTCGTATAACAGGTACCTCGTTCACTTTCCCACCTGCGCAGCATTTGAGAAACACCCAAAAATAAAGCCTGGCAATAATTCAAACAACTCCTAGTTCAAATCAAACAAATCCTGCAGTTAATTGCTATTAAGTAAAATCATCATTCCCAATTATTTTCACTCTACTACCATAATACGGAGTAATTTCTTTAACTTGGGTCGAAGTAATTACCGTGGAAACTGCTGTAGCAAATGTCTAGGCCGGGGATAGGAGGCGCCATGTAGTAGTCCATCGACACGATCCGAACGCTGAAAATCTTTGAATTGGACTGAGAGTCGACCATTTTCTTTTGAAATGATAACTGGCAGCGAGGTTTGCCAAAAAAAAAACTGGCAGTGAGGAAGGATATTAAGTAGGAAAATTCATTGCGCAAAACGGCCTAGCCGGACCAAATGGAGTCCGCCATTGCTGCAAAATAAGTTTTTTTCCCGCAAAAAAAAACATAAAATTGAATTTCAATATAAGAGAGTGGTTTTTCGATGTCATTTTCGTAATTTAAGCGAAAAAACATTTGTTTCTGCTAAATGAGTATTAGTAACTTTTTTCGGTGTACTTTTTGTTAGCATCTGATCTATTTTAATAAATATTAGGAGACTAACAATAAGGATCACGATCTCTGCTTCAAGTTTTCTAATTCCATTTTTTCTCCTATTCTTTCTTTTATAAAAACTTATTAATCTATATCTATAATACACTCCAATGTATTTCAATATGCGAATTTAATGTAATATGATATTTTTGAAATACACATTGATAATCGTAAGGTTTGTTAGTTTAACATAACGATTTTCATTGAGTATCAAACCTCCTCTATTGAGGTGAAAATAATGGTTTCAGTTAAATGAGTATTAATGAAATTTTAATGAGCATCAAACCTATTGTGTTGAGTATTACTACGTACTTCTTAACTTCTTATTCACTTAATTTTTCTTATTTTTTTTTATGAATTTTTTAAATTGTATCTATAATAGACTCCTATGGATTCCAATATATGAATTTGATTTCATAGTAAACTTTTGAAATATGCATCAAGACATTTCATTGAGCATCAAAACATTTTCATTGAGCATCAACTTTCCTCTATTAAACATTGAAACTCTGGAATTGAGTATAAAATTTTCAAAACCTATTGAGCATAAAAAATCTTCATTGAATAGTGAGCCGTAAAAGTACTTTTACTATCTTAAAAGTACTCATTTGGGGACAAATCTTCATGTCCAGTTGGTCTGACGGGGACTGCCATCCGGACGAGTGTGTTTCGGGCTCTTTCCGATGGAATTTTTTGATAAAATTGTTTGAAATGTTCTTCATTAAGTCTAGTTTATCCATATCAAATTTCAACAAAAAAAAATCTGATAGGTAATAATAGAAGTCCAGTAGATAATGTAGTATATTAATGAAGATTTAAGGCTAGAATACAGAAAATAATGTAAGAAAAGGTTGAGACTCTTTGAGTGGTCTCACACTCCTAAATTCCCAGTCCCGATCCCAAAATCTGCTTGCGTTATTCTCCCCCTACCCCCCTTTTATAATAATACTCTCATAAAAGGGCTGACCCTCACTTAAATTATTGGGCCTAGAACCCTATTATTGAACACCATTAAAATACTTAATAGACTCAAATTATTGGTAGTGTCCAGGTTCCTAACATCACTCCCCCTTGGACTACCACCTTGTCCTCAAGGTGGATAATAAGAAACTGACCGTTTGAGCAGGTCATCTGCTACATCCCGTTCAAGTTGCTGATCACTTGTTCCCTGTTCTTCTTCTGATCCTTCCAACAAGATGAATTGATAATGTTTCATTCCACAAACATGTTCTTTACCCCATTTATCTCCACATTTGAAACACAGACTCTTTATACTTCTTTCTTATTGCTCTGTCTGTGTCAATCTCTGACCTCCCTCCCAAATCTTACTTCTTTTGGTGATTCCTCCAATTTGTTCTCGGGAGTCACGGCAGGTATTCTTCCATTTGCTCCTTCCACCCAATTCAAGGGTCTAACCATTTTCCCTCAATGTTCCTTCGAGCCTTTTTTTCTTCTTATTTATTTTGTTCTCCTTTCCACACCATGTTCTTCTTCTCCAACGTCAAAGTTGTGTCCATCAATTCAGTTATCCCACTGGTCTCTGGTACAACATTAGCCCTGTGCTAATTTCTTTATTAAGGCCATTGAGAAACACTCCCTTTAGCATCTCTTGGTCAACAAGTTTGAGAGGAGCTACAATCATTTCAAAGTGATCCCGGTACTTCATTAAAGGAAATTGACGGAATTCATAGTTGATCACCTTAACATGTCATTGTTGATCTTTCTTGACAAAAAATTACTTTAAGGCTTTTGAAATACCAAAAAAACGTCTAATTTTTACGTAGTATTTGTTTAGTAAATCCAATTTTTTACTTATTGTAATTTATATTCAATCCTTGTCCCTGACCCACCCCACACCCAGTGGCGGATCTAGGCATCGGAGCTCAGTGTATGCACATATTAATATGAACATTATAATATTAATATAGTACTCCCTTCGTCTCGGATAGAACTTGACGTTTACTTTTGGCACGATATTTTAGGAGCTCAATTAATAGCAGAACAAATGTCTTGCATGCCCTTTGACTTTTGGGAGAAATTAATGTTATCGACCCAAATGTAAAATGTGGGTAGGTAGTGAAGGGTAGTTAGGACATTTAATCTAACTCCTAAAAAAAGTAAAAGAGTAAATGAGACGTTCCAAAAGGCAACGTGTAAAGATTTAAATGGGACGAAGGAAGTATGTGATATCTAATACGAAATACAAATCTATTGCAGCTCTGGCCTCTGGTCCGACCAACTAATCGTTTGCAACTTCTCAAACAGAGTTTTTTGTTATTAGTAATAATAATGATTTAAACAAATGAAACAATAATAACAATATACAATTATTACCTTGTAGTCTAGTACTCGTACTACGTAACTAATAAGGCTTACAAAAAACCTAAACTGGAGCCTAGAAAAGAATCTTCCAGAACTACTAGAAATGAGAGAGCTAAGCGCATACGGAGTTGAAATGGGTTAGAATTTGTAATTTTGATTATTTAGAATTTAATAATACAATACTGAGTAGTAGTGTAGTACTAAATCTTCATATACGCGGGGCATATCTTAAAATTCCACTCTCAAGAAATTAAAATGGCATGGGAAAAGTACTCCAAAAAATAAAAATAAACCACCTGAAGCCTTACACATATTCGAACTCTTGACCTGAAGCCTAAGGGGAGTTTAATATTTCACTCTACTACCATGTTAGCTAGTAACAATATTTGAGGTGTAGCCAATGCTTACACTAAATATACTATAGATCCGCCCCTGCCCACACCTGCCCAACCATCCCCTCAAACTGCCATTGGAAAGCGCTGCTGGAAAAGTCACTTAAAATGTTAATGATTTTTTCTTTTCATTTTTCATTTTTTAAAGCTCGTTAGAAAAAGTTGTACATCTCAATTCGATGGTTACAATAACATGTTTCACATAAACAATGACATATATGTCAGAAAACCACATAAAAATCTATAGTAACATTATATTATAATTATCAAATTTATTATCTAATTAGTCAGGGAAAACTTTCAAATAAGTCCATGTAGTTTCATGAAAAAAATCAATTGAGTCCACATAGTTTTAAATGAATCAATTAAGACCGTGAACTGGTTAAAAATAACCAAATTGACTATTTCATGGGTAATCAACCGGTTTCCCGGTTGACTGCCTATGTGGAATGTCCAAGTGTTTTTTTTATTTTACTTTTTTTTTTACTTATTTTCTCTCTCTTTCTTTTTTCTTTCTTCTCTTTTGTTTTTTCTCCAACCCCTTTCCCATTCCAGAGCATCATCCCACTGCAAGTAACTCCTCCGTTTCCTCCATTTCCTTTCTTCTCTTTCTTTCTTCTTCCAACGGACGGAGCCAACAAGGGAGGTGTGGTGTCAATTGACACCACTGAATCCCTCCCATATATAGGTATATAAAAACTTTCAAATTTCTAAAGTTGACACCACTGAAAAATAAAAATTCTTTGTATAAGTGTATGTAATGTTTCATAAATTATAAATTGACACCGCTCCAAAAGGATGTGGAAAATCTAGTGAACAACAATTACAACATTCTAAGAGAGCTCGTGTTGAAGTTGATTTAGAAGCGCTTCCGTTAGATCCCGGACAACGAAAAAGAATTTTTAATTATCATCCGGATGATCGAGATAAGGTACGAAGAAAATATTTACATAATGGCCCATGTCAACCATGCAACCATGCAACCATACTTCCCCCAAAAAAACATAGGCAATGTTTTGTGTCGGTTTAACCGAAAGTGGTTTGATGATTATGGGAATTGGTTAGAATATATTATATCGAAAGATGCGGCATATTGCTTACATTGTTATCTTTTTAGACAAGACGTGGGAAAACAAAGTGGTGGTGAGGCATTTATAACGGAGGATTTTTCTCATTGGAATAAGAAAGAGAGATTTAATATTCATGTAAGACCTCTGCTCACAATGAAACTGTGAAAAAAGTTGAGTGTTTGATGAATCAAAACCAACAAATTCAATCAATTTTGATTAAACAGACAAATCAAACTTGAACTAAATATCGTACTAGATTGACTGCTTCCATTGATTGTATTCAGTTCCTCTTGTGTCAAGGGTTAGCATTTCGAGCTTGTGATGGATCAGAAGAGTCAAGTAACCAAGGGATTTTTTTTGAACTCTTAACTTTTCTACCAAATCATAATGAAGACAATCATAATGTTGCTTTGAATAATGCTCCCAAAAATTTGAAGATGACTGTTCATGATATTCAAAATGACATTATAATAAGTTTCTGAAATATACTGTGCTCTTTAACTGCGCAGTTATATTAAAAAAAATCATTTGACTGCTTTCCTGATTGAATTTTTAGCTGAAATTTGGTATGAGTAAACTAGACTTAATGAAGAAGATGATGAAAAACTTTCATCAAAAAAATCCACTGGGAACCGCCCCAAATGGCGACGGCCGGACATAGCCTCCTACATAAGGGGTGATTTGCACTTTTTAAGTTAGTTCGAGGGCTGATTTGTACAGCCGTGGACAGTTGTGCATTAGTACTTTAATTTATTAATAACAATATTACTTTTTTTTGCTTTATATGTGTATAGACTATTATTTACTCCCTCCGTATCACATATATCTTCCCACTTCCAAAGTGGGTGAGATTAAGGGAGTGTTTGTAATAGCTTAAAAAAAGCACTTCTCAGCTTTTAGCTTAAAAAAACACTTATTTACCAAACACTTTCAATTTTTACTTTTTCTTGGCTTGCGTGTGAAAAGTGTTTTTCCCTTTTCTATTACACAAAAAGCATTTATTTTACCAAACACTACCAACTTTTACTTTTCAAAATCACTTTTTTCTCAAACACTATCAACTTTTACTACTAATCACTTTTTCATTACATCTCCAAAAGTGATTTTTTTAAGCAGAAGCAGTTGCAAACACTCCCTAAGAATAGTGAAATGGGGTATGAATTATTGAGGGTATGATGAGAAGATGGTGAAATAATGTGATGGGATGAAGGATAAATCCAAAAAAAGTAGGTGTAGTAGTGTACTCCCAATATGTGGACTTATTTGACAGTTTCCCAATTAGTCACATTTAATTTTTATTCATATAAACATTTCCACCTTTGCGCATGGTGTAACAATTGCCCTCTCTAAATTAAATCTCCTTCCGGTTCTTGACACTTTGACTTCACAAATATTAAAGAAATAAATTTGACTTTACCGTAAATTACATTGTTTGACATTGTTTTGCACTGTTTGGTCTAGGTTTGTAAGACAAATAAAGAAGTGTAAAATTTAATATGGTAATTCCAAAAAAGGGAAGTGTAAAGCTCATTAAAAATTAAAAATCGGGGGAGGAAGTAAAAAATAATGTGGACAGTTGCCACAAATTAGATCTCACATTTATGGTAGTGGTATGGTACCATTCAAGTGATTCAACATATGAAATACACGTATAAAACTTTATAATGGGAGAAGTCAGTAATTAAATATGAAAGAAGTTAGGTCTGGAACACAAAATGTAATACGCCGCCGTACCAACGGCACGAGATAGTTCATGCATTTATGGAGAGGAACTGAGTCAGCTGGCAACGTGGGATCTACGTGTAAGCCAATCCAATAACTGACACGTAGACCACCCCCACCCTCCCTCCTATATTATTACCCCCTATTTCCTCCTTGTTAGGTGCATTCATCCATCAATCAATCCCCATCCACTTGTTCTTCTTTGAAACTCCTCTCTCCTCTCAGCTAATTAAGATCATTATTTAGGTTCAGAAAGATCAGCAGAAAGAAGAAGAAGAAAGCGAAAGAGATGAAGGAAAATACTGGGAACCCTTTGGCCTTGACGTCTCTCAACCACATCTCTCTCATCTGCAAATCAGTGGAGGAATCCATCGACTTCTACCAGAACATCCTGGGTTTTGTCCCTGTGCGAAGGCCTGGTTCTTTCAATTTCGATGGGGCCTGGTCTATATTCTTCTCCTCCTCTCTGAAATTGAGTTTTTTGGCAACAATTTTTCATTACTTACAAAAGAAATTGGTAAAATTAGAGTAAAATACTACCCCGTCCAGAAGTTCCGGGTTTGACTTACACATATTAAGAAAATAAATTTTACTGTTTTAGCACTGTTTTGCACTGTTTGACACTGTTTTGATGTAGATAACTTTCCATTTAAGAAAAAGAGAATTTCTTTTTGGATTGCTAAAAAAAGAAAGCATGAACTTCTTAGCAGGACGGAGGGCACGACGGAGGGAGGATAAACAAAATTTTAAACCTATGTTCAGTGAAACATGGGAAACGGGGGAAACAACTTTTTAAAGAGTTCCAAAAGTGTTTAAAATACGCAAAGAACTTCATGAAATTATAAAAACTACACAAATCATATTTTAAGAAGAAATAATGACACTCTAATTATGTTATATTTCAAATTAGACTGCAATTGAATTGATTGAATTAATAAATGGCCATGCAGGCTGTTCTGCTATGGAATCGGAATCCATTTGCTTCAATCCGAAGACCCGGAGAATTTGCCTAAGAAAAATGTAATCAATCCCAAGGACAATCACATCTCGTTCCAGGTATTCCGGCACTTATATTCTTCATTTCAAGGGAGTCCCATTCCCCAGTTTATAGCTAATTAAGTTTTACCTTTTCCTTTAAAAATACTAATTTCAGAAACATAACTACAATATACGGAGTACTATGTACTTAACACACAAATTAAACAAAGTACATCACTTTTTTGCATGAACACATGACCATTCACTCCTAAAAATAAATACTACTCACTTCCCTCTCATTTGAGTTTTTCTTTGTGCAATTTACGATATATAGTTCACAGCTATAAAATCATAAAATTAAACTTGTTTTTGATCATATATATACACTATATATGTATATATTAATAATTTAGAAGTTATATATTCATCTAATACTCCGTATATTTTCTCAGATGAAATTATGATTATAAACTTTGACCAATTACTTAACTAATACTTCGTACATTTATCTAAAATTCAATAATTTAAGATAATTTTATACTTTTAGGATAGTAGAGTATATTTTTTTTTTGAGAAAGAAAAGGGATAAATAGAAAAGAGTTACTAAAGGGACTCTAATAAGTCAAGTATGATCTGATGACATCATTGTGACACTTCCAAAGAATATGTCAGTGATTCGAATCTCATCCCAGTTCAATGATGTTGGCTTTAACGGAACAAATAATTTAGATGAACAAAAAGGGACTCTAATAATGCAAGCATTTCATCTTTCCTGATATTGCGCATTTACAATTTGCTTTACATAAATATTCGATCTTAGAGAGAAAAAACAAAAACCTTATAATGCATGCGTACTTGAGATGAACTGTGATATTGAGGCTGATGTCGAGGATGTAGGTTAATGGTAGGTGGAGTACGTGAAGCTCAAATCCTGGTAACTATTGTAAGTGCTAGGTGGAGCATTATGATTTAAAGTCAATTTATTTCTCCTATTTTTGTAAAAGTTTTTTTTTCTTCATATATGTGGTTTACAAATCTACATAATTTGCTTGTCATTTTCTTTTTTATTAAGACAATCAATTTTAGCACTAAAATCGAAACATGAGATAATGACACAATTAGTAAGAATAATTGAATTATGTACGTAGTAATCCTTATTGAATTGTAAGGTGAGAATAAAGTATTCAAATATGAAAATTACATGAATGACCAAATATGATGACTTCGGCTTAATAAGGGCAGAGTTAAAAACCATAAAAAAAAGGGCAGAGTTAACAAGGAAAACTAAGAATCGAAGGAGATACTAATACTTTTAACTACCCATATTTTCAAGTCTTTTTGACAGGGAAAATAATTAAAATACTCCAAACTTTGAAGGGGTGTGAGGTAAGCACCCCAAACTTGCATATGTAATTTGAATATCCCAAATTTTATATAAAAAGTTATTTTAGCACCATGGTCATATGCTATTTTTTTTTTTAAAAAATGTTAATTTTTTATGTTAATTTCATAATTTAAAATAATTTATCATTCATGAAGATACAATTAGCATCCTAAACTTCCATTGTAAAATAAATATTACTATCCCCCACTTTATATAATTGCAACGTTTTGAATTTGCTAATTTAAATTATGCAACTAACATCATAAATTTACATTTTTGAAACAAATGATACACGACCATGGTGTTAAATACTTTTTTATATAAAGTTTGAGTTATTTAAATTATATATGAAAGTTTGAGGTGTTTATCTCACACCCCTTCAAAGTTTAGGATATTTCAATTATTTTTCTCTTTAGACAATTTGTGTTATACTCCCTCTGTCCCAATTTGATGATCTCATTTCTTTTGGGCTCAAAGATTAATGAAGTGGTTAAAAGGTAAAAGTTGTGGTTGCGATTTGAGTAGAAAAAGGTGAAATGATGTGGACCACATATTTCTTTCCAAAAAGAGAAATTGGACTATCAATTTGAGACGGCCCAGAAAAAAAATATGAGATCATCAAATTGGGATGGAGGGAGTACTTCGTACTACTTTAAATATTAACATTGTTGTATTTCGGTTAAAAAATACAGCCGGAATTTCATGTGCAGAGTTCACTTTATTTGCAAAACTTTTATCTATGTCGATCATCACTGTACGGTGAACTCTACATTCAATTCGACCGCTAAATAGAATATTTTGATCAGAAATTTGAATAGTATTGTTGATATAAACATTTGAAATTGTGTACAAAACATGTACTTCTGCAAACATCATGAATTTTAATGGTGCTAATAATTACATTGGTTATATTGGGTGTGGGATGGGGTCAGTGTGAGAACATGGACGGAGTGGAAAAGAAGCTGAAAGAGATGGAAATCAAGTACGTGAGGCAAAGGGTGGAAGAAGGCGGAATCTACGTGGACCAGCTGTTCTTCCACGACCCCGACGGCTTCATGATCGAGATCTGCAACTGCGACAACTTGCCGGTGGTTCCGTTGGCCGGCGAGGTCGCCAGGTCATGTTCCCGTCACAATATTCCGATCATGCAGTCCCATAAGCACATTCATGTTTAGTTCAAGTCCCCTTGAAGCTAAGCTAGCCGCCGTACGTTACGTTCTAATAATAATATTATTATTGTTACAATAATTACACATCCCAAGCTAAGCAATTGGTTAATTACTGAGCTAAGCTCGATCGGCTCTCTCGATCTTTTGTTTTGTTTGGCTCGATAATCATCATCAAGCTAATTAATTAAGTTGCTAGTCGATGTTACGTATGTACGTAGTAGTAGATTTGTTTGTTTTGTTTCTTTGTTATTTTCCTTCATGTGTATGTTAATTAGCTGTATGTTTCTACTACCTCCGTCCCAAGGAGAAGTTCCCAATTTCCTTTTTTGGCAGTCCCAACAAAAAGTTCCCATTTCCTTAAATGGAAAGTTATCCTACATAAAAACAGTGCAAAACAGTGCCAAACAGTGTCAAACAGTGTCGAAACAGTGCCAAACAGTAAAATTTACCCCTCAGTAACTTTATTTCTTTAATATGTGTGAAAGTCAACCCGAGAACTTCTCCCTGGGACGGAGTATATAATAGTATGTCGGTTATCATTTTGGCAGCTTGTAAGGACGGTGTTATTTAGGCAGGCAGGCATTTCCTCATTAGTTACTTAGTCTTTTAATACGTACGTACGTAGTATGTACATATATTCCCATTATGTCTTGTCAATTCGATGTACCAAGCTCCACATCTCATTATTGTTGTCAATAATTCACAACATGATCATATGAAATCCCCACAACATTATCATATGAAATCCCGGACAGAATCGTCCATGAGTAAATCGCACAAGAACACTAAAGATTTCTTGTGAAGCTGGAGGTGAGTTTTAGCTGAAAACGTTTGTGCCAACTATGTGGTGAGATGTATTGTTGCGAATTTGTTGTGTGTTAAGTGTGCCTTAGTGGAAGCGTTGGACATGAATGATCAGAACGTTGACCATCAATTCGCCCAAAAACTGTCTTAAAGGAGAAGAGCGTTGGACAATAACTTCTGTAACATTTCAGAAGCGAACCAGAAGAGTTCTAGTCCGGAATAGAAGAATCCTTATCCAGAAGCCTTCTGGTGCGGAGCAGAAGGGTTCTAGTCCGAACATTTCTGATGAGAAAAAATTAAATCGTATCCTTGAAAGATAGATTTTCGGACGACATTCGTGTCCGCATGTCGCCCGCACACGCACGTCGCAGTTTTTCTTCTCCATTTGCAGGATTTGATCGGCACCCCCTTGCGCACGCGAAGAGAACCTTTCCGCCTAAGAATCTTAACTCTTTCAAAGAGGGTTTCCTTTATAAAAGGATGAAAATCCCTTGGTTTACCGGTGTGAGAAATATCACACTAGAAACCTATCATTTTTCCATTTCAACGAGTGAACTTCAAGAATCAATATAATTTTTCATTGCCTCAAATTGACCATTCAATACAATTTTTAACACATTTTTCCAACACAAATATCACATTTATACTAATAGGGGCAAACCTCATCATTCGGCTGCAATGCTGCATGATTGTTATTTTAAAATGCTTACTTTGTGTCAAACTATTTCATAAGGACTACTATCTAGTATCTACTAATAAAGATGACATTTGACTTACTAATTTAGTAAAATATGAAACAAAATATGAAAAACAGGATTATGATTCATTATTCATTTGGAAGAAAAGAGGTGTTTAAAATAATTTTATTAGTAATAAATTATTGAGGAAAGGGTTATAGTTAACCGTTATAGTATCTAACTTTAAATTTATTTGGATAGAAATATATACTCGTGTGTTAAAACAAACTTAAATGATAAGTTGCTAAGTGTTGGATGTGTTAGAGGCAGTGGGACTGTGGGAGAGTAAATTATTTCTGTAAACGTATGTGCTTGGTGAATATCCTATGCAGAAGCAACCGGGAGAAGGATATATACAGGGGATGTTTGGAACTTATTTTACTTTCGCTTCTTTTTTAAAGCAGAATCAGAATCAGAATCAATTTTTAGAAGTTGGTCTCCCCCAGCTTCTAAAAAAACTGCTTCTGGAAGTAAATTAGAGCACCAGAAGTACTTCTACACTTTCACCCAAACACTCTAATTTTTACTTTTGCTCTTTGAAGGAGTATGAGCAATTTTAAGAATCATATCCAAACACCCCCATATTCCATTTGCACTCACAATGTGCAATTTGCTAGTATCAATGCCAATTCCACGAGTGTATGATGGTTCAAGAAGTCCCCTACATTCAATACGGAGTATATACATCTGATCTATTAATCTAAAGGAATAATTAAAGGGAATGATCTGACAGTAAACTATGCTTAACTGTCTTGCACTAGATGAAAATGATGAATGCTCATTAGCAATGGAGTAGTCACATGAGCAACAGTTAGTCTAATTTATGTTTTGAGATGCTTGAAAAGACTGGTTCATTTCTCATGCCCCATCTTGTCCGAGTAGTACAATCTGCTGATGTATCCATTATTTGTGTCTAACTTTACTTGTTTAACATGACCATCATGTGGTATAATTAAAGAATTTTTTAACACAAGTGGGAGCAGTTTAATTGGACAATTATTTCCACAATTAAATTCTTCTCTTGCGGACAATTTTGACTTCAAGGAGAAGAATTTGAGACTCTTTTTAGGGATGATCATCTGGCCTCCAGGTTAGTTCGGGTGGCGTTTAACTAATCAGTGACGATTAGCCCGAGAGCTATGTTAAGAACATGAGAACACATGCAATCAATCAGTTAAGAATAATTTCTTATAGGTGATAGTGTATAGATTGCATTGGGAATCTGATAGATTGTTTGAGAAATTCGGATTTACTTTAATTAATTACTCCGACAAAATACATACGTACTCCCTCCGTCCCTAAATAAACTTCCAACTTTCCTTTTTCGTCCGTCCCAATTAAAACTTCCACTTTCCTTTTTTGGCCAGAATTTGTGATTCACAGCAATTCTTACACATTTCTCTCTCCTCTGCACAACTCTCCACCACACAATACCCACTATCTTAAACTCCGCGCCAAACCTATTTGGAAGATATAATAGGGACGGAGGGAGTAGTAAATAAGAACTTTCTCATAACCTTTCCATCAATCTCTAAAAGTGAATGTCCCCGCCAAATTTTACCATATTTCAAGGGAGTAAGGATACACTCTAGTCAAGTTCAACTTTGGTCTACTTAATTCAAGTTTGCAGATTGATTAGTACGAAAGCAATTTAAGCTAAGTTCACCACTTTTGATTTGAATTTGGATTCTACGTCTAGTGCCAACTGCCAAGTTGATCAATGCCATGGTATCAATCCGAGTTCCACTTGAATTTGGATTCTACGTCGACCTATTAATTCAAGTTTGATTAACTTAGTTTGAAAGCAAGCTAAGCTAAATTAACCGCTAAGACTTTGAACTATTTCTCCTGTCAGGTTGACTTTTTAGGATGAAATCCGAGTTCAGTGCCAAGTTCGATTGTGGTTTAACTGCTTATTTGGCATTCTTGATTAAGAGTAACTTGTTAAGGATCTGTTTGGCCTATTTATACATTTCAATATTTTCTATCCCGGTTTGGGATGAGAGAGCGTGCTAGAGTATTTGTTCAACACCAGAAAACTATAAAAAAGTAGAATACTCTACTCCATATAAGACTTTAAGGCAGTGTTTTCAAACACTTTTGAAAAGTGCTTTTCAACTTATTTTCTAAAATAAGCTAAAAATGGTGTTTGCAAGACTCAACTTCAACTTAATTTAAAGTGCTTTTAAGCCAAAAGCTCAAAGCATGTATAGGGATGCTTTTAATAGCTTCTAGATTTTTTGTTGTAAATAATTACAAGTTTGAGGGTAATTATTAGACAACTATTTTGATTAAACCCAAACTACCCTCCCTTCATTTCCCTTTGTGTCAGACCTTGTTGCCTCATTGACCGGACTGCTTATGTTCCATGAACCCCACCACCGGTCACTGCCATACCCAACCGGAGTCCGGTGGTCAAGATTCCGGCGACGCCGTGCAAAAACAAGATCGGAGACCATTTGCAACTCTGCCTCTTCAAGAATAGGGTGGATTACTGTCGAATTCATGCCGTTCTCATCCCAAGATGTTCTGCTTTTCGGCTACAGTTCCGTCGGCCTGGGCCGCGATGATGGCTCACCACAAATCCGAGTGGATCTGGTCTTCAATGTTTTTTTTGGACTGGTTTTTGTCTTCTCTTTTGGGAGCACAGTATTGTTCGTAGGATGGAAGATGGCTTGTTAGTGGAGGTATAGAAAGGACATTTTTGTCTTTAACAAAATATCATATCAACAATCACTTTTTTAACAAACACTTCAACTTTTACATTTTAATTAAAATCACTCTTATCTTCAAACACTACCCACTTTTACTTAAAATCACTTTTCCAATAATGTCTTAAATAAATCACTTTTGAAAAGCACAAGCTCTTGCAAACACTCCCTAAGTTACGAACTCCTATCATGTTAACCTTTTAGGATGAAGTTTTAAGTCATCTTAACACCTTGATAAAAATTATTGTCAAGTTAGAATGCCATCATCAATCTAATTTTAAACTTTATGTCAAATTTTCATCATGAAGCAATAATGTTACCCGGACAGCAAGATAAAGGAAAAAGAGTTAAATAAACCCTTATACTATTGTGAAAAAATCATCTAAGCGCATGTAGGGCTTGTTTGCAATCACTTAAGAAAAGTGATTTTGGCTTTTTTCTAAGAAAAAAGCACTTATTTTACCAAACACTACCAACTTTTACTTTCTCGGCTTCCGTGTAGAATCTACCTTTTACTTTTTCTATTACACAAAAAGCACTTATTTTACCAAACACTTCCAAATTTTACTACTAATCACTTTTTCCCAAAAAGTGCTTTTATTTAAGCACAAGTAGTTGCAAACAAAGCCGTAGTAACAAAAGGATTATATGGATGCATTTATTTAGTACTAAAAATCAATCAAATAGGTGCTTTGACCGGAAGTTAAACTACAATAATAGTTGAAATAATTACATGAATATGATCAAAATAAAGATGGTTTACAAAAATATGACTAGTTAATAGAGTAGTAATGAAATCATAGTAATTCATGTTCAAGTTTTGAACTTAAGTTACTACAACACCACGTTGTAGTAATGAATAGTCATATTTATATAAATAAGTTTTATTTTAGTAATATTCTTGTAAAAAATCCATAATAGTTTGGAGTCTCTTTTTATTTACTTTTCGTTTTATCCCATCTTGCTTCACACTTCAAACGTCCGATTGATTTTTTTTCTTTCCTTTTTTCACTTTTTCTTGTTACTGCTCCATCATAACCTACGACCCATATTGTTCATTCGATTTCTTCTTCTTCATCTATCTTATCAATTGCTAACATTTTATTTTTTTATTTTTCTTTTTTCGCCTTATTTCTTTTTCTATTTATTGTCTTCCTCTATAAAATTAGAGTTTTGATATTTCCTTTTTAATTATTTCAATAAACTATCATCTCTGACTCATCAATATAATATGCTTATTCTTAAAAAAAGATGCAAATTGCTTTTAAAGATTCTTTTATTTTTGGCGGAATTTCCCTTTCAGTTTTTCAGACATTATTGTCCGTTTTCTTCATCTGGTCGTAAGCGTCGTTTTTTTAAATAATCGTGTCATCACGATTCATAAGGGGCCCCACACCATGTATCGATTTGGCTCTGATACCATGTTAAGAATGAAGGGAGTATGAAAGTAATTCAGGATTAATATTAGGTTTAATTTTCCCTTGTGTTATTCATTGACAAATGATAGGTATTTATACAAGTTAATTACACAATCTAGGGTAAAATAAATACATAAGCCCATACAAAAATCTACATAGAGAGCCGAGCCCATCTATATCTATATCTATATATTATACATTTGCAAGTAGCATTGGAGTAACACTTTGACATGTGTCATGCTCACAATCATTTGACACATGTCATTTTCATGTTAATTTGCTTTTTCTTATTTTAAACATCTTTTATTACAATGCATAATTTGGTAATGAATTCTCATATTTATCAAGTATACCGTACTTAATAACTTTCCTTTTCTACAATCGTCCCCATTATTACTATATTTCCGTTTACTTTTTTTGATTGATTTTGCCGTTTAATATAATATTCTACTAACTATGTCTCATTTTATGTGTCGTGCTTGGGATTTTTTAAGATTATTTAAAAAAGTATATGTAATAGAGGTTAATGTAGAACACAGAAAAAATAGATTATTTGAAGATGATGATTGAGAAACTTAAACGAATTTTGAGATTATTAAAAAATTAATTATATAATAATATTTAAATGGTAAGAATCATAAAAACAACATATTATTAGAAATCATGAATGAAGATGCTCAGATGTTATTATACATTAATCACTTAACTCCTATAAAATAATTAATATGGTTTCACATTACCATAAAAAATCACATATTTAAACCTACGTACTAAAAATACTAAAAATACCAATCACCACTTGATCTTGATTAATTATATGATAATATTTGATAACATTACCATGGGCCGGTTTGGTACCTGTTTTTCATCTTATCAGGCTTATCAGCCAACCTTTTTCACCAAAAGCGTAAGTTTTGATTTCACGTGTTACATTGTGTAATCATAAGAAAAAATAAGGTTAAATTTATTTTTCTGGTCGTATTGGTTGAAGTTAGTGTAGAGGGTCATTTTTACTATTTTTTACATACTACATATAATTTTTCCATTACTTTACTAATAAATTTTTTTTTTTGCTTCTTCATAAATTAACATAATCAACTAATTCAGCCACTTTAGCGAGAACTTCATAAATTTCAGTAGAATCAGCCGATTTGGAAATTACCAAACGGGCTCTATATAATTACCACTTCAACCCTAATTTCAAAGTGATTAAGAGCATCTCCAATGGTAAAATGTGCACACGTGGCACAAGAAATAGCCACATAAATATTAGTAATTAAATTCTTTCTCTCCTTATTTGAATGATTTTATACAGTTTTGGTAAGTTTTTCTCCACAATGTCAAGGAGACCGTCTAAATGTTGACATTGTTGTTGACATTGCAGGGAAAAATTTACCAAAATTGTATAAAATCATTCAAATAAGGAGAGAAATAATTTATTTGCTAATATTTATGTGGCTATCACTCATGCCACATGTGCATCGTGCACATTATAGCATTGGAGATGCTCTAAGCATTCAAATATCAACAAGTTATTTAGAATTCGAATATAAAAGGAAATGTTGATATTAAACCTATTGACTATTGGTAACATCAAAGGTAGATGATACTATTGTACGGTTATGTTATTATTTTTATTACAGACTATTAATATGGTTTAATATTAATATTAGACCTGAAAACATATACTATCGATTAAAGATAGATGGTAATATCATATGATAATATTAATATGCTTATACGGATCTAACTATTAATATAGTTTAATATCACCATATAACTTACCACCTCTTCAATCCTAGGTTTCTTACAAATCAGCTCTGAACCCAAGTTATTACCGTGCACGTTTATTTTAGTATTACCATATGAGATTCTTTCATATAAACTTATTATAATCGACTGCATTATTCCCACAATTCAATTTAGTATAAACTTATCATTCTATAATTCATGTCCCCCGAGAAATGACTTCTTCTAAATTTCATGTCAGCTATTTCACTTTAAGGCAAAGTTAGTTCAGGAGTGATTCGATGATTCGATCATCCCTGAGATGGATTCATCTAGACCAAATAATAATGCTCATTAGATATGAGTTCTATTCGACCAATCTCCATTTTTCATTCTTTAAATTGGAGGATTGGTACCAATTCGGAGTTAGTTTTAAATTCAACGATTCATAATAAATATTAAAAATTAAATCACAAACAAACTATTCACTTCAATATGCTAGAGCCATTTAATAATGAACATCTTTATTTAAAAAAAAAATGAACATCTAAATATTTGATGATCACATCTCGAAATTGATGTGAAATATTTTTGAGAATGATTAAATTTCTCAGAAAGTAGAAATAATAAAAATACATTGTAGGTAGATGATAATATTGTATGGTAATATTAATATTAATATTAATATTAATATTATTCAGGACTATTAATATGGTTCAATATTAATATTCAACCTACTACTATATATTGAAAATATTGAAGATAGGTGGAAATACTATATGGTAATATTAATATGCTTATATGGATCTGACGATTAATATTGTTTAATATCACCATATAACCACCTCTTCAAATATATGTTTCCTATAAAGCATCTTTCAATCATAGCTATTATTGTAGCTATTATTGTGCACGTTTATTTTAGTGTTATCATGTGTGATTCATCTTTCAATAGAAAACTTATTATCATCAAATGCATTATTCCCAAATTCAGTTAACGTCATTCTATAATGCATGTTCCCTCGAGAAATTACGTCTCCTAACAAATATGATTCCATTTTACAGTTTCACGGTGAAAGACAATTGAAATACTCCATATTATTAAGGCAATGTTAGTTCACGGGTGGTTCATTTCTAAGATAAATTCATCTTGACCAAATAAGTAAATTGAAGTTTGGCCAAATAAGTAAACTCGGGTTTGATCACACACCGGTGGAAAAAGAGCAAGGTTTCTGGTCAAGTTTTTGTTTGAAATTGAACGCGACATCTCCCCATTATGATAGTCTGTTTTGACCCGGCCTTCGTGTTTTTTTTCTCTTCTTTTCCCTCTTTGCTGTGTTGCCCTCTGTATTTTAAAAAACTAAGTTAATTACTTTTATTTTATTTGGTTGTGCGCAAGATAGGATAGAATGAAGTCATTATTTACTGTACTAAATTTCGAAGGAAAGGATACCTTGGTGCTCACTATACTTCAACAATGTTTCTTAGCCAAACAAAATGTTTAAAAAGTAATTTTCAATTAGAATATGAAGTATATTATCGTTTCCTTTCCATACAACTAACGTCGTCCTTTCCTAATAGCATTTCCAATGTTACAATGTGCATAATGCGTATACTCCGTATGATATCTCTATCTCATTATCTTTTTTCCATGGCCTAAGACGTTTTTGGTAAATTTTTCTCAATAAGATCAACCACAAGTTTTCATTTGAATAATGTACTTAATATTGTGAAAAACAAACTTACCAAAAACAAATAAAACTTTCAAATAATTAAGAAGAAAGATATTCTACTTATTGATTTTTATGTGTTTATATCTCTCATGTTACGTATGCACTGTTCACATTTTTTTGGATTATATATGCTTTAATACTCTATATTTCTGAAATTAATAATTCAATATTTCAGTAATAAAACAAAACAATCTAAACCAAATTTTAAATCATTTTAATTCAAATTTTCCATTAATTTTCATGATTGTATCCGTGCGCGGCACGGGTAGGATACTAGTATACACATATACACGGCCTAATAATTACTCTTGTTGAAATGTAGTTCTTGATATTAAATTTGTATTAACAACGCTAATTTTTATATTTTGACACGATTAAAAATATAACTTTATACGTAGTAAAAAAATTACACTTTCCTACACACTTTCAAAATTTGTCGCACTTAAATATTTTTTGTCTCTAAAGTAATGCCATAAAAAATGTCAGTCGTAGAATTCATATATACTCCTCCCTCCATCCCGTTGGCAGGTTCCCGTGAGTAAATGACGTGAATTTTTAGGTAGTTAAATAAAGTAATTTGGGTAAAGAAATAGGAAAGAGAAAATTTAGAAAAAATAAACATATATAATTTATAAATAATTGTTACTTTTTATCATGTACTCTGACTTGCTTTATTTATCAATATATATATATATATATATATATATATATATAGAGAGAGAAATCATCTCATCAGGCCGGCCTGACGGGCTGCCCCGTCCGGCCGAGCCCGTTTGGGCACCTTCCCGGTGGAAGTTTTTGATGAAATTTTTTGAGCATGTTCCTCATCAAGTCTAGTTTCGCCATACCAAATTTCAGCTCAAAATTCGATCGGGAAGGTCGTCAAATGATTTTTGCAAGTTAACAGCTCAATTTCCGGACCAGTTAACTTGCAAAAATCATTTGACGACCTTCCCGATCGAATTTTGAGCTGAAATTTGGTATGGATAAACTAGACTTGATGAGGAACATGCTCAAAAAATTTAATCAAAAAATTCCACCGGGAAGGTGCCCAAACGGGCTCGGCCGGACGAGGCAGCCCGTCAGGCCGGCCTGATGAGAAGAGCTCTCTCTCTCTCTCTCTCTCTCTCTCTCTCTCTCTCTATATATATATATATATATATATATATATATATTAAAAAAATGCCCGTTTGGTAGTCATGATTTTTGGCTTTTCACCACACACGTAATTTTTTGTTTTACGGGCTGAATTGTGCAATAATAAGAAAACGTAAGGTGGGAGTCACTTTTTTGGTTGTATTGGCTGAAGTTACTGTAAAGACTCATTTTAGTTTTTTTTCATATAATTGTTTCTTTATTTTATTAATAAAATGTATTTTAAATTATTATTTTTCAGAAATCAGCAGAATCAGCCAATACAAGCATATCAGTCAGAACTTCGTCAGCTGCAACAGAATCAACCAATACAACCGATTTAGCTATTACCAAACAGGCTCATAAAGTGAAAGTAATTAAAGAGAGATATGTTGGGGGAGATAAAATGTGAGATTTGGCGTGCAATGAGTATGACAGAGAAACTTGAGAAATGTGTGATTAAAGAGTGTAAATTATTTCATAAAATTGAATGGAAACCTTTAAATGGGACACTCAAATAATGAAAGTGAGAAAAAAGTCTTAGCCCGGATAAATAATGTGTACTTTTTATTCACATTTTAAAAATTTGATTAACCATTTTTCTAGGGAAATTGCCCTAAATAGGAATAAAAACGTTTGTATATTCTAAAATAGGACTAATTACCGTCATGTTTTGGCAGTTCTGGACTTTAAACACGACAGTTCTTTCCGAAATTGATAGTAATTACTCATATTTTAGAAATATAAATATGTCAGTCTTATTTTAGAATTTTCAAACTTTTTTACTCTTATTTCAGGAATTTTTCAGAAATAAAAGCCCAAATATGATTGCTAGAGTTTTACTGGACCAAAATATGAGTGATCTTTATATATATAAAAGCTCAATCGTGAAGCAAACTTGCACAATCTGGCCATTGAGATTTACACGTGTCACAAGATGGTTAAAAGTAAAATTACAGATGTCCCAAGAAGAATAAATATAAAATATGCAAAAACATTCACGACCCACTATCTTTGCTAATCTCAACTGCAACGTTGCAAGTTGCAACTCCTCAATTGTCTTCCAATCAAGTGGTGGGACAGTTACAACACGATATGCACGTCTGGGCATGGCACAACTACGACAGTTCAACCCCATCGCATCATTATATATATTCTGCAACACACGAGTTCAAGCTATCAAAATTCAGGAGTACTCAGCAGTATATTTCTCACATTTTCTAACGTTAGATAGATATATATCATTATTAGCCGAATATTTAACAAAATTACAGTACAATTGCAGAGGGTTGAAGACGACTAGGTTGAAAATGTTGTTCAACAGGATTCAGGAGCTTAACACCTCAAAGATTAAATGGCGTTCAGAGGCTACATCTATCCAGTCCGAGGTTAGTTTTTTTAGTTTTGATAAGATTACTTGCTCTAAAAACTTATTTACATTATTTAATAAAAACAGAATATGGAAAGCGTTACTGATGAAGCCAATGAAAGTAGGTTGAGAATATCAGAATAACGTATCTGGATTCAAACACAAAATGAGATGAACAGGTTGCTAGGGCTGATGAAACACAGAATGAGATCTCAATGAAAAACCAGGGCAATTCATGTGAAGGCTGAAAGGATTTGAAGCATAGCTGGATTGCTAAAAGCAGAATGGTTAATGTTGGGGGCTGTGTTATGATGTTTTGGCATCATTTATATTTTGTTTGGTGTTTTTAATATCCAATAGATTACTTTTAAAGTGGACTGTAAACTTTAGGTCCAAATCCTGTTTCAAGTAGTGATGTTGAAGTTCATCCGTATACCTTAGTTTTTTTACGAAGGTAAATTAAATGTTATAAACTATTTTTTCAAAATACAGGAAACTGAAATAAGAAAACTAAACATAGAAAACTAGGTAATAGGAACAATAATGGAATGCTAGAAATGCGTTAGATGAGATAATAAAAAGAGTTTATATATAAACAGTAGCCTTCATAATACCTTTCAGTTTTTTAAAAGTATTTGGCTAAAAGAGAAAGATAAAAAGTCGTTGTATTTAATCAAAGAAAAATTATAAGGACTTATTATGTTTAATAAAAAAAACTTCATTATTACTAAAACCTTGGAGATTTGAAATGTAAATGTTTGTTAAATAGGTAATCAATAAAAATTTCAATGACAGACAAAAGATTTAAGGTAATACATACATTACATATAACATATAAGTAAAAAAGAAATAACATCCAGAAAATATAATCAATAAGAAAATATAAATCATCAAAACTTAACAATGAATGAATAATAAAAAAGACTTGCATATATATATATATATATATATATATATATATATATATATATATATATATATATATATATATATATATATATATATATTGGAATGTGGAAAGGAATATCACATCCAGAAAACTAAATAAAAATGGATATAACCAGCCAGACTTACTCGCTGTCAGAAACATTCATCCACAGATTTGAAAGTAGGAAAGTTGTGTGCATTTGTTGAGCAGACCCTGTCCTGAACAATCGCATAAATGAAGTTGAGCTCTTAGAACTAAAACAATTCAAGAAATCAAACAATCCTCACTTACAAAATAAACAAATAGATATTCAATAAACAAAGAACCTAAATTAGTCCGATAATACGAGATGAAACATATATAAGAGGATGAATTATGCAGAACCTGGGGATACAGCGGTGGTGTCCTGAACATCGACCGCAGACGAAGTACGGCAAGGCATGCACTGATGCAACGATTCCCAGTAGTACTATTGTGCTGACTGCTGAGTGTTTGTGAGGAAGAGCGTATGAGTGAAGAACGGTAGCAGACTCTGGAGAGTTCCAGAGCTGCGGTAGTGTAGAGTGAGAATGAAGTTGTGGTAGTGTAGAGGGAGAATGAAGTTATGAAGCAATGGATAAGCTTTATACGGAGTACTGTATATACTTTAGATATAGATATGTGTAGGGTTTTTTAGTGATTGGGCCAAAATGTATGGGCCGATCAAACCTAGAAGTCCAGATTTATGTTGTTTTGGTATCATTATTAATTTATTACTACATTCGTCCCATTTTATGCGTCTCATTTGAGATTGACACAATTATTAATAAAATGGTTAAAAAGGTAAAAGTTGTGGTTGATATTTGAGTATATAATAAAGTGAAATATTGTGCACCACATATTTTTCCAAAAATAGAAATGTGACACTTAATTTGGGACAACACAAAAAAAACATGTTAAAATGACACGGAAGTAGTAATTATTATTAACTAATACAAAGTAATAACATAATAATGTTTTTTTATGAGCCGATCAAATATATAGGAGTCCATATTTCATAAAAATGAATGAACTGGATGTCCATCCCCCCAAACTATTAGGGCCCAATCCAACAGTACGTGTAGCTCTAAATGTTATATACGTACCTAGAAGTTTTTCAAAATGTTATTTTCTCCAATGTTCTAATGTGTTGTTTCATAAATACATTTGTACAACAATTTATATTTGTTTCAAATTATTATTTATTTTATTATGTGTGTTTCATTGTTGTTTGATACTCCCTCCGTCCCAGGGAGAAGTTCCCGGGTTGACTTTCACACATATTAAGGAAATAAAGTTACTGAGGGGTAAATTTTACTGTTTGGCACTGTTTCGACACTGTTTGGCACTGTTTCGACACTGTTTGACACTGTTTCGACACTGTTTGGCACTGTTTTGCACTGTTTGGCACTGTTTTTATGTAGGATAACTTTCTATTTAAGGAAATGGGAACTTTTTGTTGGGACTGCCAAAAAAGGAAATTGGGAACTTCTCCCTGGGACGGAGGTAGTACATTCTATATATATATATGTATGTATTCATATTTCAATATATGTGCCTTATAATATATACAATAAACAAAAAAAATACATTTTTGTCCCCGTGCATCGCACGGGTACTATACTAGTTTAAATAAAGACCAAAAAGTGATTAATTGTATCCCTCTTCACGCTCTACGGCCTAAGCACAGAAATCAACAGTCGCACATCGCGTGCTTTTCTTTCCTTCTCGTTCGACGCCAGCCGCATCCCTCAGTTGCGCCGTCGAGCTGGTTGCCACCGCCCTCAGCTACGCCGCCGACCTCACCATCACCTTCAACCTCGTCGTTGACCACCATAGCAGACTAGCAGTTGTCTATGACCCATCTGTCGCCCTCCCCTGCTCCACGCCAAATTTCAGATCTAACTGTTAGGGTTCAATTCGAGGGCAGCAACGGCAGAGCGTTTGTGATTTAAGGCAGTGGCGCGGTGGTGGTTGGCTGGCGCTAGAGTTACGACACTGTTGGTGGGCTGGTCTGGAGGTAGGGGCTAGTGGGGACCGACAATTGGGTGGTGCAGCGACGGTGATGACGAGCGGCGACGGCGAGGATAACTGGACAAACATCGGCTCTGTTAAACCATGGCACCGCCATTGTTTTCTAACTTTGTTTCCTTAGATTCGATGTCTGTTTCTTCTTTTTCTACCTTTGTTCGAGTATAGCAGGAATCGACAGACTTCCAAGTTGCAGATTTGCTTGGAGCGGCGACGATGTAGATCTGTGACGGTGGTTGGGTTAGGTTTTAGGGGTAGTGGAGGTGGCGTTGGTCGATGGAACAACTGGGGTGGAAAAGAGGTGCTACGAAGTTGGGAACTTAGAGTAGGGGCTAGGGTGCGGCTTCGCTGGGTGGGGCTGGGTGCGGATTTGCTGGGCGGCGCTCAGGTGAGGATAGGCTGTGGCTGGGGATCGGAGGGGGTTGGGTAGCTGAGGGAGACCAGGGGAGGGTCGGGGTATGGTAGGGGCAGTAGGTGTCTCGTCCATTGCGGCGGTGGGTGGCGGTTTCACTGAACGGAAATTGCGGAGGATGATAACATTTTACCGGGAAAAAGTCGTCGGAAAAGTCGCTGGAAAAATTTTCCGGTGGCATAATGACATGGTTAACGGCACAGTGACACGTTTGGCAGCGATAGTGACATATAAAAGTAACATAAAAACCGATATTGACATTCAATAGTGACATAAAATCACAGTGACATAAATTTGATAGTGACGTAATGATTAGTTAAAAAAACAAACACAGTGACATAAATTTTTTGCAGTGACATCATGTTTTCTAATTCCACATATATGATCTTCTTGATCACTTTTTTGTCTCTTTTTAAAAGTGGTCACTTTTTGGGGAATTGTTTCAAAATTAGTACTCCGTAATATTCAAGTAAAAACCCCATAAAAGAATCTTTAGAAACAATTTGCATCTTTATTTTTTTTAAGAATAAGCATATTGATGAAACAATTTGCATCTTTATTTTTTTTAAGAATAAGCATACTGATGAGTCAGAGATGATAGTTTATTGAAATAATTAAAAAGAAAATATCAAAACAATAATTTTATAGAGGAAGACAACAAATAGAACAAGAAATAAGGGGAAAGAGAAAAATAAAAAAAAATAAAATGTTAGCAATTGATAAGATAGAAGACGAAGATAGTGTTGGAAATATGATGATATAAATGTTATTTATTTAGTTCTCTTTTTTGAGTACTAAGATGATATGTATAAAATATGAATTGAGTGTGACCTAATATACATCAAAGAACAATTTTTTATGTTTGGATTTATATCATTTAATGATTAAAATCCATAATTGTAAAGATTATAAAAGTGATGTATTGTGAATTTTTGCTACGTTTATAAAATAGTTGGTCCTCTTTAGATTTATATGATAAAGGAACATTGTTCAAGTATTATATAAAGTGACTTAGAAATTATTCCATCAGAATCACTTATTCGTACAGACTAATTAAATGAGCATTGAATAAGTATTTTTGGACTGTAATTTCAATTTTCAAGAAAGCGGACCATCTATCTTAATATAATAACAAAAGGATTCTTGCTAAAGAAGTTACCGCCAAAAGTTTGCTTGCCAAAGAAGATATACTGAGTAACTTCGTGCATAAATATGTCTGCCAAAACAATTGAAAAATCAATTCAAGCAGCAATATCCATTTAAATGTCGGTAAACAATTATGTTTCCAAGAAGTGTTGGATAAATAATATACTGCGTATCAATTAAGGCAGTCCAGTCTCATCATAAATAATAAATAATCAAACCGAATAGGTGTTTCAATACACGAGAGACGTTATATTATCCTCATTTTGGATAATGAGATAATTAATAATGTTTGGCAGCCACTATTTAGTTTAACGTGCCAATTAATTATGACATTTAACCAGTCTCTAAGCATTAATGTAGTTCTAGATGGTTCTTCCAAAACAAATTAGATCCTCCATTTCGTACTATATATATAGTAAAGTAAAGCTGGTGCTACCCATACAGAAATTTGTTGCAATTTGCTCTTTGTGTCTTTTTCAATCAATATTTATATGGCGTTTTAAGTCATGGTTTATAATTAATTTTGGTTGCAGAAAATTCCAATAACTCAAGTACTCAACGATCGAAGTAGCTCCATTGCAAAAATATTATATCGATGCTGCCGATGCAAATTAACTTTGAAAGTATCTGTATGCGTGCATAGATTTCGATGTAGATACACTGCTGCTTAGCAGCTTAGTTGATTTTCGGATTTAAGGTCACTCCCATTTCTTCTATATGTCTCAGTTTTCAAATGCCTGATACTTCAAATGATGTATTTGTTTTATTGAAAAATTATCTCTTTAAATAATTGAAAAGTCTAAATGAATGACCAATGTACATAATAAGATACTCCGTATATATGCATCAGTGACGATTTATTAAAAAAAACAGGTTGCTCTCATCTTGCACTTAGACTACAATAAGAACCATTGATTATTTTTTAGTCAAATTAACAAAAAACTAATACACGATCGTAAAAAAACTGATTTGTTGAAGTGTTTAAGACTTTAAGTTTAAGTGATACTCAGATTTTATTTAACAATAATACCAGCATATTGCGGCAATGCGACAATAAACACAAACAAGAAATATTGAAGTATTTTTACAATACTTCGTAAAATAACTATGGACAACTACTTTGTTGGCTATGAAGGGCAGTGTTTCAAAAGTACTTTCTCCGTTCCTTTTTAATTGCAACATTTCACACTTGCCAACACACGTATTTGACCGTAAATATATCTTATTATCTATCAGTAAAAAAAGTAAAAATCGGATTTGGAAAATTTGTAATGAATTGAACAATTTTTTTTAAAAAAAAATTAACTTTCATAAAATAATAGTGTAAAATGTAGTCAAAGTAGAGCATGCGAATAGTGTAAAACTCAACATGTTGCAATTAAAAAAAAACCGAGTATAGTAATAAAAAGGCTGTTCATGAATGGTATAATTAGCGTTTACACACTTCTTATGACTATTAAAGTTCATTGGTAGTTCATTCGAAATATGAAGTGGCTCATATAATTGAGGAAAATTCTAAAGATTTGTGAGAAAATGTTGCTCATCTACGTGGAAAGTGCGAGCAGCTGCAAACACATATGTACTTCGTATATTCTTAGATCGGGTAAAGCTCACTTTTAAAACATTTTTTTACCAAATTTCTTTAAACAATATAAAGGAGAATATACAAACGCTAATATATTTATGATGAATACTTAAATCAAACCTAATTGAAAGGGGACGTAGTCCTGTGTTCTTATGTCCATTAAAGCCGACAGATCCACCATTGCTATTGAGCATAATCAATCAATAAATACCACTTTTATGAATGAAAATCAAGTGAATAAAGAGACCAAGTGGTCTCTATCAGTGATGAGAAAGGGGAATGAAGAGGCCGGCAAGACACGATTGAATGAATTGAAGAACAATATCATACTACTACTGTCTACTGCCATATGAGGGGTAGCGACTGAGGGCATATCAATAGAACTTCGCATGAGATACGATGTTTAGGAGTGATCAATTAGTGACATTTGGGCTTATATCATTTTCTTAATTGCCCTGCATTCAATTTCAGACTAATGTAAACAGATCAAATCACTGAAGATGTAGAGAAAATATGTCAATTAGTTAAAAGTTAACTCGATGCCTTTTGACGATTGATTCCTTTTGTTTTGCTTCTATTTTAAATTTTAAATGGGTCATTAAATTAAACTAAAGTTTCATATTAGAATTAGATAATTGAATTTTATAAAATCTAATGAAAATAAAAAATGGTTAATTATACATAATTTGAAATGAAATTCCGCTCCATTCAATTTTATGCCGCATGATTGAAGTTTTATTCAAAATTAATGTTGAAACCGCTATACATGACAACGCCCGAACTATATAAAACACAAGTGAGAACCTACACACATCTTTCACCGGATTTTCATTACCTGCCAAAAAAGCTAAAGTAAAATGCAAGGAATAAGGAACACATGGACTTTTTAAAACAATGAAAGTTACATTTTCCTATCTATTTTTGGTTAAATGATCTCCTTCTTAACAAAAGGGCCTTTGAGGAGTATAAATATTGCAACAACAAAATTTTATTCTACTCAACTGAGTCGAACTGACCTCTTTGTAGCAACAAAATTAACAAGTTCTATTTGATGTAGTCATAAGAAGAAAGCCGAAAGAGCGGGGAAAATGGACTGACCCTCTTTTAATTGAAACACACACGCATAACATTTATAACCAAGACTTTCCTACCGTACAATGCACAGGTGAAATAATAGGTTGTAAAATACACAAACAGAAAAAATTTGCCAAACCATCTTAGACTAAATAAAACCAGAACAACAAGATTAAACTATATTTGACCCGATTAGAAAATTCAAGTCCAAGTAAAAACATCCTTATACTAAATATCCAACCGTGCATCGCACGAGTGAGATATATACTAGGTGTTGTTTATAAGGAAGTGCTTCAAAATATTTAGATTTTTTCATGTTATTTTATGTTGAATGATTTTGTTTGTTGTCCCTGAAGTGGTCATTGTAAAAGTTTTGATGTATCATTTTGGATTTCAATATTTTTGTTTTAATTAATACAAGGTTCTTTATTTTGGCCGTGCATCGCACGGGTGAGAATACTAGTATGATTTTATAACAAACATTTTAATATGTTTTATTTATCATTGTGTAATGATAAATTGCCAACGTGACATTTAGCTTATTTCGGAGAATTTCAAAATTGAAATTTTGAACTACCGATGAGTAAGCTATGAGCTTGGTCAATGCAGTTGTGGATCCTAAAACTTTGGATGGTGGCAAAATAATAGGACCGCATATCATGTATATTTTATTCTGATTTCTGATTAAATCCACTCACATGTTAACTCTCACGATATAAGTCATATAACACCTTCGTATGAAAAGTATATATATACTCCTATTCATTCCTTCCTTACGTAATACAAGTACTAAGGAGCTAGAATAGATATTACTCCATTCTATCTTTCACTCATTTTCACAAGCGAGTAATATTCTGCCTTCCATACGAGAGCATCAATAATCCATAATTTCTCAAAAACTTATATCTACTTTCTGAGTCTACGGCAAATCGGGCAACGGTCGAAGTGTTTCTGTCAAGCAAGTTAAAGGACTGGAACATAGGTAGGATTATCCTGGGAGCGAGTTGGCCAGTCCCGTTCGAGTAGCTATCGAGATACGGGAGCTATCTTTCTTCAAGGCCAGTCCAGTTAACAGACGATCTTACGCTAAGTCTTCTTATCTATACTTTTTATATTAATATTTTATTTCTAATTATTGTTTCTATTTTATTTGTTCCAACCGCAGCACTTGTGTTTTCCATCATCACTGTTCTTCCAACCGCAGGCTGATAAGAAACAAAGAGCGATTTATCAGCACATACATGCACATTCGCTCCTGCATCATCACTCATTCGCTCCAGTGATGATGGGAAGAACAGTGATGATGGGAAGAACAGTGATGATGGGAAACACAAGTGCTGCGGTTGGAACAAATAAAATAGAAACAATAATTAGAAATAAAATATTAATATAAAAAGTATAGAAAAGAAGACTTAGCGTAAGATCGTCTGTTAACTGGACTGGCCTTGAAAAAAGATAGCCCCCGTATCTCGATAGCTACTCGAACGGGACTGGCCAACTCGCTCCCACGATAATCTTACCTCTGTTCCGGTCCTTTAACTTACTTGACAGAAACACTTCGACCGTTGCCCCATTTGCCGTAGACTCAGAAAGTAGATATAATTTGATTATGGATGCATGCTCAGATTCTGATTACGAAGTCGGAACTCTGACTTCCGTCTGATTCACGTTTAGGCGTTTTAGCCAGTTGCCTTTGGTAAATAACTTTAAAATTGAAATTTCTTTTAATGACTTTAATTGCTTAATGCTTATTTGCTTTAATTACTTACGGGGTATTAGTTATGAAAAACTTAAAATTGAATGATTAAATAATTGCTTTACAATTTAAATTCTTTTTGCAATTTTATTGATTATTTACTTTAATTGCTTTAAAGTTTAATTGATTAATTGATTGAATTGGTATAAAGTTCAAATTGTTTGTGCAATTTTCACAAGCGAGTAATATTCTGCCTTCCATACGAGAGCATCAGTAATCCATAATTTCTCAAAAACTTATATCTACTTTCTGAGCCTACGGCAAATCGGGCAACGGTCGAAGTGTTTCTGTCAGGCAAGCTAAAGGACAGGAACAAAGGTAGGATTATCCTGGGAGCGAGTTGGCCAGTCCCGTTCGAATAGCTATCAAGATACGGGAGCTATCTTTCTTCAAGGCCAGTCCGGTTAACGGGCGATCTTACGTTAAGTCTTCTTTTCTATACTTTTTATGTTAATATTTTATTTCTAATTATTGTTTCTATTTTATTTGTTCTTGCATTTGATGGTTTGTCTGGTGATTTGTGATTAAACTCGGGATTTTATCTGCCAAAACTAGAATTATTAATACTATTTTTATAACAGATAGAATACGAAGAAAACGAATGAGACTATGGGTGATGGGTTACTAATTACGATGGAGCATAACAAAAAAAGTGACAGAAAGAACAAAAAGAATTAAACGTGAAGTGTGAAGCAAGATAGAAGAAACAAGTACATAGAAAAGACTCTCTAACCTGGTATTAGGTTAACTTCCGGTCAAAGGAACTATTTGATTGATTTTTAGTAGTAGATCAGTATATGCACTCATATGATCCTTTTCGTAGTACATGAGCTTAGATGACTTTTTCACAATAATACAAGAACTTATGTGACCCTTTTTCCCAAAGATAAATGCAACTTTGTGAGCATTATATTGGCTATGTTTGGCACAACGAGCTGTAGCTGGAGGCTGTTGTCTGAATTAAAGGCTATTGTCTGGATTACGGACTATCATCTGAAACTGAATTTTGAAGTGATGAATCTGAATTACTAACTGAATGAAGTAGACCTGTTTGGCAAAAAGAGCTGAAAGATACTTGAATAATATGAAATTAAATTAAAGGGCATAAAATTATTAATGAAAAAAATAGGAGTTATGTCAAAAAAATTACTAAAATAAGAGCTTTAGGCAAAAAAGTGAACTTTTTTAAAAATTTCCAAAAATAAGACTAAAAATAGGCTAAGAGACTATTATACCCCTTATTCACCCACTTATGCTACAGAAACATTACAGTGACCAAAATCGATAGTGACCAAAACCAGATAATGACCAAAGCCCAAAAGTGACCAAAACCCGACAATGACCAAAGTCCGATAGTGACCAAATCCCGATAATGACCAAATCCTGATAGTGACTAAAATCCGATAATGACGAACGTTCGTTGGTCATGTTATAGTTACCCGATTTGTCCAATTACAGTTACCAGATCTGTCCAGTTACAGTTACCTGATCCGTTTAATTAGAGTTATCTGACCCGTCCAGTTACACTGACCCAATCCGTCCAGTTACATTTACAATTACACTTACATAGTTCAACTATTTATGGACTTGTAATTACCGGTCCTAAAACAACCACCGCTGGCTGCCACCAGAAACCACCACCTGCCACTGAAAACCACCGCCGGCTAACTGCCACCACCAGCGCCGCCGCCAACCACCACCGCCCAACTCCGACTCGACTCCCCAAATCTCAGCCACATCCATAGCCCCCTCCCAACCCCAACCACCTACGCAGCCCTCTTCGCCACCACCCTCCTCCACAGCCATGCCCGCCCAGATCCGCCGCCTGCCCCACCAGCCCACCCCTAGGCTCCATTGACAGAGCCGCCACCCCTTGCACCGTCCAGATCCACCGCCACTTGCACCGGCCAGATCCGCCTCCACTTGCAGCGGCTAGATCCTCCGCCACTTGCACCGGTCAGATCCATCGCCACATCCAGCGGCCAGATCTCTGAACCCTAGCTACACGCCATGAATAGATCCAACAACGTCGTTGCCTCGCTACCACCGCCACCATCTGCCACGTAGTCACCAAGCCCTAGCCGGCGTCTGATATCCATCTCAATGGTCATTCGTCCCTCATCACCCAAATCAGACGAAGTCCAATTGGTTCGAGAAGAAGAGCAAAATGAAGAAGTTGAACACGGAGATGGTGCGCCTGGACGATGGAGGTGTTGTAGCGTTGGAGGTGCTGCGGCGTTGGAGGTGCTTCATCGGAGACGACAGAGCTTCATTGGTCATCCTAATGCGGTGATGGATGCTGCGATGCTGAAGGAAGGAGACGATCAGAAGATTTGTGAGAGAATTTGGGTTTGAATTGTATAATTGTATTAGATGTGAGGGGGTTTCTGCCTATTCATTAATTATTAGTCTTATTTTTGTCCAGATTTTAAATGAGTCTTATTTTTGACTTTTAAGTTTGTGGTAGTATTATATCCGCCATTCTTTCAAAAAAATATTTATTTTAATGATATTTATATTGTAATAAATACTAAACTTATACGGAGTAGTATATACGAAGTATATTTGTATATGTTCACGTGGAATAGAGATCAAATACAAACCATGCTTAATTTACAAAGTACAAACTTATCTTGACCATCCGATGAGTTGATCTAAATGATATAAAGGCAGGGTGGCATTTTTGTAATAAAACCTAACTTTTCTAGGGTGCAACTCGTTGAACGTTAATGTGCAGCTGCTAATTTATGACTATATAATATGCAACACTTTGAACCACAATATGCAATGCAAATAACGTCAAGGTGCATCGTACAAATATTTGCACAATAAGCACAGTTTGTACTTGATTTTTCCCATGTTCACGTGTTTGTATATATTTCCAACAAATTACAAATATGTATATTGATGTATTCAATATACAAACTGCATTTATGCAAACAAAACTTTATCAAACTTAGGCCATGGTTTATATAGTTAGCTCGTTGTTAGGTTCACCTTGCTTATCAAACTTAGGCCAAGGTTTATATAGTTAGCTCATTGTTAGGTTCATCTTGCGCATTACTACATAAAATTCAGGCCTGGGAGGGCTGGGATAGAAGGAAGTCTATTCTCAAGTGGGAATGATGCATCCGATTCTTAATTTTTAAGTATACAAAGTTGTAATCTGGTACTCCGTATTTATCAAGCATCACTGGAACTTCTCAAAGTGGCAGCTCAAACACCCTTAGATCGTAACCCAACTTCTCTCAGGATTTTCATCGAACAATATTTAGGCATACTAATCAACTCAATAAACACTCTGTAACAATTATTGGAATTGGCCGAGCAAAAAGATGTTTCTAACTATTTTTCCTCTGTCCTTTGTGTTGACATGAAGAAGAAAAAGGGGTCAACTATATTTGTGTGACCAGAAACTATGAGCTAGTGATTGTGGCAGTTGGCAGATTCAAAATTTGAAAATATAGCTGTTGGAGAGTTGAGACAATCTGTCTTGTCTTTATCATTATTCTTGTAAGCTTAAATAGACAACTCTTGTAATAGATTTAATATAGGGAGAAATAAACTCCTCTATACTATTCTCTTCTCTCTCAAAACTCTCTTTCTCTCATCCCAGATTTCACAATCTATCTAAACTAGTTACTCTTTCTACATTCTAAACTCCTAACACTCAAATTCTCACATGGTATCAGAGACTACAAGCTCTTGAAACCTTTATTGTCTTCCGCAATTCACTCTGTTTCATCTCGTTTATCAAACCTTTTCTTATATACACTCTTTTCCCACTGATTAATAGCTCTTCAAGATGGAGAACTCTAAGATGGTGATGATTCCAGTTACCCTAAAGGGAGTAAACTATCTGTTATGGTCCAGAATGGTCTAAACCGCACTTGGAGGAAGGGGTCTATGGAACCATGTTTCTATTGGTGAAGTCCCTAAGAAAACCACCGAAGAGAAAGATGGTGTTGAAATGGTCTTGGCAGATGATAGGAAATGGGGTCAAGAGGATCTCATGGTGTTGTCCATCATCCAAAACAGCCTTGAACCATCTATTTTGGAAGCTTATTGTTACTGTGAGAGCTCTAAAGAGTTGTGGGATACACTTCAAAAGGTGTATGGCAACCTATCTAACTTGAGCCGTGTGTATGAAGTCAAGAAGTCGATTAACACACTTAACTAGGAGGACACAGACTTTACTCAGCATTTTGGCAAGTTCAGGAATCTTTGGGCTGAGCTTGAGATGCTGAGACCAAGTACTGTTGATCCCAAAGTGTTAAATGAGAGGCGTGAGCAGGATAAAGTCTTTGCTTTGCTTTTCACCTTAAACTCGGGGTACAATGATCTCATTAAATACATTTTGAGGGCTGAAAAACTGCCATCACTTGAAGAGGTGTGTGCTCAAATCCAGAAGGAACAAGGCTCTCAAGGTCTCTTTGGAGGAAAAGGTGAACTCGTGATGGCAAACAAGGCTGATGGAGCAGTAGCTAATAAAGGGATTTACAAACCAGAGGAGAGGTTGATGTGGATCTGTGACCATTGCAAGAAGAAGGGGCACATGAAGGACAAGTGTTGGATACTGCATCCTCACCTCAAGCCTCACAAGTTCAGGGAGCCAAGGTCACAGTTCATGGGCGCAAGAGCTCATTTCTCAGGAAACATGGGAGAACCAACTCCATCGGTATGCTCGTCCATGTGCTCCAATGCTACTGGAGAAGGAAGGTCTGTGGCATCAAGCTTCCAGTCCACCTCGAGACCAACTAAGGGTGAGACCATCAAGAGGTCAGATCCGGATGCTCTCATCAAAGCTCTTAAGGAGAACTCTGGTAACACTCTTGGTACTTCATTAAGTGCATCAACCATTGCTAGGCCTTTAATTATTGATTCAGGAGCTTCACACCATATGATTAGTGACTCTAGCCTGATAAGTAATGTTGAACCGGCCTTAGGTAATGTTATGATCGCAAATGGTGACAAAATACCAATAAAAGGAATAGGAACTCTTAAGTTGTTTGATAAGGTGTCTAAAGCTTTTTATATGCCAACCTATGCATCCAACTTGCTATCTGTTAAAAGGGCTGCTATCGATCTAAATTGCAAAGTTATTTTCAGTCCTAATGATGTTCATTTTCAGGATATTGAGACTAGTAGACTGATTGGCAAAGGTGTGACACAAGGAGACTTATACTTACTCAAAGACACCAAGCTTGTTTCTGATTCCTCTTGTGCTTTTAGTTCTATTCCTGCTTTAGACAATGATGTGTTATGGCATGCTAGATTAGGCCATCCTCATTCTCGTGCATTAAGCTTGTTGTTACCTGAAATTTCCTTTAAAAATGATGGTTGTGAGGCATGCATTCTTGGCAAACATTGCAAGACTGTTTTTCCTACATCAATGACCATCTATGAACATTGCTTTGATCTTATACACTCGGATGTTTGGACATCACCATGTGAATCTAGAGAGAACCATAAGTATTTTGTGACTTTCATAGATCAAAAATCTAAGTATACATGGCTTACAATGATCCAATCCAAAGATAGGGTGCTAGAAGCGTTTATCAACTTTCAAACTTACATCACTAATCAGTTCAACATTAAGATCAAAGTGTTTAGGTCAGATAATGGGGGGGAATACACAAGTCATGCTTTCAAAAATCATCTAAACAAGCATGGAATCATTCATCAAACGAGCTGCCCATATACACCACAACAAAATGGTGTAGCTGAGAGGAAGAATAGGCATCTCATGGAAGTGGCAAGGTCTATGATGTTTTATACCAATGTACCCAAGAGGTTCTGGAGTGATGCTGTCATGACAGCATGCTACCTCATAAACAGAATTCCAATAAGAGTACTTGGTGACATCTCACCATATGAGGTATTGAATAAAACTAAGCCTTCTATTAACCACTTAAGGGTGTTTGGGTGTTTGTGTTATGTGTTACAGCCAGGAGAATAGAGAAACAAACTTGAAGCAAGAAGTATCAAGGCTGTGTTTCTCGGTTACTCAACTACTCAGAAGGGTTACAAGTGCTATGATCCAAAAACCAGAAGAGTTTTAGTCTCTAGAGATGTCAAATGTGTGGAATCCAAAGGGTATTATGAGGAGAAGAGTTGGGACAACCTAAAAGACCTCTCTCAAGCACCCTCAGACAGGGCAAATAACATGAGGCGTATTTTGGAAAGTCTTGGCATCAGTCTATCACAGGAGAGTCAGGAAACCAGAACATCATCACCTCCTGAAGATGACAGAGAAAGGACTGAGGGGGTGGAAGAGGTTGTAGAAGCCATTCATCCTGATCATGAGGGGGGAAATCAACATGAACCTGATAATGATCTAGGAGTTCATGATCATGATGAAAGGCAAGAACAACAAGCATCAGCTACTCAAGATGATGATCATGATGATGATGAAGGGTCTAAAGAAGAGGAGCAACAACAAGAAGTTCAAGTGCAACCACTTAGGAGAAGCACAAGGATCAGTAAACCTTCTAAGTGGGCAGACACAAGGGTTTACTTCAACGGTCAAGCTGTAGCTCATCCAATACAAGTTGTCTCCTCACTAGCTCATTACCCTCAAGCACATCAAGTTTTCATTGGACAACTAGATGAAGGACAAGTTCCAAGTTCATATGAAGAAGCAATGGAGCAAAAGGAGTGGAGAGACTCTGTTGGTGATGAGACTACTGCCATGATTGTGAATGACACTTGGTATGAATCTGAGCTTCCAAAAGGCAAGAAGGCAGTAACAAGCAAGTGGGTCTTTACCATCAAATACTTGAGCAATGGAAAGGTGGAAAGACACAAGTCAAGGCTGGTTGCAAGAGGCTTCACTCAGACTTACGGGGAGGATTATGTGGACACCTTTGCACCAGTAGCCAAGCTCTATACCATAAGGATTGTCCTCTCACTTGCAACCAACCTGGAGTGGGAGTTATGGCAGATGGATGTGAAGAATGCGTTTCTTCAAGGAGAGCTAGAAGATGAGGTTTACATGCATCCTCCCCCTGGTCTGGAACATCTAGTCAAACCAGGAAATGTGTTGAGGTTAAAGAAGGCTATCTATGGGCTGAAGCAATCACCAAGGGCTTGGTATCACAAACTGAGCACCACTCTGAATGGTATAGGCTTTAGACGATCTGAGGCTGATCACACCCTCTTCACTCTCTCCAGTCCTCAAGGTATTGTTGTCATCCTAGTATATGTTGATGATATCATCATCACAGGGAGTGACAAGGAAGGTATACAATCCACTAAATCCTTTCTCAAGTCTGTATTTGATATTAAAGATTTAGGTGAATTAAAGTACTTCCTAGGAATTGAAGTATGCCGCTCTAAAGAGGGGCTCTTCTTATCCCAAAGGAAGTACACTCTTGATTTGTTGAGTGAGGCAGAAAACCTTGGAGGAAGATCAACAAAAACTCCACTTGAGGAAGGATACAAAGTCTTGAGAGAGGGGGAGTTTGAGGACAAACCATTTGAAGATGTCAAACAATATATAAGGATGGTTGGTAAGTTAATCTACTTAACCATTACACGACCTGACATTTGTTTTGCTGTGAACCAGGTGAGTCAACATATGCAGCCTCCCAAGGTTCACCATTGGAACATGGTTGAAAGGATCATGAGATACTTGAAAGAGGCTCCTGGTCAAGGAGTATGGATGAGTTGTAACAGAAGCACAGAAATTATGGGATGTTGTGATGCTGATTGGGCAGGTGATAGAGTTGATAGGAGATCAACCACTGGTTACTGCACATTCATTGGAGGCAACTTGGTTACTTGGAAGAGTAAGAAACAAAAGGTTGTGTCATGTTCAAGTGCAGAGGCAGAGTATAGGGCAATGAGGAAGCTCACAAATGAACTTGTGTGGATTAAGGGGCTGCTTAAAGATTTGGGCATAGAGACAACATCTCCGATCACTATGCATTGTGATAATCAGGCTGCCATTCACATAGCCAGCAACTCGGTGTTCCATGAAAGGACAAAACACATTGAAGTAGACTGCCACAAAGTGAGACAAGCTGTGCAACAACAAATCATCCTACCTTGCTACACTAGAAGTGAAGACCAACTAGCCGACATCTTCACCAAGGCAGCAAGCACCAAAGTCTGTGAGTTCATCCATTCAAAACTGGGACTCATAGACCTCACAGCTGACTGATCCTCTTGCCGTGAAGACTTCACTCTTTGTTTTTCCTTTCTAAGTTTTTTTTTTCTCTCTTTTTAATAAATAGGTTCTTCATGGCTCCAAGCTTGACCAGTCCCTATGCTCAAGCTTGAGGGGGAGTGTTGACATGAAGAAGAAAAAGGGGTCAACTATACTTGTGTGACCAGAAACTATGAGCTAGTGATTGTGGCAGTTGGCAGATTCAAAATTTGAAAATATAGCTGTTGGAGAGTTGAGACAATCTGTGTTGTCTTTATCATTATTCTTGTAAGCTTAAATAGACAACTCTTGTAATAGATTTAATATAGGGAGAAATAAACTCCTCTATACTATTCTCTTCTCTCTCAAAACTCTCTTTCTCTCATCCCAGATTTCACAATCTATCTAAACTAGTTACTCGTTCTACATTCTAAACTCCTAACACTCAAATTCTCACACTTTGGATCATTTATAGTGATTGCCTTTTGTGAACAACCGGTGTGTATTCACTGTATTGCTGTAATTTTTTTTCGCGAAAGATGCAACTTCATACCTTCCAATTAAGTTCGGTGTTTGGCAATTGGCACATGCATAGAATGGGTTTACCTCAAATACTTGTAGAGGAAACCAGAAACGAAATTCAATGATGAAGAAGACTAGAAGAGTTTACTATTTTTTTATTTTTATGGTGGAGATGATGTTAGTTACTTCTAGCCAGATCAATAGGCTTGAACATATCGTGAGATGCTTGAAAAGGAAGACAAACAACAACCCAGGAATTAGAGTGGACGATGAATACATAAGACATGATCACAAGATGGAGAAAAGAAACACGGGAGCCCTGAGGATACTTTGGGAACGAAAGAGAATTGTCTAACCGGCTGAGCTTTAAACGCTTGTGGATAGCGTTGCTATGTAGCTCCATTATTTCAGATTCAGCCCATATAAGTTTTTTTTGCCAAACAAGACTACTCTCAAAATAATTGATTGGATATAAGAAATTTCAGCCCATTTTAAACTTATGTGGCTCACCAAACATAGCCATTGCCATATTGCGTGACTAAAATATACTTATAAAAGATGCATACCAGTATTAAAATGTTATCTAGATTGTGAATGTTCAAAAAAATATCATCCTAAATGTTACATGTCATTTAACTTGAACTTGAATATGTTATATATAGTACTCCCTCCATCCCCTTTTAAATGTCCCATTTTACCATATTGGGATGTCTCTATTTAATTGTCCCATACCTTATTTGGTAAAGTTTGTGTGGCTCAAAATCATTCTTACTTTATTCTTACTTTATTAATTAATATCAACCACACAAACCCACTTTTCTTAAAACTCGTGCCACCCTCTTTCGGGACATTTAAAAGGGGACGGAGGGAGTACTACGTATATACATGAAACAAATTAACAAATGTGACCTATTATATCCTTTACACGATGTTGAACTGTGCGTTGTAGTTTTATATTTATGCCCGATCCTCAGCTTACGTGTCATAAAATTAGGCTTTGTTTGCTAACACTAAAAAAACACTTCCCAACTTTTGGCTTGAAAAAGCAAAAAAAGATGTTTTCAAATGACAACTTCTACTTAAATTCATCACTTAAAAGCTAAAAGCTAGAATCTACTTTTTACTTTTTCTATTACACAAAAAGCACTTATTTTACCAAACACCACCAACTTTTACTTTTCAAAATCACCTTTTTCTCAAACACTACCAACATTTACTATTAATCACTTTTTTTTTCAAATCACTTAAAAAAATCACTTAAAAAAATTAAAAGCACTTCCGAGTTGTGTTTGCAAACAGAGCGATGAACTTGTGGAGTTGTGTCTGGGGACTCCAATGAAATTTGCTAACCACCAAGGTTGAATAAAAACACAAGTGTTGACTAGTTATAATACTGAGCCTTCGCTATTGACTAAAAGAGTTGTATTTTTTTGGGGTTTGGATCATGATACACGTATGGATGGACTGGGACTGGGTTGACGAGTCTTTCACGATATGCTACATATATTCTAAATTCACTCCTAAATTAGAGCACCCCATTTATTTACTAACTAGCATTTGGTCACGCAAGGCGCGATATCATATTCCCAATGCTAAAATAAATTTTCCTCCAATAAATAACTAATTTACTAATATAACATTGGTCATATTTTGTGTGAGAATTTAATGAGCAAACAACTATAGCGTGAGTAGATTTTTGAAAGTGAATTATTGTATACACACACTCTACCTCCATCTTGAAAAAAGTTTGTCACATTGATTTTTTTTGTCAATGATAGAATGACAAACTTTGGATAACGATTTTAATTATTATATTTGTATATAATTTATAAATTTTATACTTCTATGAAAATATTTTAAATAAGGAACATTTTAATATAATTTTCATATTTAAAATATCATTAGTCAAAGTTGATTGCCATTGACAAAAAAAATTATATTAGCAAACTTTTCTAGGACGGAGGGAGTATGTGTTATTGCCGCCTTAATATACATGGATATTGAGCCGGTGTTGTGATTCAAGTCCAAGTGTTTGTTGAATTCCACAGGTTCGAGAAACTAAATATAAAAATATTCTGGAAAATAATACTCTGGAATAAGAATGCACCCAAAGACAAATTTTCCTATCCACGAGTACATCCTACATATATCCAGAGTATAGGACTATAGGGTATAAATTTGATACATTGCTTCAGAATACCTAAAACATGTGGTCTGGGTCAACAATAATAATAACTGAGAAGCCTATTATAAAAAAAAAGGACAAATTTTCCTATCAATACATTTTTTTAGAAGCCTATTATCAAGTATAATTTGATAGGTGCTCTGGGTTGTTGGTCATCACATCAAAAGACTAGGGACAACTATTGAGTGGAACAACATAGGGCTTGGCTTATGTGAGCTGTCAGATTCGGGGTCTCTGACTTGCTTTAATTGCAATGTGAGATTTGGGGTCTCTGACTTGCTTTAACAGCAAGGTATGGTGCCTGGTCAAGGGAGATTGTCCGATCGAGAATTCAACGGCCTGAAATATTTGGGGTGCACTTTTTGGCACATCTCGAGACATTCTTCTTGCTACCCAACCATCAGTTGCGCAAGCCACTGCCTTATGGGCAGAGGCTCTCAATCTGTGAGCCGTCTGTAGTTTTCCGCTCTCGTTTATGCTTATTTTCCCCCTGAGTTAATTTTACATAGAAATATTAGAGTGTTAGGGAATATGGTCGAACACACATTCTGTATGGTTGTCCACTTTCAATATTTATGTTGGAGACTTTAAGTCATACAGAGGGGTGTTTGGATCTGATTCTCAAAACTGATTCTGCTCCTTTAAGGAGCAGAAGCAGAAGCTGACATGTTTGGATGAAATTTCAGAAGCACTTTGAGTGCTCTAATTTACTCTCAGAATCAATTTTTTTAGAAGTTGGGGGGTACCAGCTTCTGAAAACTGATTCTAATTCTGCTTCTGCTTTAAAAAAGAAACAGAAGCAGAATCAGTTCCAAATACCCCCAGAGTACGGAGTATTATATAGGTTATGTAATGAACTAAAAAGTAACCATTATAATTAAAAAAACTTAATATCCATGTTGATTTTTTTGGGGATCATTATTATTTTATTTTTATCTATGTTGCTAAAATTATTTTAGGAGAACATGTTCTTATGTTCATATATATCATGAGTTTAAATATTGAAACATATTTATAATAATTCTTGTTCAAAATTGAATAAAACATCAATAGGTTATCATTAGTATTTTGTAATTAATCTTACTAATTAATGATTTTAGCATATCACTACGAACGCCAATTTTCTATATTTCATTTAGCATATAAAATCTTTTATATTAAAGTTCAAGTAAATCATGGTAATTTAATGATACCGTACTTCTACCGTACCAAAATTTTGGTATACCGAGTATACTGAAATATCTGTAAAGTAGTGGTATGTATTTTTGCATACAGAAATGTATGAAATGTATGAGATGTAATATCTGGTATACTGTATTGATCCACCCCTAATGTATAGAAGTATAGAACTATAGAAGGGTTCAACTGAGATCCATTTTATAATGAGAGTACTTTTTTTAAATGACACGTAGTAACTTTTACTCTAAAACCAAGGAGATGGTATCAAATGTGATGTCAAAACGGGTGCGTGTGCCGTCTCTTTGTTAGTCACTTTACATTCCTACCATCTTAGCAGGAAGTAGATGACCTTCAAAAAATGGCAACACAGATGGGGCAAAATCAGTAAAGCTGTCTAACGCCAAGTTCAGGACATCCCACAAAGAGAGGCAAATCCAAGTTCTGTACAGTTCTGAATGTTCTTGGAACCATCTTGTCAACATACAGAGTTCCCTCCAAGTGATCACACTCGTGCTGTAATATGCGTGCTTGCCACCCTGAAGCATCGACTTTGATTGGTTGACCTGTTTGATCTAAACCGGTAACCTCAACTTCCAAATGTCTTTCCACAACTGCTCTGAACCCATCAACACTGCAAATGACACGTAAAATAAAACACAAAAACACGCATAACTTTTCACATATAAAGTTCCCAACCCTCATGAGTCATGACTGATGAGGACATTGACTAACTTAGTATATGTTTTTTTTCAATTCGAAGTTCGAACGCATAATCAAAACTTCACCCTCTTTAGGTTGGATATGTATTGGTGTTTATCCTATAGATAAATACATTTGAAAGCAGCAGTACTTGAGGTAGAGCTCATCTAACCACAAGGATCATGTATAATTTCGGATACTTAAGTTGCTTCTAACTTACCTTAAACAACCTTCAAAAAACAGCGCGGTTTTGTTTCCTTTCTTTACAAGTTTTGGATTGATAATGACCTGCAGTCAGACATAAAGAAAGAATCCCCGTTAGAACGCAAAGATTTCAATTATCACTAGCAAAAACAAACCACATGAAATTATGCATACCAGTAGATCAAAAGGACGTCTGTCCTGTACTTCAGTCTCTTGTTTTGGAGCATAACTTATATATTCTTTTGTATCCTCAAGCACAATAATCTGTCAAGAATTAGAATAAATAACAATAATTATCTCACTTTCAGATTAGTACCATACTACCATGTAGTACAGGTTTCAGCATCTCATAGACTCATCACTCACAGAGACAATGTAGAAAGTAAAGTATGCCATTCTTTAAGTTTACAGCCCACTCCAGTTTTTCTAGCTCCTAAAAACGTTTAAAATGCTAAAATTACGTAAAATTCATGTGTAGCTGTAAATAGTAGAAAGAAAAAAGTTAAACCTTGATCAAGTGCGGATAACTGTTACTGTGGTACAGGTATTGCATATGGCCAATTCCATAGTGTGGGAAGTTCATGGGAGATAATATAGATCTAGAGGATGAGGAGAGTTTAGAATAAACATGACCTCAATCCCTAAAGATTTTTCTAAAATTTGCAGTTTTTGGTAGGTGAACTTAGCACAAGGATAGACTACAATTAATTCTTTACAACTACTCTAGAACAATTTTGCTCAGTAAGGAGTGTAAGCACCAAGCTCTATTCTGCATATGTAGTTCAGTTTAAAGTGTATGTCCCTTGAACAGATTGTAATTATAGTCAAATTTAACTGTACGTCCAGTTCTTGGCCTTCAGGAATGGGATTCTAGAAAAAAGATGCAATTTTTTTAATCTGCACTTTCTACACACAGAAGTGTTAGAGCAGAAAATCTTGATTGGCCATTTCTAACTACAGCAACTGGGAATGATCAGACATAAAAAGAATAGGCAATAAGCAGTTATAACTTATAAGCGTCTTCTCCGACAAACCTTCAAGGGAATTCCAATTTGAGGAGCAGCAAGGCCAACTCCAGGCGCTGTTCGCATAACCTTTACCATATCGTGTATAATCTTCTGAATCCGCTCCGACCCGATTTCATCCGGAGCAACTTCCTGGGCAGGCTCGTGGAGAACTGGATCGCCAGCTTTGACAATGTCGGGCAAAATTTGTTTCTTATCCCTCATGCCTAGAAACCAACCCGCTCTTGCAGTAGCAGCAGAAGAGCGATGGCTTCTTATGAGTGTTAAGTTGGAACACATAACCCGATTAGCATGACGACTACCGGGTCGGAATACGGGTTTCTCAGCATGGTTCAGCCTTACGGTTGTGTGGAAGGAGAGTGGGGAAATGGGGCAGGCTTTGAGGAATTCTCTGGTAAAGGGTTTGGGGAAAACGCGGTGGGTGAGCCGGTGGATGCTCTCCATGGTCGACTGCACTAGTGCACTCTATGACCAAGATATGGAGGAGCTTAGCCAAGGGCCCAAGAGAAAGAATTTGGTTGGTCCTGTATAAAGAATTTTTTTGACAACTTTTTACGGGAGAAAGACCTAAATAGGATTAAAAAAGAAATAATTACATAAATATTACCAAAATAAAGATGAATTACAAAAATATGACTACTGACTAGAGTAGTAATGAAATCATAGTAATTCATGTTCAAGTTTTGAGTTTAAGCTACCACAACACCACATTGTAGTAATGAATAGTCATATTTATGTAAATATGTTTTATTTTGGTAATATTCTTGTAAAAAACCCTTAAAAAAAGTCTTAGGAATGTAAATAGGAGTTGAAAGTTTTAAACTCCTATATAGGACTAATTATGAACGGAGGGACAAAATTGCCCTTAAACATGCCCGCTTTGACCGAGAAAATATATGCCGAAGATCAATAGAAGAATGATGTGCTTGACCGAGAAAATATCAAGAAAGATACTCGAGCGAAATACTAAGTTTAAGGCACCTGAAACTGCCCACACAGAGTTCTAGATAGAGTTTCTTATTCCCTTCTTATATTGTAATTGGATTATTGAGGACGAGCTAAGTGTAGCTTCCTTGGGTTGGGTAACGTGTGTTGTGAAGCTAAGAGACTCTCTACCCGCAAGATAGAGAAGCATAACTCTTCCTAGAGAGAATAGAGTTGGGGTGGCTCAAGGGTAGACTAGGAGAGTTTCCCTTGTAATCATTCAAAGGTTTTTTAGTAAAGTTGTTAAAATTCCTCAAAGGGAGGTCGATATTTTTTAATCCCTTTGAGCGAAGGGATTTTTCATCGTTAAATCCTTGTGCACTTTACTATTTCACAATTCTCTTTACCCCACACTAGAACTTGGTGAAAAACTGTCACGGTTCTACACACACAATTCTCTTGTGTTGCTAACTGTTTCATCAGTGTGGTCGAGGTTTCATCACTAAACTAGGTTTAACAGTACACCTATTATTATCATGTTATTTCAGAAAAGGGAAAACTATCAAATAGGCCCTCGCAGTATATCAAATAAGTCAATTAAACCCTCGAACTAAACGAACACCCAATTAAATTCTTGAACTATACAAAAACGTTCAAATGGGTTACCTCGGTAAGCCGGTTATGATGCCTACGTGGAGTCTAATGTTTCTAATTTATTCCTTTTCTTTTCAGGGATAAGGGTCAGATAGGGCCTCGAACTCGAAAAAAAATGTCAAATAAGGTCATATTTCGGATGCTCTGTCTGGCCGACGCCATTTGGGGCGGTTCCCGATGGAATTTTTTGATGAAATTTTTTGAGCATCTTCCTCATTAAGTCTAGTTTACCCATACCAAATTTCAGCTAAAAATTCAACCGGGAAGGTAGTCAAATAATTTTCCGAAATGTACGGCGTTGTTTAACTTCACAGTTATCTTCAAAAACTCATTTGACTACCTTCCCGGTTGAGTTTTTAGCAGAAATTTGGTATGGGTAAACTAGACTTAATGAGGAAGATGCTCAAAAAATTTTATCAAAAAATTCCATCGGGAACTGCCCCAAATGGCGTCGGCCAGACAGAGCATCCGAAATATGACCTTATTTGACATTTTTTTCGAGTTCGAGGCCCTATATGACCCTTATCCCTTTTTCTAATTTACGTTCTTTCCTTCTTCCGCCACATGTTCCTTCTTCTTTCTTTCTTACAGCGGTGACCCACAAGTCAACTTCAATCTATTACTCTGTATTTCTTTTTTTCCTCCTTTCTCCTCTTTCTTCGTCTTCTGATCCGACATCCCCTCTTCTCACTTCTTCCACTCCATTTTCCTCCATTGTTTTTTTTCCTTCGAGTAACGTTGGTGATAAGGGGAGCAGTAGAACCGGCTGGCAAGGTGGAAGACTTGGGCAGCAGCTCTTCAGCTTCCTCAACGGCGACGGAGACGCAGCTCATCGTCGTCCACGACGTAGAGTGGCAGACGAGCTCTTCACATTCGAAGAAGACATGGCAAAGGTGCAGATGGAAGTCCACAATCTGGAAGATAAGGCCAATGGTTGGTCGCTCAGAAATTTGGGGCTGAAGGATCCGGCGAGCCGGCAGCCCGGCCGTCGAGGAAATATCTTGGGGCGGAGAGGGTGAAAGCTCAGAATGGTAACGATGGGAAGGTGGATTCAATATGCCTGCGTCCAGTGGCGGAACCAGAAAAATAATGTCACAGGATCCCTACTTCAATGTAACTCTACTTAATATTACATTTCTTCCGAAAAAGTTAGCAATATTAATTTTTCTTAGTAAATAATAGCAAATTTTGGATACCGACTTTAATCATTATATTTAATTTGTATTTAATTTACAAATTCTATATTTTTACGAAAATATTTTGAATAAAGAACATTTTGACATATTTTTCATATTTTAAATAATCTCTTATTAAAAAAATATCATTGGTGAAAATTAATTGTAACTGATATGCGGACTGTGGTTTAGGATTTTTAAAGCCAATACAACGTAGTTTTGATATTTTAGAATAATAAATAGAGAAAATAACTTTACGTAATACCCCGTTACCAACTATCTTCCATGAATCAAGAATAATACATAATTTTGAAAAAACTTTCAATAATACCAACTATTTTAGTGTAGAACCAAATAAAAAGGAGTCACTTTTTTACAAGAAATCCAGTCATTTAAAACATAAAAAACTAATATCAACAATAAAGAAATGAAATTTGAAAATACGGTGACCTATTTGAGATTTTGTTATTAGTTTTTGATGAATTAAATTACTGATTTTTTACAAAAATAATCAATAATTTTGAAAAAACTTTCAATAATACCAACTATTTTAGTGTAGAACCAAATAAAAAGGAGTCACTTTTTTACAAGAAATCCAGTCATTTAAAACATAAAAAACTAATATCAACAATAAAGAAATGAAATTTGAAAATACGGTGACCTATTTGAGATTTTGTTATTAGTTTTTGATGAATTAAATTACTGATTTTTTACAAAAATAATCAATAATCGAGATTATTGTTAAGACCTGTAATGGTTGAGATTATTATTATTCACTTTTTCCTAAAAATCATTTCTAATAAATGTCTTTTTTCCCTAATAAATCTAAAAAAACATAAAAATATGATAGGGGATTCAAACCCCACACCTCGAACAAAGAGAAGGATTTCACTTCAAGCACACTGCCATGTCCCCAGAATAAATATTGCGAACTCATCTAGCCTTTGATGTATATATATATTCTTTTATTCATTTATATAAATATATACTACGTATATATATAATATACGGAGTATATAGGTACTTTTTGGAAATCCACGGGTCCCGGGACCCCATGGGACCCTTAGTGGGTCCGCCACTGCCTACAAGAAAGAATGAACAAGAAAACGTTGACTGCAAGAAGAAAGAAGGGGCGGATGTCGGCAGAGGAATAAAGAAAAGTTAGAGATGGAAAGGAAATAGAAAAGAAAAGGAAAGGAAAAAAATCAAAAAAGAAAGTAAAATCCACATAAGCATAAGCAATATAACCGGATGACTGGGAACTGGGAAGTTACCTGCCAAATCAGACATTTGAACATATTTGTATATTTCAAGGGCTTAATTCGAGGATTTAATTGACTTTTTTGATATACTACGAGGGCCTATTTGATAATTTTCCCTTCAGAAAATTAGATCTTGACTCCTACGTTACAATGATGATCTTCTCCTAAAAACATCTATAGTTCGATGTCAATCTTTTTATAAGGTTAAATGTTTTAATGATTGCATTTTTTATTTCTTAAGAAAAGATATATATGATAAATAAAAGTTGTGCATCATACCCTATTTTACATAAATAATACTCCATCCGCTCCATTATGGTTGTTCTAATCCTTTTTGGATTGTCCCAAAAGAATGTCATGTTTCCCTTTTTGGCAAGAAATATGTGGTCTTTATCATTTCACTTTATTCTACTTCAATCTCAACCATACCATTTACTTTTCAACCACTTTATTAATAATCGTGCCAAATTAACACAGGGCAACCAATACGGAAAAGAGGTAGTGGTGTATCAAATTCCAAATGTTGAAAGTTTGGTAAAAAAAATATCATGCTCCACCAATGATTGTTAGAAAATATCCAACCGTTATTAAGTGAAATTAATTGAATAAGCTAAAAGAGGTAACTCATAACTCATTGAAATCTTGTGCATGTATGTAATGTGTATTACCACTTGTATAAAAGCGTTTGTAGTGCAACAAATTCTACGAAGAACAAGACATTTAACAGTCGACAAGATGGTGCAGTTACCAAAAAGCATTTACTTGGCTTTGCTAATCACTCTTGCCACAGGTATATCTACAATATATTCTATAGCTTATGTTTTGTTCATGAGGTAGCCCCAAATATGTAACTTTGAGTGGAATGGAACATCAATAAAGCACATTAGAAACACACAAATTCGTATCCACGTCCAATAGAGTTTGAAATTTATTTAAAAATATATAGATATGCTTAAGGAATTTTATTTCTTTACAAAACCTGTTCGGGTGTTCTAAAATATCAGAATGATTTATAAGCTTGAAAATGAATAATCGGTACACAAAGTATATTATATGGATCTCTTAATACATATATATGATAGAACAATGATATTTGTATCCCCATTTTGGTAAGAATTTAATAGACAATAATTAAAACCATATTTATTTGTGTCTCACTAAACGAATTGTATTCCACACAGAAACATTCAGCATGCAAATGTGTCAGTACTTTTTAGTAGGGAAATTTACTACAATATGACTAAAACTCGATGAGTTTCCCAATCTATGACTTAACTGGTTTTTAGATTTATCTATGACCAAAAATCCAAAGAAAAAGAGAAATCTCGTTTCTATTTAAAGGTTGAATGACCAAAATACCCTTATTTAAAATATGTGCATTTTGCACTAATTTTGTTCAATTAAAATTACTGCACTTTATATTGCCGTTCATGCACGACATTAATGCATGACTTTACTGCACATCCGGTAATAATCACTGCACTTCCGCAAAAATTAATTCTCTTCTCATTTATTTGGGGAATTTATATTTAGTTTTTAGTTTTCTTTTTTTAGATTTAATAATGTTATTATTTTATGTTGAATTAAGTATATTGCATTTCATAATGATATTACTGCTTTGTGTTACTGCACACCAAACTTTCTTAATCACTCAACATATATATTACCATATTCCCTGCCATATTCAACACTTATTGCCAGTTCTATGCCAATGTTCAATGCCTATGTTTCATGCCTAAAAATCATAAATTTACTCACCGTACTCAATAATATTTATTATCATTTTTACTGCCTATATTTAGAGCACATATTCACTGCCCATGAAAAATGTGATTGTAGTGTAGCATGTAAATCAGTAAATGAGTGGTAAATTCATTCCAAAATGGCTAAAATAGATACGAAGGCATTCATTATAGCTAATACTCGTGTGTAATTGTAATTTGGCCACTCACAAAAGTGAAGAAAAGAAACCTCAAAACAGATAAAAGTACTTCGTACTAAATTTGAGCGACAACCTTAGCCTTAGATCTAATCCTCCATATCTCTTATTGCGTATCACAAACAGAGCGGCGAGTGCTCACTCTCAAACGCTATCAACGGATCTCTCCACTTCTAACCTCACACTTCTTTTTCCTGTTCGAAATCGATTTATCAATTGCGGATGTCAAACGGTGGTTGAACGGCTGGACGATGGGACAGAATCAAGGAAATCGTGGCCATGAGAAATTGATCCCCAAATCTGCCAGAACCACCGGAATCAAAACCTACTCGTCCTAATCTTGTTGATATGGATGAAGATGATAAAGAGGCTAGATGAAAGAGGCAGACAGTGGCTGGGCGGAGATGGCAGGCGACTGGGCGGCGATGGTAGACAGCTGGACGGCAGAGCAAGGGAGACTGGACGGACTGGGCGGCGATGGTAGACGGCTGGACGGCAGGGCAAGGGAGACTGGACGGCAAGTGGGCTACAAGTAGGGTTGGAGAATGTTAGGGTTTTATAATGATAATCTAAGGGCATATTAGTCCATATAAAAAATTTAATTAATTATTTATTAATATATTAATTAAATATTACAAATTTTGGTATTATTTTAGGGGAAAAACTCATTAAGTCATAGATTGGGAAAATGGTGGAGTTTTAGTCATACCTAGGGTAATTATCTCTTTTTAATATCTAGTTAGTAATTATGTTGTTCTTTATATACAACACTCATATATTTGTTTGCAGTTAACCTTATGATTCCGGAAAATCTCTATGTCAACGGTGATAAAACTTGCTATGTTGATCCGGTAGATAAACATCTCCCGTGTGAAGGTGCAGTTCCGTTGGGGCAAATTTGTATACCCACATGTATTAAGCAATTTGGACCAGGTTCATCTGGAACGTGTTCATGGGATACTCCTGACAAACACTGTCGCTGTTATTATGTAGCACCTACATGCCCTTAATTTTTCTTTATAAGCAATTGTAATAATGTACCCACATTCCATTCTGTTAGTTTAGTTATAAAAAGGAAACTTTGTTTTCTCATTGTCACCAATGATAAAAGGTGTGTAGTGTTATGAATCATTAGTTCATCTCGAATGTGTTCATGAGATATTCTCGACAAACATTGTACGTTGTTGTTATAATGTAACACCTACATGTCCTTAATGTCTCTGTGCAAGGAAATTGCTAGAATGTATACACATGGCATTTGGCTTGTTTAGTTATCCAAGAGACTATTTTTGGTCACTTTATCATCTATGATAATACATAGTTGTGTTCCGAATAAGTTTCTCTTACCATTTTATTTAGTTAGCAAGCAAATGTTTCCAACCAAATAAACAACTTCACATTGTAATGAGTGAGAATCCGAATAATTCTCACCAAGGTGCACAACCACTCCCAACCTCCAATCCCCATAGTCGGTGTATACTTTGGTTCATATCCCATTTTGTACTTCCGAATCTCCCATTTGTTCATAAGGATAACAAATACGACTGAATATATGTTCACCCACAACTTGATAGTTTTGACAACGTCTTATTTTTTTTCATTGTGTTTCCACTGGTCGGTAGAATAAATCTAGGAGGCGATCGATAAACGTATAGAAATCGACTTGTCATTTGTCAATGGCCGCAATATGATGTTATATAAGATCTTATAACATCACACTAAGCTTTCCATTGGCATAGAGGGGTGTGGAATAATCTTATTAGGATTTCAACACCTTTAATTCTATGTCAGTAGATCATTATTCATTTAAATGGAATATCGTTTAAGAATAAGATACCACTCGCTTAGGATATAAAGTCATACATAGTTCTATACCCAACACATGCGTTTATAAATTAGGGCCGGCCTTGACACATTAGAGGCCCTGTTCAAAATTAGTTATGAGGCCTCACATATAGTACATCCAAACTATTCTGCTTGTGATCTTTTTTACTTTTAAAACAATCGATGTCACAATCCGAGTCAGATATGAATTGAAATTACAAAAAGATAAGAATTAAAATGCACTTGCTCGGTAATTAAAAACTAGAGCAGTAAAAAATCATCTAGATTACATGATTTGCCTAGAGTCTCCATCTGGTGATACAAGAGCTTGATTTCAGGGAAGGTATCTTCGGAGTATATGTCAATTAAAAAACAAATTAAAAAATAGGGAAGAGGGGAGATTTAGAAACAAAGTACCCAAATAGGCCAAAAACCATAAGAAACAGTAGAGGCGAAAGATTGAAGCCTCTCTCCTCTGTCCGTGGCGGCTTCATCGTTCCATAGGTGAGAAGAGATTCAGCAGAAACGATTGAGAAAGCTATAAATATGGATGAAGTATCCAATGAAGTTTTTCATTCTTCTAAGAATCAATCGATTACTGTAATAGTTTATCCTTCTTTCGAAGAGCCGCTTTGTTTGCTATCGAGGGTATCGATCTTCTCAACACTCCGAAGTAATCGAGGGTGAATTGCAGAGTCTCAAAGACATGTTAATATTACGTATAATTATTTTAGTAATATAGGCCTTACATATCTACTAAAATTTGGGGGCCCTCTTTCATGAGAAGCCCTATTCATCCGCACCACTTGCACCCCCTTTGGGCCGGCCCTACGTTTATTCATTTAGATCTTGGGTAATTCTATAAGATAATTTGAGTTTGCACCCCATATTATTGTCTAAATTGGACTTTACACCTCGTTTTTAAAAAATATTTGTTTATGCACCCTAATCCCATATGAAAAGACAAAAATGCCCCCGATCAGGAATATGTTGAAGGCTGACAGGATTGTTAAGGGAGGGGCATTTTTGTCTTTCCATATGGGGTTGGGGTGCAAAAACAAAGTTTTTGAAAAACGGGGTGCAAAGTCCAATTTGGACAATAAAATGGGGTGCAAACTCAAATTACCTCTAATTCTATTCACATCCACTGATTTACTAAATACAGCCACATATTTTCAATAGTTCCTATTATAACCTTAATTAATACACCAATCGGCACCCGAATACAATCTCCCCAAAATTCTAATCTCCGTTTTCTAACGTTGAAATACTCCAGAAAGATGAACTGAAATTGCTTGCAAGTTGCAATACCTTTCTTTAACTTGAAGGGATTTTGCTAGGCTTATGAATATGTACATAGTTGACAAAATCTAAGGATGGAGAAGCCCACTGCAATTGTTGCCATCTCTGCGGCTCTGCCCACGAGAAGACCTTGGTCCAGTTTGATTCAATGATTCTCAATCTTTCTTCAGAAACTCAGCGAAGAAATCAAATCAGAGATGGAGTCATGAAAGTATCTGTAATCTGGGTTGTGTTTGCATCTGAGAATGGCCTTTTTCGCCGGTTTTAGTAGATTCCCTCGCTCGACTCGCTGCAGCCATGTGTGTCCTCTGATTAGCCAAAATCCAAGCTTCGCTTTGAGCCTTGTCAATGGCTGCTTTTTCTTATCATTAGGAGCAACGTATCTGCACTTACGTTTCATTCTATGCTTATAGAGCTCAGGATTGCTTTTTCTAGTTTTCCTAACCTCGTCACCTTCCAAAAGCCGGCACAGAAGCTCGGGAAAGCATTTGAAGTCACTAAGCCACCCGCATATCGTGCACGAGAAGATCGATCTATTTACGGGGAGGCTGTGGGCTGCGGATTTATTCCATTAAGGACATAATAGGAATTATTAAAAACAAGTGGCTGTATTTAGTAAATTAGTGGCTGTAAATAGAATTACCCTTAGATCTTGATTAAATTTGCAACACTATTAGATCATTCAAACGTTTAGATGTTATGGATCGGATCGTAGTTGTAGACCTTGAGTATGTTAGAAATTTATTGAGAAATGGAGCTCAAATATTCATCACAATATTTGGAATATTATTTTAATAATTATTGTCAAGCTTTAATTATTAGGGAAAATGGAAACTAATAATCCAACCTTTTAGCGGTCTTCTTACAATAGTCCCACTTTTTGATTATTCATGAATAATCATACCTTTACACCTCATCTTCATTCACTGGTCCCTGACCGGTTGATGTCATGCTATTCTAAGTTATTTTCTTATCTTTGCAAACCATTACACCATAAATCTTACCTTTCACGAAGATAATATTTTGCAAAGATAAGAAAATAATTTAGAATAACATGTCATCAACTGGTCAGGGACCAGTGAATGAAGATGAGGTGCAAAGGTGGGATTATTCATGAATAATCAAAAGGTGGGACTATTGTAAGAAGACTGCTAAAAGGTTGGATTATTAGTTTCCATTTTCCCTAATTATTAAGATAATTTTAAGAATATTTAATTGTAATTATTGTTATTCAAATTATGTTTTTACTTATAATATAATTTGAATAATAATAATAAATAAATATTTTAAATGGGTTATGCGTACAAAGAGTGTAGTCCATTACAAATGAAAATAAAATTTTTGTAAACGTTTTTAAATTCCTAAAACTTGCAGCATGTACGATGTTTTATATTTTGATTCCTAAATAAAAAAGGTTTGTAACGTGGGTGTACGTTTTTAAAGTTCAGGGATGTAACTTTTCGAATTGGGCACACTCGTTCGTTTAATATATGGCGGTTTCAATTACTTGATAGCCATGTATTAGAAGAATAGACATGACCATTTAAAATGTTTCCTTTTACTCAATAAAAAGAGTAAGAGGGCTGTCCGGTATCTAATAGATAATACATTTGAATTTGAAAGATACAATTATGGAAAGTTTTGACAGGTGTCAATTCCACAATTATTTGTTTTAATATTACTTTCCAAATAAAAGAAATCTATAGCTATGCACCACTATATCTCGGTAATTCATATAGTATTACTCCAAACTAAAATACAACTCATATTATTTAGGGATCCACCAAAACAAAATTCCATATTTTTTAAAAGTGTTATAACTTTTTTATTTGTAATATGATTATTACAAAGAATATATCAATATTCGTAACTTTTTATTATCTTTCAAATGACACCAATATTGAATATAAAAAATTAAAAAAATAATTTAACACTTTAAAAACATTTGTTTCTTAAAGTGATATAACTTCTTTATTTGTATTTCAATTGTTGCAAAAAAATATATCACAAATCATAAATTTTTATTATCTTTCATATGACACCAATATTGAATATATTATAAAGATAAAAAATATTTGTAACACTTTAAAAACATATGTGTCTTAAAGTGATATAACTTTTTTATTTGTATTCCGATTGTTACAAAATATATATCACAAATCATTACTTTTTATTATCTTTCATATGACACCAATATTGAATATATAAAGATAAAAAATATTTGTAACACTTTAAAAACATCTGTTTCTTAAATCGATATAACATTTTTATTTGTATTCCGATTGTTACAAAATATATATCACAAATCATTACTTTTTATTATCTTTCATATGACACCAATATTGAATATATAAAGATAAAAAATAGTTTACCGCTTTAAAAACATATGTTTTTTAAAGTGCTACGGGGTATAATTTTTTATTATTTGTACTTCGATTGCTACAAAAAAATTTATTATTTGTACTTCGATTTCTACAAAAAAGTATCAGAATTCATAATTTTTTATTATCTTTCATATGCAACATGAAATATGCTACTCAACATGAAATACGCTATACAATCATTTTGAAGGGATGTAATCACTATTCAACATGAAATACGCTATACAATCATTTTGTTATATACTATTAACATTCAATAATTAAATATTAAGCCTCATTTAATGAATATTAATAGCAAATTTTATTAATATTTAATAAAAACTTTAAAAATACAATTATGAATAGAAATTTTGGTGCGTTCGATAAGAATTCATCAATTATTAATATAAGAATTCATCAAAGTTCTATACGTTATTTATGTACAATTTTCTCAATGTTGAATATCAGATGAGACATTTATCATACAAGACCATGTTATATCAGATCGAATCAAATCAAACTAGAAAATTTTAGTTTTCAATTAAAAACATTTTAAAAGGAGTCCTCCATAAAATTTAGAAATCCATATCAGATTGAATAAATCTCCCGAAAGATTCTATACATTCCAATGTCTTGATATACTTAAGGTACATGTATTCCAAATGTAAAACAAGTATTGCAATTTTTAAAATCTTATTTTTAATATGGAGTATTGCTTTGATTTCAAAATATAATAATATTAGTAATTTTATCTGTGCCGTCAAAATGATGTGAACAAAATTAAAAACACAATATTTAAGTTTATTTGTTAAAAAGAACTTTTTTGGAAAGCACAAAAAATCTAAAGAGGCTGAATTTTTTTTTAACCCCAGGGGCGTCAGGGGGAGGGGTTTGGGGGGCCTGGGGTAAACTGGGATCAATCTCTCTCCATTGAGAATTGAACCTGGGACCTCCCATAAGGGAGAGTGAGTCGGCGACCAACTGGGCTGTACCGCTTCCTCAGAGACTGAAATTTAAAGAACATTAATAAATTAAAAAATGTGTGCAACTTTCCATTAGTACATTAGAAATTAAAAAATGTTTGAGGTTGCTAGAATGTGATGAGAAGCACTTTTAGCAAATGAAAATTAAAAAGGGTAAATTTGTCTTACATGGGTTAGGTTTAGTAATTTTAGGGGTGCGTAAAACAATTTTCTATTCAAGTAATTTTAGAGCCTATTTGATAACACTGAAATTGGCTGAATCGGATAAATCTACTAAAATTATGAAATTATGGATGAAGTGGCTGACCACCAATTCATTGGGTGATTACAATTCACCTTTTTCATTCATCCTAACATTGGCCGAATCATTGAAAAATTATATTCAAAATATGAGGTCATTTGGCAACACTGTTTTTCGGCTTATCAGGCTTATCAGTCAACTTTTTACCAAACACATAATTTTTTTCTTTCTCGTGCTGAATTGTGTATTAAGCAGAAAAAGTAAGGTTGAAGTTACTTTTCTTGCTGTATTGGCTGAACTTACTGTAGATGATCATTTTATCTATTTTTACATATAACTTTTTCTTTATTTTATTAATAAAATATATTTTAAAAATATTTTTTTCTCAAATCAGCAGAATCAGCCAATGCAGCCACTTCAGCCAGAGCTTCATAAATTTTAGCAGAATCAGCCAAATCAGCCAATTTTCATGCTACCAAACGGGCTCTATATTTTGTTAATTAATATAAAGAAACATACATGAAAAATAGAAAGTAATGTTTCATAGTAATTTCAGCCAATTTAGCCAAAAATTACTCCAACCCGAATTATTTTGATTATTTCCAATTCAGCGCGTGAAAATCAAAACTACGCAATTGGTAAAAACATTTGTGGATATGCTGAGTCATACTCCTCTCCATTTACTCTCTCCATTGCCTTTTCTCTCTATCTCTCTGCTAAAAAATAATAATTAAACCTCATCTATTATTTTTCCCTACCCCACCATTCCCCCATCTCTCTCTATCTCTCTCCTACTGGAAAACTCCAGTCAATGGAGAGGAGCAAGATTCGCTGAAAACAGGGGTTGCCAAACGAGCTCATAGATTAGGTTATGTTTGGCATTTAGAGTTGTATGATGAAGCTACTTTCATCAAATCATATAAGATCAAATCAAATGACATCATACCAGAAAACTTTGGTTCATTTAAGAACGAGGAGTCCCTCTAATCTTTAGAACTTCATATTAGATTAGAATAAATTTCCCGAAACATTCTAATTTCCTAATGTAATACTCATAAGATCATAAGAGTAATAAAAATGTTTTTAATTGGACTGAATTTTGTATAACTTAAACATATATGAATGCTTTTTAGAGTTATTAATTTTTTTATTGTTTCAAAACTGAAAAATAATACCGAGATTAATTTGTAATACATGTATGGTGTGATATTATGACTAATAAAAAGCTAATATAAACTAATTTAAGGTACATATGTTCCAAATGCAAAACAGGTATCACAGTTTAGAATCTTATTTTTAATATTCTTTTTCAATTTCAAAATATACTAATATTAATAAGGGAAAATCTATGTATACATAAAAGCAATACATGTTTTTCCCGCCCATTCATTTTTCGCTTCCGCACCCTACAATTAAACATTAAACATGGCATCCTCACCGTACGATTAAACAAATTTCTCACGGGATAAGGGTCAGTTTGGTCCTCGAAGTTGCAAAAAAGGGGTCAAATTAGTCCTTATATAGAAAATTCTGTCCGGATGTGCCATTTGAGGTGGCTCCGGGTGGATTTTTTTGATGAATTTTTTTGAGCATTTTATTCATTAAGTCTAGTTTACTTATACCAAATTTCAAATAAAAATTCAATCGGGAAGTCATTCAAATGAATTCTTGAAGAAAACTGGGTCGTTAAAAGCGCAGTTATCTTCAAGAATTCATTTGAATGTCTCCCCGATTGAATTGTTAGCTGAAATTTGGTATGAGTAAACTAGACTTAATGAATAAGATGCTCAAAAAATTTCATCAAAAAATTCGATCGGGAGCCACCTCAAATGGCACGTCCAGACAGAATCTTCTATATAAGGACTTATTTGACCCCTTTTTTGCAACTTATTTGACCCTTTACTCAATTTCTCACCTTCCAGAATCCCTTCATTCGCCAAATCAATTTTCCGCAGTCTGCATCCACGCCATCTCCTCAATCTCACCGGCTTCTTCCAACGACGGACACTATTGCTGTACCACCTTCGTCCCAGTCGATCGCCATCTCCATTCAGGAAGCACTTCATCTCCACGGAAATGATTGAAAATCATTTACAGAATCCTCAAGAGCCACAACAACTGTTCAGCTGTGACGAACCTAATTTTCTACCGTCTTCTTCGTTACCCACCGGGTTAACTCTGTGAAAACCTTCACCTATTTTGTTCTTATGGTCCACACAAATTAGTATTTTCAAAACTGGGTTTGTTTCGTGTTTTTAATTCGAATTTGTAGTTTCCGTGGTTTTCTATGTTGCTGCAATAAACTACATCTATGTGCAAATAGTCTGACCCCTCTCCTCATCAGCTAAAAAGTTTTCTTTGTTTCTATGAAGTCAATTCCTACCAGAGATTATATAATTACTTCAACTATGCATGAGACTGTACGTTTTGTTTTTTGCTTTGGTTTCATTTAGAGGTTGTTCTGGACAGCTTATGGCATAAGTTTCTATTCAAAAGAAGTTCTTTATTTCTATGCTCCAATGAGCTGCAATGTACATGTTTAAAAAAGCCCCCTTGATTAAAGGATATGGATTTCGAACATATATCAATGAATAAAAATTCAACAAAATTTTATGGCTAAGGATTTGGTTGCCGGTGGGTGATGGAAGTTTGCATACCAGTGAAACAAAATGCCATATATACCAACCATCATGGAATCTGCAAATTAAAAGAATGCATAGATTAATTATAGCAGATGTGCTACTCAGATGCTTGGTATATCATGAGTGACAATTCCAGAAAAGCATTTCAAAGCTTTACTAGAGCCATTTCAGTCTACAAAAGCAGTAGTCTGAATTGTGAACCTTTACTGCCATATATACCAGTAAAGAAAATTCACCTCAGATTTTCTATGTTATTTTACATTCGGGCCATTTTCATTTTAAGAGTAGGCACAATAGTATTAAAACTTCTTGCCATTTGACAGCTTGAATAAATTTTAATTAACCTGATTCCTTGACCGCTCAAAATGTTGTTAGTTTTTTAACTGAATGTTTTCTTTTCCTTACGACTGTTATAAAATGCCCCTAGGGAGTCATCTTTGAACTGGAACATGAGAAGATTCCTTTTGTTTAATTATAACAGCTATATTGGAATTGAATCCCTCTAGAGAGTCTTTCCATTCTTCAGCAGTTTTCATGGTGATAGGATATTCTCCTCCAGTAGCATACTATTTGCTTATTTGAAATCATCAAAAATTGTTGTTTTTGGGCAAGATTGAATCATCCAGTATCCTGGCTTTGAAATACATGACTATTTATAATATGATATTTCTTCTTTGCCTATTTCACCTATTCCTTTTAAGTTTCTTTGCTATAAGTATAGCCATTTGAACTATTATATCTTTGCCATTGCATTTGCATGAGAGAAGATGAAATAAAAGTTAGAAACCTTTTCATGCTGATAATGAAATGAGTATGACATTTCTACTTTGTAGAGGTTTGATAAGCAAACTAATCAGTTAGTATGTTAAATCTTCCTTAGTCTTGACTCTTGAGTCTTGACAGCCATAATAATGCTTTAATGGTAAAAGCCATAAACAGTCAAAGTACATAGAGAAAACTTGATTCACGTGCCCACTATATCTCCCCAATACTAAAAACTTATTAATATCTATATTTATTTCACAACAAAATGGCAAACTCTAACATGTAAAGCAAGTTTCTATGATTTTTCTGTTAAAATATTGCCTTTAGCAGGGTCTTGATTAAAAAAAGTTTTTATGTTTTTTTTTTTGTTAAAATTAAATACTGCCTTTAGCTGGGTCTTGATTAAAAGTATATTGCCATAGCTATGTCTTCTAATGATATTTATCAAAGTCATTTTATTTCACAACAAACTGGTGGATTCTGACATGTAAAGCAACTTTCAGGGTCCTGATTAAAACAAGTTTACATATTTTTTTTTTTGTTAAAATACTGCCTTTAGCAGGGTCTTGATTAAAACTATATCCCCATAGTTACTATGTCTTTTAGTCATGTTTATCGAAGTCAATTTTATTTCACAACAAAATGGCAGATTCTGACATGTAGAGCAAATTTCTATGTCTTTTCTGTTAAAATATTTCCTTTAACAGGGTCTTGATTAAAACAAGTTTATATGCTTTTTTTTTGTTAAAATACTGGGTTTAGCAGGGTCTTAATTTAAACTATATTCCCATAGTTGCTATGTCTTCTAATGATGTTTGTCAATTTGAAGGAAACAAAAGCAAAATCACCGGAGATACGACAAGGAGGTAGTCTTATTATCATTTCTTTTTATCATCTCTGTGGAGATATTAATATACTCCAGATCATCTTTGTGGAGTATTATATAAGGTAATTCTCACCTCAGATCAGCAAAATCATACAGATAGTCATCTTATAAATGAATTGACTTGTGGAATTGGGTCATCAGATGCTAGAAATTTGTAATTTCAGTTTGTGGATATGACAAGTGGATAATCACAATAACACATAATCAATTATAAGAAATGGTATATGTATTTGTTATTTATTTTCCTGGATATCGGTTTGTTGATTATACATTTTCTGAAATATGTATTCAAAGGCTGATCAAAAGCCTGATACTGCGAACATTAAAGAGGCCGAGTCTTCTTTGTGCGAGAGTGGTTCCTTGAACCAGGTTTGTTTCCTCTTGGTGGGGGGGGGGGGGGTCTTTGATTAGGTATTAAAAAATATATTTTGAACAATTTGTCTAAGAATGCCCCTTTCCAAATTTACCTTTTATTTACAGCAATTTTGGTATTAGGACTTTCAAATTCCAATTCTTGAAGGCCGAAGGATCTACATCCTGACCAAGTATTAAAAAGAAAGAAGCAATCGGGATTGAAGGGCCTTATATCAATGATTGAGAGAGACAATCTTCTCTCTTGCAAGAAGTTGTTGTAAAGATCTTTTTATTTTTCATAACAGGATATTGGTTGTTTTGGACTGTAAATTGGCTAATTGAATGCAATCAAATCACAATCTCAAAAGAAATTAAGAAATTAAGAAATTTGTGATTGTGATTTGATTGCATTCAATTAGCCAATTTACATTCCATAACAGGTTGTAATTTTTCAAAGAACAGATTGTAATCTTTCTAAATTACTTTCTCCAATAAAATAAAAGTACTCACTTTTAAGGCTTTTATTTTGGGAACAATCACTTGAAATTTTCAAGCTTTAGAAAAGTAACTTGATATGTCATGAATAATTTAGTGCGGTATTATGGATTTCATGCACAAAGTTTATATTCAATTAAAATACTTTTGAGTAATATAATGCTTAGGTACATCCAAATCGTGACATTATATATTCACTTTTATGTGACATACTGACATGTTCTTTAGATGTAGGAGAGGGTCAATCCTTGGTAAGGGTAAAGTGGGATCAAAATTTTAATCGGGTAAACTTTCAGTTTCGATTTTAGCCTATTTTAAACAAAGCTAATAAATATTAGAATTAAAACATATTCCGTATTAGTTTTTTAGTCGAAATTGGTGAGAAGTCACCGCTCTTAATTGTGTTGATATATCATACGTAGTATGTAGTAGTAAATAAAATTGTTATGTACACCGTAAGCTTTTATACTCAAAACATATCTCAAATAGTATTTAATGGTTTTTTTTGTGGGCATAGGTTTTGCTAGGATAAGAGACTACATGGACATATGGAGGTTGATGAGGAAGCGGCTCCGTTTCACATAATTAGGCTAACCTTGATAGATGTGTTACTCCATTTCACATTTATGCCTTGATGGTTAACTATGCGATGACAATGAACAAGAGTCAAGAACAATTGTTAGTTACAGTTTCAAGGAGGACAAATCGGTCTGGCTTGAAGATTGTGATATACGATGACGAATGAAAACAGAAAAACTTTGTAAACTGAGTGCTTATTAAAATTCTAATTCTAATATTTATTAATATCTATTTATGAATAGTCACTCTCATTCACATCATAAAAACAATATGATCTATAAACATGTTCATAGGTTAACATTTAAAATATATTTTCATCATATATCCCATGTAACCCCGGTACCCCCGTGCAACGCACGGGTGGAATACTAGTTCTCTAAATAAGAGAAAAACTTTTGAAATTCCAAAATAGGATTGTCATGTTTTTATTCCCTAAATATGAGTAATTTCTGCCAAGTTTAGCGACATTATCAAGCTTTAACATGACAGTTTCTACCAAGTTGTTTCAAACTTGGTAGAAATTACTCTATTTTGGAAATAAAAACATGAATGTCCTATTTTGGAAATAAAAACATGAATGTCCTATTTTGGAATTTCAAAACAATTTTGCTCCTATTCAAGGCAATTTCTATATTAATAATAATAATTTTATCTTGAAAGTCAAAATGGTGTAAATTGAATCAAGTAGAACACAATATATCCAACAAAAAGCACTTTAAGAAAACAGAAATTTAAAGAACATTAAGAAGTTAAAAAAAATGTTTGAGGTTGTTAGAATGTGATGAGAAACACTTTTAGTAATAGAAAATTAAAAAAGAAAAAATTGTCTTACATGGGTTTAGTAATTCTAGGGGACACGTAAAGGAGTTCTCTATTTGGATACATAGGGCATATTTGATAACACTGAAATTGGTTGAATCAAATAAATCTGTTGAAATTATGAAATTCTAGCTGAAGTGACTAAATTTGCTGAATTAGTGAAAAATTATATTTTAAAATGTACTTTGTTAATAAATTTAAGTAAAAATTGCATGCAAAATAGCTATATTAATGTTGCTAAACAGTAACTTCAGTCGATTCAGTCAAAACTACGTGTTTGGTAAAAACGTTGTTGATAAGCTGAAAACAAGGGTTGTCAAACGGGCTCATTGTTAGATTAGGGCTATGTTTGGCATTTCGAGTCGTAAGTGGAGGGGGCTAATGTCTGAACTTTTAAGAGTTATTGTCTGAACTAGAAAATATTGTCTCGAGCTGAATTTTGATATGTTGCATATATCTTAACTATAATTACTTCGTTAAAAAAAACTATAATTACTAGAATGAGGTAAATCTGTTTAACAAAAAGAGATGAAATGCTCAGATAAATTGACCTGACATGATCAGATCATATCATATTAGATCAGATTTGATCATAATAGACATATCAGACAAAAAACAGTCTATTAAAAACATTTCTATGAAGTCCTCACTAAAATTTAATTTAGAACTCCGTGGTAGATGTGAATTCAACAAATCTCATGAGTAGAATTCCGAGATAATTAGCTTATTATGGAGTTAATCGCATTACAAGCGGAAGTGAGGCATGCATACAAAACCAAATTAACTTACTATGAAGTTAATCATTCATATATTAAAAATATTCATGAGTAAATTTTTATTTGTCACCAAATTTGATATGGTGACACATAATTTGGTACTAAAATACTAAAAGGGACTACATAAATTATAAACATAACCTCAAAAACTAATTCTTTGATTAAGATCTAATTGAGAAAACAAATCTAAAAGGCATTTCAAAATCATGAATATGAATTTTATTCACGTATGAATTTATGCATTGAGGTCATTTAACTCTATAATTCAATGTATCAAATGACTCAAGGTAAAAGTAAGATATGTTTAATGACTCCAAGCCACTAACATCTTAATGAGATTGTTGAGCTATGATAGAATTGCATAGCCCATGATACTCATTTTCCCATTTTTAACCACACACATACAACATTCATAATGTCATCATATATTTGAAAACTCAAATTTCCATAAATTATCATTGGACCATACTATAAGTTCGATAAAATTTATTTTACTTCATAAAATCATATTATGATGAACGGCAAAAGTGTAGGTAAGCAGCCCAATCAGAGTCACACCAACCAGTCAGAGAGAGAGAGCTATCTGCACTAAGAAGAATGCCTTGACCTGGAGACCCTTTCAGATAGCGAACCACACGCAATGCAGCATCCCAGTGAGCTTGACAAGGAGCCTGCATAAACTGAGACAAAATATGAACAGTATATGTCAAATCAGGCCGGGTTACAGCTAGATAAATGAGGCGTCCAAGGAGACGCCTATAAGGCTCTGGATCACTCAAAAGAGGCCCTTGAATTTTAGCAAGAGAATGATTTTGTTCAATAGGAGAATCCGCAGGTTTAGCACCAAGAAGCCCTGTTTCAGAGAGAATATCCATAGTATATTTACGTTGGGAGAGAAAGAGACCCGAGGGACTACGAGCCACTTCTATCCCAAGAAAATATCGGAGCGAGCCCAAATCTTTCATGTGGAAGCAATCACTGAGATAAGCTTTAAAGTGGACTATGGCATCGTGATCATTGCCAGAGATAACCAAATCATCCACATAAACCAGAACGTTAAGCTGAGTATTCCCCCTAGTGCGTGTAAAGAGGGAATAATCAGCATATGACTGAAGAAAGCCATATCCTTTAAGAGCACCAACCAACTTAGCAAACCAACATCGAGGAGCTTGCTTCAAACCATAAAGGGATTTATGTAACCGACACACAAGAGAAGGATCAGAAGCAGCATATCCTGGTGGAACCTGCATGTAAACTTCCTCAGCCAAATCACCATGCAAAAACGCATTATGAACATCCATTTGATGGAGTTCCCAATTTTTGGATGCCGCAACAGCCAAGAAGGCACGGACCGTGACCATCTTGGCTACTGGGGCAAATGTTTCATTGTAGTCAAGTCCCTCAACTTGACGATTACCAAAAATAACCAAACGGGCTTTGAGTCGTTCAATACTACCGTCAGAGTGGTATTTTATTTTATATACCCAACGGCAGCCCAATGCTCGTTTGCCGGGTGGTAGAGGCTGCATAGTCCAAGTGCGGTTGTCTTCAAGGGCTCGAATTTCAGCGCGCATTGCATCACACCAACCAGCATCATGAACAGCCTCTTTAAAAGAGGTTGGTTCTTTACTAACTGAGAGTGCCGTCAAGAACACACGATAGCGGTCAGAAAATTTGTCACAATTAATATAATGAGCTATAGGAAACAGTGTACCTGAGTTAGCCGATGGAGAGGAGGGAGCGGGGAATGGACTATCATGCATGACGGTATGTGTCTCAAAGTCGCGCAATCGGATAGATGGGAGTTTAACTCTTTTCCCTCGACCCAAATCTGGTGATGAAGGCGCAGAGGTAGAGGGCACTTCAGATTCAGATGCAATAGGAACAAGAGAATCAGGGACACGCGGAGGAGGAGAATCCTGTGAAGCTGGGGTAGCCAAAGGATATTCCCAAGTATCCAAAGGCGGTAATGGTGGAGGGTCCTCTTGGATATGTTCTGAAGTAGTGAGAAAAGGAAAGACATCCTCAATGAATTTTACATCCCGCGAGACAAAGTACTCCTCGGTCTCAAGATCATAAACCCGCCATCCCTTTTTACCAAAAGGATACCCAACAAAGATACATTTGCGGGTCCTGCTCAGAAATTTGTCCCTAGTAGAACGAAGGTTATGGGCAAAACAAAGACACCCAAATACACGAAGAGCATCATAATCAGGAGATTTTCCAAACAGTATTTCAAAGGGTGTTTTATGGTCCAGCATTGTAGAAGGAGTCCGATTAATCAGATGAGCAGCAGTTAGAACACACTCCCCCCAAAATTGAATGGGAAGATTAGCCTGAAATCTGAGAGCACGAGCGACATTAAGAATGTGTCGGTGCTTACGTTCAACCCGTCCATTCTGTTGCGGCGTGGCAACACAAGAAGTATGAAAAATAATGCCAGATGTCCGAAAAAAATCTTTCAGGCAGTTAAATTCCGTCCCATTGTCACTACGAACAATTTTAATATTTTGATAAAACTGACGCTCTACCATAGCGCAAAAATTCATGAACATGGGAAAAACTTCTGTTTTATCAACCAAAAGATATACCCAAACAGCACGGGAAAAATCATCAACAATAGTCAGAAAACTCTTAGCACCACAAGAAGAAGGCGTATGATATGGCCCCCATAAATCACAATGTATAAGCTCAAAAATACGTGTACTTTTGCTTATACTAAGAGGAAAAGTGTCTCTAGTATGTTTAGCCCTAAAACAGATTTCACAGGGCGAAGAATTAGCGGGGGTATACCCACTCACAGGTCGAAGCCATTTCATAACAGTGTCTGACGGGTGTCCCAAACGTTGATGCCAAGTAAAAGCAGAATTAGATCCTTTCTGAACACCAAAAATATAAGTTCCAGCAATATCCTTGAAGTAATAAAGTCCATTCCTCCGCTCACCCGCTCCAATCAACTTCCTCGAGTGCTGGTCCTGTATAGCACAAATATTAGAGGTAAATTGAATGAAACATTCGAGATCTTGTGCAAGTTGTGATACAGAGATAAGACTACAATTTAATTTGGGAACAAATAACACATGTGACAAATGTATTGTGTCAGATAAATAAACAGATCCCGCTTTGGTAGCCTGCACTTTCTGGCCGTCCGGCAATCCAACTGTACAACCGTTAATGTCAATGATGTCTCTTAGACAAGAGAGATTCCCGATGACGTGATTTGAAGCTCCAGTATCAATAATCCAAGAAAAAGGACTAAATTTACCGGATTCTCTTTTATTATCCGAACTTGGTTTACCAAATGATGTCACAAATCCCTTCCACTCATCAAAAGTAAAGCCTGGCAGCCCACTCCCTTCTCCCATGCCATCAAGCACATTGATTTGTTCCGTACGTGAGATGGGGGCATCCACCAGCAACACATGAGCAAAAGTGTTCACTCTGCCACGCCCTGCAATTTCATCTTCGTGTCCAGCTCCTTCGCCGTCCCGGCAATTTGTTTTGCCCGTCCCTTGTGATGTCCGGCCATTGTTACTCACAACAAGTCCCAAAATTTCAGATCGGTCTTCCCGATTTTGCCCCAAAATTTGAGCAGAATCTTCGCCGTCCCCTACTGCCATTGCAGAAGACCTCGGTGTAGTTGTCCGTCACGCCGGAGTCTTGGGTTGCTCTGATACCATGATAAGACTTGGGGTTCCATCCTAAAAGGTCAACCTGTTAGGAGGAGTAGCCCAGATCTTAATATAGTGTTAAATTCTTTCATAGATATCCGGTGTGGGACTTTTAACACCCCTACTCACGACCAGACACTTCGTCTGGATCGTGCCGTCATTCATTTTTTTCATCAGTTCGTCATTGTCATTTTTTTATAATCGTGTCATCATTTTTCATAAGGGGCTCCCACACCATGAATCGATTTAGCTCTGATACCATGATGAACGGCAAAAGTGTAGGTAAGAATATTAGTCTGTATTATTGTACTAGTTTTATTTACGCGCTTTGCGCGATTAATTTGTGCCCAATATCATTTGTATAACATATACTCGTATATTGGTTGTTTCTTTCCAAAGCTATAACATGGTGAATGTAAAAGGAATGGTTTTAATCAAAACTTTTGGGGTTTCATAAATATCTAATGAGACAAATTTAAAAAATATTGGGTTTCTTATTTGGGACAAACACTGGCTTAAAAAAGAGTTTGATTCAAAATATTATTATCCATAAAGGATTTTAAATAGGGTTGAGTTTCCGATATTCAATCTCATGCTTTCTGTTTAGCTAGCTAGTAGGTATTAACACTAGTATGAGTATTATTTATTTCTCGTCCACACAAATGTACATGAGGTGGATCACACAATTCTTGGACGAAATCATTGAAATGGAAATGCCACAAATAATAGCGATTTCGGTTAACATTTTGAAATATGACAATTCCTACTAATTGCTACGGTCAAACGACTAAATTACCAAATGCGGAGTATCTTTTTGCAAACCACCAATGTATTTCGTTATTCAAATCCATTGACTGAATCCGCTATTAACAACTCGCTTACCCGCTAACATAATTTGTAATCTCCTAACCACTAATCGTTAAATGTCAAACACGCCTTATAATTAAGTTATAATAAAAACATTGTTGGGATATTAGGTCCAGGCCCAATATCCCTAGGCCCAAATCCGGGAAGGAGCAGCGGGCCCAAGGCAGTCCAAAAGAACTCTCGAACGGCATTCGGGATAAAACTTATACTTGGAACATTCCGGGAAACAATTATGCCAAAGCATCAAGGCCAGGTATCGATCGGCGTTCGGGATACTTCCATTAACTAGATCACCTATGGCTGAGATACCGATCGGCGTTCGGGATATGTTCATAAGCAGGATGGCACCTATGGCGGGGTCCCACACACCGAACGCCCTGCCCGAGCGGGCAATCAGCAAGTGGAAGCCGCATTTAATGCTGGATCATGACGGCAGCAAGTGGGGGCGTGGGTGCTTACATGGCAGAGGTGATAGCCTACCAGATTCGACCACGTGTCCACCTTACCCATCCCCATTTTAGTATAAATACCCATGTTTAGATCATTGTAAAGGGTTAGCATTTTAATACTCAGAGCTTAGCAATAGATTTATATCTTCCGTCCTTGTAATCTCGTATTCATCTACCGTTCGGGTAGTTCCAGTGTAATCACATATTTATTGAATATCGGTAAGCTTCTGAGTTGAGCAGATATCTCACTGTTTTATATTTTATACACATTTTAAATCCAACCCAATATCCCTACAATATCCAAGGCTTGTGTTGGGCTTTCGGATCTTCGGGAATAAACCTCAACATTGGCGCCGTCTGTGGGAAACGAAACTGAAAGTTCAAGGAAAACAGCTGATCTAAGCACCATTTTTTGAAATGGCTAGGCTTCATACCGCTACACCGAGTTCTACATCCAGAGGACGAGGAGGCCATAGATCCTCTGAGGGGTGGTCCAGGCAAGGACACGCCAGTGGCAGTGCCACCCGGGAGTTCGAGCAAATCATCCCCCGGGATGTAAGGATGAACCCTCAGTTGATGAGGGAGATGGCGGAGGCCATGCAACGCATGGCGGACGAACAGGAGCAGGGCTACACTGATGAAACTCATGAGCCACCATCCCCGTTGCGTCCCATGCCATCTTTCGACGAAGAGGAGGACATTGAGACCACGATGGCCTCAGTCCATTCCGAGGAACACCGCAGGAACCACTGGAGGGCCCATACCCCCAGACGTGGAGCACCAACCAGTCGAACCCCGTCCGCCCCTCGAAACGGATATAGGGAACCTACCCCCATGGTAGATCCTGTTGGACAACACTTCCAGTATATCCAGAGGGATGGGGAACGCTTCATCCGGAGGAGGGCTAACACAGCTGCTCCCCCCCAAAACAGAATACCAGAATATGTCGATGCTAGGATACCACACACTCCCCGAACGGCCCAAGACGACGAAATGGCCGAAATGAGGAGACAGATGACTGAGCTCAGAGAGCAGGTCAATCGGACGCCCCAACAAACCCCGCCAGCACGGGTTGGGATCACCTCTCCCTTTACTAGGGAAATCATGAACGCCGAAATCCTGAAGGACTGCCGTCCCTCGACCGGCTTAGCATACGAGGGGGAACCTGAATCAGAGATCCAACCTATTTCTGCACCAGCACTACAAGTCACCATCTCTCCTCAAGAACACCCAACCTCATCAACTGGGATTCCTGAGGAAGATCCCATCTCTGTCCTAGAAAGGCAATTTCAGAGAGTGCTGACTTGGAGAAAATGGAGGATGGGACCTCTACAGCAGATACTTGCCCAAGCGGCTGCTTTTGAATCTGAGGAAGCTGAAGTCCTCAAATGGGCAGGTACTGATGATATCTCTTTGTGCTTTGACCTCCAATATCTGCACTCTATCCTTGAAAAGAAGAAGGTAATCTACAAAGGAAAGGAGAAGGTACCTACAACCTCACCAGAGAGACCTGTTAAGGCTCTAGAAGATCATGAGAGGGATGCATTTGATGCCTGGCTGATGGAAAAGAAAAGGAGGGAGTCTATGATCAAGATGAAACCCATTCCAGGTACAGAGGGAGAGCCATCAACTGCTAATGACCTATCTCTGGCAATGATGAACCTTATCAGAGAATGGCGAGACTCTCAGTTTAAAGAAACAGTTCTTGAGGTAATTCCTAACTCTCCTACCCCCCTACCATCACCTCCCAAATCCCCTTCACCCAAACCAGTCACACCAACCCCAACACCACCACCATCTCCTCCACCCTCACACATGTTACCCACTCCATCACCCAAGAAATCCTCCACACCTAAACAACCATCACCCTGCCATCAGAAAACCCCCATCAGAAGCCGATCACCCTCACCTCCTCCTCCATCACAACAACAGAGAACCCCTACCCCTCAAACTTCACCTCATCAGAGCTCCCACCATCAGAAATCCAAATCTCCCTCTCCTCAGCAGAAGCCTACATCTAAATGTCCTTCCCCACAGCATTCTGCAGCCTCCACTCAAAAGAGAGAACCAGTTGTAAGGATTCCTTCCTCAACTGAAGATAATGATGGGTTCCTTACATCCTCTCTGGCTTGTGACCTCCAATCTAACAAAAGGAAGACTCCTACTCCTCCTCTATCCCCTGATCAACCTCAAACTCAACCTCAACCTCAAATCAATGAGATACCTCAGCCAGAACCACCCAAAGCTGTCCTCATTCCCTTCCAGGAATTTGTGGAATCAGCTGAGGACTTTGGCGATCAGATGGTGGCTGGACTGAACAAGTTACTTGTACTAAATCAGAAGCATGATGCTCATCTTGATTTGGTACAGTACAACATTGAGTCAGGACTTGAGAAAATCTCCAACGCCCTCTCACAATTGTCGACTACCTTCTTCAGCTACATGAAGACATCCAATAAGAAGGTTGACAACATAGCTTCAGAGGTTGCCAGTCTTCACACAGTCCTGTTTTCCCAATCTCAGACTCTGACAGCACAGGACAAGGCCATTCAAGAATTATCTGATGCTGTTGACACTCTACAATGGTCTCATGACAAGAATGCAGAACATCTGACTGATGTGGAGGAAATCTGCAAAACAAACAAAGAATTTGGACTTAAACTGATCAACAGTGGAAAGGACAGAGATCACAAGCTGACTCTCCTTGAAGCTACCACTAAGGACATCCAATCAGCTGTTGACAAGCAGAAAGAGACTCTCGAAGGGCTGGCTTCTGTTACTCAGACTATTCCAGGAGCTCTCGACGCAATCAAGGAAAGCAATGCTACAGAATTCACGAAAATTGGACTCCTACTTGGTGATCTTGTTGATGCCAAAAAGGGGGAAGATAGCAGAGAACCTGTCAAAACCATCAGAGCTACAGAAGGCACAAGCACCAGAGCTCTGACCCCTGTCTCTGGTAAGCCTGATCCTTCAGTATATTTTGAGCGAGCCAGGCAGAAGCAGATTGCTGCTGGTATTCAAAGACCTCCTCCTCCTCGGTCCAAGAAAGGAAAGAAGACAGCCTCCACTTTCACTCTTGCCCAGTGGCTCAACAGTGATCTGGCTAAACCTGATGCTGCTCAATTCAGAGAAATGAAGAAGCATATGACCCCCACACAACAAGAGAATCTCATTCTAGATAAAGATGGGCTGATAATCATAAACCATGGTGGTTCAATGCAAGAGGCAGAAGATTGGTGGCGTATGAAAGTGATTCCTGGAAATGACATATCAGAAGCCATCAGAAATTATCTAGATTGCCAGCTTGAACCTGCCTGGTCAGAATATCAGAATCCCAGGAATCTTGCTACAATCAGAGCTAGGGTCAATGCTGATCTGAAGGAAATTGAAGCAAAGGAAGCTGATCTAGAAGAGGAAGATATCTAAACTCTATCCTCTTGTTGCTTTAAATATCTTTCATTAATAAGATAACCAGCTTGCCTCTATTTTGCATGGCAATTTCAAATTATTTCTATTGCACTCTGACTATTTATGCTCTGATACCTTGTGCTATTTCTTATTTTGATTATTTGTTTAATTGTACCTTACTCTTACTACTTTCCTATGCTAAGTGCCCACCAAGATTTTAAATGAAAGTTTATCTTTAACTTATTTTCCTTATGGTGAAAGGCACTTCTCTGGAAATAGTTTAAGGGTTTTGGCATCATCAAAAAGGAGGAAATTGTAAGGAATAAATGTAATTAGATTTTGATGATGCTATAGGATTAGAAAGTTAGAATACCCCCAAATTAGATTTTATGTATTAGAATTTTCAATTGTGAGTATTAGTGTAGTCGACGATCAGAGTTGCTCTACTTTGGATCAGATCAGAAGTGCATCCGAATTGCTCGACCAGACTTGCTCTATGAGAACTGCTCCATCAGAGTTCTCTTAGCAGAAGTCCATCAGAGTTGCACCATGAGAGTTGCTGATAAACTTTTACATCTGATAAGCCAATGAGAACTACAGATCAGAGGTACTCATCAGCGGACCTATCAGAGTCAGAGTTAGAGCTCTATCAGAGATCAGAAGACCATCAGAACTCAACTCATCAGATAGCCATCAGAATCCAATGCATCAGAAGATCCTGATCAGAGCCCGACTAACACTTAGAAGATCTCAAGCAACATCCAACAGCTATGAATCCAACGGGTAAAAACATCCAACGGCTAGAAGAATGAGCATGAAAGGAAAGCATTTAATGCACATTAAATGAGCCTGATACGCTGAAGGATTGATTGCAAATGATTGACCAAGGAATCCGGGAAGATATATTATAAAAATAGAAACCTTCCAAAACGGCGGTCAAGTCAACTGTACGCGCATTTAATGCAGCTGTCTCCTCCTCCAACGGGCAGACAACCTCAGTATATAAGCTACACACCGAAGAACAGAAAAATAACTTTGCTACAACTCTTGCTCATCATAATTCAAGCTCTCTTGAGATTCAAATTCTACAAACCTTCAACAAGACAAGCTTACGTTGGGAAGATTCAAACTCCAAATCTTTCATCCCCAACAACGAGCAAAGTTCATCCTGTTCTTCAACTCTTCAAGAACTTCATCAAACATCATTTGTGACGAAGCAAGTTGGAGGAAAAACCCTGTTTTTCAAAGGATCTTCTGCAAAGAAGGGCGTCCAAGTAACTGCAGTAGTGAAGTGGTGATACTTCCGGGAAGCTGAGTGAAAGGACCAGCCATCAGGACGTGGAACTGCATCCTGGGTGGCAGCTAGGCTTGAAGAAGGCGTGGAGAACTTCTTAAGTGCTAGGATTTAGCTTTGTAACCGATCTACTTCAAAGCTAGTGGAACAGTGGACTAGAGGAACGAGTTGTTCCTTGAACCACTATAAAATATCCGGTGTCATTTACTTTACTGCAATTTACATTTCTGCACTTAGGATATTAACTGTTAACTCTAAGACTTGGAATCTGTGTTCAGCAGATCTTGTTTTCAGAGTTATCAGAAAGGCATTTGCCTTAGTGTTTCTGAGGCTACCCGGACAGATCAGAATCCGCTGCCAAGGCCAGTTCTGTTATCAGAACTAGCCTATCTCTGTCACCAGAATCAGACATTCTCTGATAAGTCATTTTTGACTAAGAGAAAAGTTGAAAAACCAATCAGTCTATTCACCCCCCCTCTAGACTGATTACCATATTAAACGGGACCAACAAGTGGTATCAGAGCCTCCTTGTTCTTGTAATCTCTTAGGTTACTCTCTGAACAAAGATCCACTTGTTTTTAGCCTCTTTATTTATTATAATGGATAACTCCCTTGCCAAGCATCTAATGTTCACAGATCAGAAATATGATGACTGGAAGATCCGGATGAAAGCTCATCTTTGTGCCCTTCATGATGAAATGTGGGAAGTCTTGGAAAATGGCCCCTTCATCCAGTTCATGAAGATCAATCCTGCTCACTCTATTGATAACTCTCAACCCCAGATGATTGAGAAAGCCCGGACAGAATGGACCAAGGAAGAAAAGAGGCAGTACAATCTAGATAATATAGCCAAGGACATCCTTTACAAGGCTATTGATGAAAGATACTTCAACAGAATCAAGAAGTGCAAAACGGCCAAAGAAATCTGGGACAAGCTAGATGAGATTGGAGCAGGAGATGAGCAAGAAAGAGATAACAAGTTGACCATTGCAATGAAGAAGTTTGATGACTTCAAACTTCTGCCAGAAGAATGCATTGCTAAGATGCATGAGAGATTGCTGATTCTCATCAGTGAGATTTCTGAGCTTGGGAAGGAGCTCACCATCAAAGAGGTCAACATGAAGATTCTCAGGGGACTGCCTTCAGCTTGGAAGATGAAGGTGATTGCAGTCCAGGAAAGCAAGAACATCAAGACTTATGCCACTGAGAAACTCATCTCTGATCTCAAGGCTTATGAGTTTGAGATGCATGAAGAGAAGGAAGAAGTTCCTGATGAGAGGACTACCACTGCTCTCACTGCCAGCACTTCAAAGGTAAGTGACTTTGACCCCTCTACTCTCTTATCTGATGAGTATATGGCTGCTTTTGCCAGGAAGTTTAAGAAGTTTATGAAGAAAGATGGAAGGAGTCCATCTTCCATCAGAAGACCACATCAGAAGACCAAGTCTTCTGAGAGCAATGGAGAGTATCTCTGCTACAACTGCAGACAGCCTGGGCACTTCAAAGCAAACTGCCCCTATCCAAGAGTGTCCAAGAAGCAAGGACATGAAGAAGAAAAGAAACCAGATGATCAACACAGAAGAAGAAGAGCATTCGTCTCAGAGCAAGCTGAGAGAGATCCACTCTCTGAATCAGAGTCCAGCTCAGACTCCGACTCTGATGAAGCATTCTGCTGCTTGGATGCAGAAACTGAAGACCTCTGCCTCATGGCACAATCAGATGATGAGGTATGCTCTACTTCTGATTCTATTTCTTCTTCGGTAGGCACAGCCTTAAATGATGATCCAATGTCATCATTTTGGGAAGAGTTCCAAACTATCCAAGCCACTTATTCTTCTGTTAAAGATGAGAACAGTAGGCTGAAAGTTGATATCTCTGATCTAAGGAAAGAGAGTGAGTGCAAACTTAATCTCTTAACTGAGGAAAGAGATAGATTGAAGGCTGAAAATGAGTCTCTTCTTAAAAGAATAAGAGACATTGAGGAACTTGAGAATAGATATAATAGTCTTCTGAAGATGCAATCTTCCATGAAGAATATTGGTGATTCTCATAACTTCACCTCTGGTCTTGGATATGTTGAACTAGAATCTGGTGAGCCTTCTGTAAGGCCTAGCACCAAAATTGTTAAGGCTAAAAAGGTCATAGTGCCACAGACTCTGAGCCCCAGTTGTCATGCTAGTACTTCTGGTACTAAAGTTGTTCATGAGAAGGTCATACCAGAGAAACAAACTCTAAAGGCCAAATCAAAACAAAGTTTGAAAACTAATGAACCTGGCAGAAATTCTAACAAAAGGAAGAGTTTTCAGAAAAATAACAATCAAAGGCCTAACCCTATCAGACAATCTCATGACAACAGTATCAGAAATTGCTATCAGAAAGGCAGATATCAAGAGAAGATTAACTATAGGCAGAAGAGGTTGTCTGATCAACCTCAGAAGCCTAAAGTTAAGCGCTCCTCTGATCTTGATAGCATCTGGGACTTCTTTCCAACCAAGAAGGCTATGCAAAAGTATGCAAACAGAAAGCATGATCCTCACAAGCATCTGCCCAAAGTGAATCATACTTCTGTTTACTACAACTACCAGGTGGACAATGGGTACCATCCACCAAGGTTTCAGTTGATGAGACCAAAATGGTACCAACTACCAAGACTGCATTACCCCCCAGGACCCAACATTGCTTGGGTACCTAAATCTTCCTTTTAATCTTGCAGGAACTGTGTGCTGGAGCCATCTCAGAACAAGAATGGTATATTGACAGTGGATGCTCCAGACACATGACAAGTGACAAGAGTTGCCTATCAGAGTTCCAGAAATACAATGGACCCAGAGTCACTTTCGGTGGAAATGACAAGGAAGGGCAAACAAAAGGAAGAGGGAAGCTGATCAAGAATCAGATAATCATTGAAGATGTCTCATATGTCAAAGGTCTGAAGTTCAACCTCCTAAGTGCTAGCCAGTTCTGTGACAAAGGCTACACAGTTGAATTCACCAAGACCTTATGCTATGTCAAGCATGAGACAACCAAAGAAGTGGTTCTTACAGCCAAAAGAAGAAAGAACATCTATGTTGTTGACTGGCAAACAGCAAAAGATGGAACCTGTCTGATAGCAAAGGACAACTCAAAGCTAAGCTGGGACTGGCACAAGAAGCTTAGCCACCTGAATTTCAAAACCATCAACAAACTGGCAAGGGAACACATTGTAGATGGTCTGCCTGACATTGTCTACAAGAAGGAGACCCTCTGCAGTGCTTGTCAGAAAGGCAAACAAGTGAAGACCTCATTCAAACCCATAGCTGGAGATCTTTCTACTTGTCCTCTAAATCTGATCCACATGGATTTATTTGGTCCAGTTGAAACTCCCAGTGTTGGTGGAAAAAGATATACTCTTGTTGTGGTTGATGACTACTCAAGATACACATGGACTGTGTTCCTAACAAAGAAGAATGAAACTCTTCAGAAGTTACCATCTCTGTTAAAGCAACTTCAGACTGAGAAGAACATGAAGGTCAGGACAATCAGATCTGACAGAAGAACTGAATTTGTCAACAAGGTGATCAAGGACTTCTGTGATCAGAATGGCACATTCCATCAACTTTCTGCTGCCAGAACACCCCAACAAAATGGTGTTGCAGAAAGAAGGAACAGAACACTGAAGGAAGCTGCAAGAACCATGATTGCAGAATCAGGATTGCCCATCAGATACTGGGCTGAAGCAATCAACACTGCATGCTACACTCAAAACAGAAGCATGATCCACAAGAATCATCAGAAGACCCCCTACGAGCTGTGGAAAGGAAGGAAGCCAAATATCAGCTATTTCCATGTGTTTGGATGCAAGTGCTACATTCTAAACAATGGAAAGGATAATCTGAAGGTATTTCAAGAAAAAGCTGATGAAGGTGTATTCCTAGGCTACTCAAGCTCAAGCAAAGCCTATAGGATACTCAACAAAAGAACTATACAAGTTGAAGAATCCATTCATGTCAAGTTTGATGATAGCACCTCTGCAGAAGGACTATCAGAAACCCTGCAGAAAATCAACCTTGAAGACAGAAGTTTAGAACCATCAGAAGAGGTCACCATCAATCCTGTATTAACAATTCCACCTGCTAATCCAATTCTGATAAACAAAGATGAAGATGAAGAATCAGAAGATGAACCCTCAGAGTTGCCTAGACAGCAACTATCAGAACCTGATCTAACTTGGTTAAGAGATCATCCTCCTAATCAAGTGATTGGTCAAGTCACCAGTGGTGTTAGGACCAGATCTGCATCTAGAAGAGAAGCCATGTTCACCTGCTGCATTTCTCAGATGGAACCAATGAGTGTAGAAGAAGCTCTAGAAGACTCAGACTGGATAAATGCAATGCAAGAAGAGCTGACACAGTTTGAAAGAAATCAAGTATGGGAACTTGTTCCTAGACCAAAGCACCAGAATGTCATTGGAACCAAATGGGTATTCAAGAACAAAGCAGATGAAGAAGACAACATTGTAAGGAATAAAGCAAGGCTTGTAGCAAAGGGATACTGTCAAGAAGAAGGCATAGATTTTGATGAGACCTTTGCACCTGTTGCCAGACTGGAAGCAATCAGGATATTCCTAGCCTATGCTGCCTACAATGACATCAAAGTCTACCAGATGGATGTCAAGAGTGCTTTTCTGAATGGAGAACTTGAAGAGGAAGTTTATGTTGAACAACCTCCAGGTTTTGTCATTCCTACTCAATCTTCTTGTGTCTACAAGCTCAGAAAGGCCCTCTATGGTCTTAAGCAAGCTCCCAGAGCTTGGTATGACACATTGTCCCTATTCTTAGTGAACCATGGGTTTACTAAAGGAAAGGTTGACAAGACTCTATTTCAAATTTCTGTTGCTAATCATATTCTGTTAGTGCAAATTTATGTTGATGACATTATATTTGGAAGCACTAATCCAGAATTATGCAAGAAATTTTCTCAAGTTATGCAGAAGAAGTTTGAAATGAGCATGATGGGAGAACTCAGTTACTTTCTTGGATTACAAGTCAAACAAGTACCAGAAGGCATCTTTATCAACCAAGGAAAGTACACCAGAGATCTCATCAAGAAGTTTGGAGTAGATGGAAAATCTTCAGTCAAGATTCCAATGAATGCATCTCAAGGAATTGGACCAGATGATGAAGGAAAAGATGTTGATGCAACAACTTATAGAGGAATCATTGGATCTCTCCTCTATCTGACTGCAAGCAGACCAGACATAGCCTTTGCAGTAGGAATCTGTGCCAGATACCAATCAAAGCCCAAGGAGAGCCATCTAGTTGCTGCTAAGAAGATTATCAGATACATCAAGGGAAATCCAAACGCAGGACTATGGTATCCCAAGGGAGGTAATTTTGAACTAATTGGTTATTCTGATTCAGATTTTGCAGGTTGCAGATTGGACAGAAAGAGTACTTCTGGTCACTGTCAATTGCTAGGTGGGAGACTTGTCTCCTGGTTTAGCAAGAAACAGAATTCAATCTCAACTAGCACTGCTGAAGCTGAGTATATTGCTGCTGGAAGTTGCTGTGCTCAATTACTCTGGATGAAGCAACAACTCAAGGATTATGGAGTGCAAGCGAAGGAGATCAAGCTGCTGTGTGATAATACAAGTGCCATTGCAATCACTCAGAATCCTGTGCTGCATTCAAGGACCAAGCATATTGAGATCAGACATCACTTCATCAGAGATCATGTGGAAAAGAAGCACATCTTAATTGAGCATGTGTCAACTGAAGACCAACTTGCAGATATCCTAACCAAACCTCTCTCTGAGACAAGGTTTAACAAGCTAAGGGAAGAACTGGGAATGATGGATGATCTTCCCAGAGATACATGAATCAGAGTTGCAGAAGTATCAGGTGTGGATTCATAAGAACACCCCATCTCTGATACCCGAAGCTCCTATCCATCAGAAGCTTAAAACAGAATTGCAAAGATCAGACTTGGTCTTCATCAGAGATCCTCGTATCAGAACTTCTCTATCTCTGATACAAGGGCTAATACTTATCAGACGGGCTGTGGACTTGGCAAATTTTCTGAAATTTCGAGCGAGACTGTTCAATAAACTGGAAGTTACCATTTTACCCCCGGTAGTTATTACCACTTTTGGAAAACGGCTTTCCGCCCACAATCCATTAAATGCACCTCAAAACTCAACATTATATCAAACGTCCACTAAATCCAAATCCGTATATACTCTGTCTGAAAACCTAAAACAGCCATCTGCACCTTATCTCTCTTCGCTTTCAAGCCCTCAGAACTCTCAAACCCTTATTCTCTCAGAAATCTCTAAATCCTTTCAAACATGAAGTTCATCAACATCACCAATCTTTCTGAATCTGAAGCTAAGTCCCTAGTGAGCAACATTGTCACAGGAATGAAGGTAGATATGTCCTCACTGCCACTGTTGGCAACAAATCAGAAGATCATGAACGAAGTGATCCAGGGAATGAGTGATTCCCAGTTGAGCAAGATCGTTGCTCATCCCTATGAGCATTTCAGCAATGTTGATGTCGCAGAATTCTACCTCAACGCGTATATCTCCAACAATACTATCCTCTCACAGGTTCAGGGTCAGAACCTCAAAATTGATGCTGATGCTCTCAACGAGTTCTTTGGCGTCACTCTAGAGCCTCAAGAGGAGGGCACCACTGACTTCATCGAGCTTGATGATGTGAACATCACAGTTCAAAACTTCGTAGCAACCTACTGCCGAGAGGATGCAACAGGCGTAGAGACCCTGTATATGAAAAAGAATGCTCTCAAGAAGGACTTTGAGAGGCTGATGAGCATTATGCATCGGTGCTTGTGGTGCAAAACAAGTTCAACTGATCAGATGAATCACACCAACTCAAAAGCCCTATATGCTGTTCACAGAGGGATGAACATCAACTGGGGTACAGTGCTGTTCCAATCCATCTCTGAATCCATCTCCAAGAAGGACAAAAAGACTGGTATGTTCTCTACAAAGATGGGTCATGGACTTCTGATCTCCAGGCTCATCTCTAACTCCAAGATAGCTCTCAGAGAAGCCACCTCTGTGGACCACACGAAGACCATCTTCCTCACCATCTCTCCCAAAGTAAACGTGGCCATTGCTGCTGAGCTGAAGAAATCTAATAAACTTGAGCAGAACAGGGAGAAGCTGGCTGAGAAACCCAAGCCCAGCCCCAAGGAAGAACTACCAGCTCCCAGTTCTGAGCAACAGAAGAAGAAGAAGACTGAAAAGCCTCAGTCTCCGCCAGGTGCATCAGAAAAAGATGCATCAGAGAAAGAAGTTCCAGTAGTAGCTGAGAGAGTCACTCCCGTGAAGAAGCCAAGAATGAAGAGAAGAAGAAGAGCTGTCGTTCACAGTGACTCTAATGCCACTGCTTCTCCCATCAGAGATATAAAGAAATCAAAGACCAGCTCACCCCCAAAGGAGTCAGAACCTCAGGGGGAACCTACCTCAGAATTGGTTGATGATCAAGCAGCACCTACATCAGAGACTCCTGCTGTGACTGCAGAACCTGCACCAGAGGCTGAAACTCAGGGGGAACTGGTGATTCCCTCTCTGCCTGTTGCTGAGGAATCAACTGTGGTGCCTTCTCCTTCACCAGCAACCTCCCCTGCATCTGATAAGGGGGACACTCTCTCTGTTTTGAACAAAGAGTTCAACAGAGTTCTTGAATGGAGGAAATGGAGATTGGGCCCTCTATCAAACATATTGCACCAGTTTGGATTCTACTCTGCTGAAGAGAAGGCGGTATTCAAATGGACTGGCACTGATGATGTCTCAAAGTGCACAGATATTCCATTTCTGGAGCACATTCTGGCTACAAAGAAGAAGAGCTTCAAAGGGAAAGGGTGTCTATCAACTTCAGCTATGAAGGATGTGGTTTCAGTGGTATCTCCTCTATCTGAGCAAGAGGTTCCACTCTTTGAGGCATGGCTGACAGAGAGGACAATGAAGGCCTCACTTGCACCAATTCAGCCAGTTGGTGGACCCTCTGATGCAGAGCTTATCCTTGCAAACCTTATTGCTGATTGGAGACAATCCCAGATACACGAATTTGAGGTAACTCCTGTCTCTGACACTCATACTCCTCATCTTGCTCCACCCATTTCATCACCAAAATCCACTCCACCACCATCTCCTCCATCCTCACACATTTTACCCTCTCCCTCACCCAAGAAAACTCCATCCCCACCCCATCAGAAAGCCCCAACTCCTTCACCCAAAAAGCCTTCACCCAAACAACTTTCACCCTGTAATCAACTTACCCCCATCAAAGGCCGCTCACCCTCACCACCACCATCTCCGAAACAACCAGCAAACCAACCTCCATCTTCTCCCCAGCACCCACCTCTTCTGATTTCATCTTCAGAGCCCTCTCCCAAAGCTCCTCAATAATCAGCCTCTCCTCCAACAACTGTACAAGCTCTCGCCACAAGTCAGGCAACTCCTCAGAGCTTCATGGCTGAGATAGAGCATGTGGGACTCCAGCTTGTCAAGGGTATGAATAAAATCCTGGATGCTGAGTATGCTACTGATAATCATCTCACCTCATACAGTGAAAAGCTAGCAGAAGGGATCAATGCACTGCTCAAGAATGTAGGCATTATTGCCATAGCCTTTGAACAGCACAAGGATAAAACAGCTGCGAAACTGGATGAAATCGCTAAGGAAGTGGATGGTGTCAGTTCTGTACTGTTCCATCACACTAAAGTCCTTGAAGAGCAAGAAAAGGCCATCAAGAAGCTAACAGATGCTGTGGATGAAGTTCAATGGTCCGCTGACAAGGCTAGAGAGGAAATTCAGAGTATAGAAGGAATGTGCAAGGATACAAAGGGGTTTGCCATCAAGCTTCTTAATTCTGGCAAGGAGAGAGACAACAAACTCACCCTCCTTGAGGCCACAACTAAGGATATTCAAACTGCAGTTGATAAGCAGAAGGAGCTAATGGCAGGACTGGCCTCTGTCACTGAGACTCTGCCAGGAACCCTTGAAGCACTGAAAGAAAGCCAAGCCACTGAATTCTCTAAGGTTCAACTCCTCCTTGTTGATATCGTTGATGCCAAAAAGGGGGAAGATAGCAGAGAACCAGTTAAAGCGATCAGAAATGCAGAAGGGCCAGCAATCAGAGCTACTGAAGGCTCAACACCCAAACCCACTATCTCCCCTGCTATATATTATGAAAGAGCAAGGAAAAAGAGGCTAGCTGCAGGCATTCAGAGACCCCCTCCTCCTCGTTCAAAGAAGAAGAAAGCTCCGTCTTTTACCCTCAACCAATGGCTCAGCAGTGGGATGTCCAAATCTGACAAAGTTCAATTTGCTGAGATGAAGCAGCAGATGACACCCCTGCAGCGTGAAAATCTGATCCAAGATGAGAATGGCATCATCACCATTGCTCATGGAGGATCTGTTGAGGAAGCTGAAGAGTGGTGGAGGATGAGAATCCTCCCTGGCAAAGATGAAAAAGATGATGTAAGATACTACCTTGATTGCCAGCTTACTCCACTGTGGATGAAGTACATGGAGCCAAGAAACCTGGCCTCAGTAAGAGCCAAGGTTAATGCTGATCTTCAAGTAGCCAGAGCTAAAGAAGAGGCCATTCTTGCAGAGGTTGCAGAGGAAGATCTCTAAACTCTATCTTTTGCATCTCTTATATGTATTTGTCTGATTAATAAGATAACCAGCTTGCCTCTATTTTGCATGGCAATTTCAAATATTTGCACTTTGTTTTATTTATGCTCTGATATCTTGTGTTATTTCTTAGTTTGCTTATCTGATTGTTTGTTTCCTACTCTTACTATTTTCCTATGCCAAGTGCCCACCAAGTTTTTAAATGAAAAGTTTATTCTTAACTTATTTTTCTTCTTGGTGAAAGGCACTTCTCTGGAAATAGCTTAAGGGTTTTGGCATCATCAAAAAGGGGGAAATTGTAAGGAATAAATGTAATTAGATTTTGATGATGCTAGGATGTTTAGATTAGAATTTTATAGTACCCCCAGATTAGATTTCATGTATTAGTATTTTCCGATGTAAGTATTAGTATAGTCGGCAATCAGAGTTGCTCGCTTATGGATCTGATCAGAGTTGCTCTCAGCAGTACATGAGAGTTACTCATCAGAGAAGCATCAGAGTTCGGTGTATAGCTTCATCTTAACTCAACATCCGACGAGCATCAGAGTTCCCACACCAGAGCTCGACTTGAAGTTACATCAGAACCACTCTTCAGAGAACCATCAGAATCCAACGTATCAGAAGACTCCGATCAGAGTCCGACTGACACTTAGAAGAATTTCAAAGCTACTTCCAACGGCTGGGAAATCCATCAACGGCTAGAAGATTGTGCATGAAAGGAAAGCTCTTAAATGCACATTAAATGAGCCTGATACACTTTGGATTTATTGCAAATGATTGACCAAGGAATCCGGGAAGATATTTTATAAAAATAGAAACCTTCCAAAACGGCGGTCAAGTCAACTGTACGCGCATTTAATGCAGTTGTCTCCTCCTCCAACGGGCAGACAACCTCAGTATATAAGCTACTCACCGAAGAACAGGAAAACATTACTCTGGGTAGAACTTTGCTAAAAACCTTTGCTCCATACTTCTTGAGATTCAACCTTCATAACACTCTACAAGAAAAGTCCTACGTTGGGAAGATTCAAACTCCAAATCTTTCATCCCCAACAACGAGCAAAGCTCATCCTGTTCTTCAACTCTTCAAGAACTTCATCAAACAACATTTGTGACGAAGCAAGTTGGAGGAAAAACTTTGTTTTTCAAAGGATCTTCTGCAAAGAAGGGCGTCCAAGTAACTGCAGTAGTGAAGTGGTGATACTTCCGGGAAGCTGAGTGAAAGGATCAGCCATCAGGACGTGGAACTGCATCCTGGGTGGCATCTAGGCTTGAAGAAGACGAGGAGTGCTTCTTAAGTGCTAGGGATTAGCTTTGTAACCGATCTACTTCAAAGCTAGTGGAACAGTGGACTAGAGGAACGAGTTGTTCCTTGAACCACTATAAAAATATCCGGTGTCATTTACTTTACTGCAATTTATATTTCTGCACTTAGGACATTAACTGATTAACTCTAAGACTTGGAATCTGTGTTTAGCAGATCTTGTTTTCAGAGTTATTAGAAAGGCATTTGCCTTAGTGTTTCTGAGGCTACCCGGACAGATCAGAATCCGCTGCCAAGGCCAGTTCTGATATCAGAACCAGCCTTTCTCTGTCACCAGAATCAGACCTTCTCTGATAAGTCAGTTTGGACTTTGAGAAAAAGTTGAAAAATCAATCAGTCTATTCACCCCCCCCCCTCTAGACTGATTACCATATTAAACGGGACCAACAGTCTTGCAGCAAGAGGTGATTGCCTTGCGGATAAGGACAAACGCGAATGATAACCCGAACAGGTTACTTTAGCCTTCAGGGAACAACTAGTCGACGGTAATAAACCGGACGGCATGCATCTGAAACATGGTGCTCGGGGGCGCAGCAAGCATTTAACATTGATGACTTGCGCGTTCGGGGAACAACCAGTCGACGGTAATAAACCGGTCGGCATGCATCTGAAACATGGTGCTTGGGGGCACAGCAGGCGTTAAACATTATGTCTTGCGCATCCAGGAAACAAAGAACAAACCGACGGAAATCAATCGAACAGCTTGCACCTCAACTTTGGTGTTAGGGACGGGCCGAACAGCTTACATCTCAATCATGATGCTGACTTGAAAAAAAAAAAAAAAGTGTTCGGGAAGCCAGTCATTCGGAAACAGATCAATCTTTATTCTTCGGCACTACTGGCCGGGAATAATACATAAGAAAAAGAAAAGGGGATTACAATAGACCTAAGCTACGGAGGATCCTTATTCGGCACAGCACCCGAGTTGGAGTTTGGGGGATTGGCTGAATCTTTAGCCTTCTGCCTCTTCTCCATCACCCGTTGATAAGCACGGCAGAATAAGGGATCAAAACCTTCCTCCTTGGGGTCGAAGGGTTCATCGAACGATTCCTTGATCACCTCCAGATTCCGGTCGACCAGCATATCCTGGCACTTAACAAGGGTGTCCTTTGCTAAAGCATTGGCGAAGGCTGTCCCGGACGGGGTCTCATCAAGAAGCTTGAGGCCATCATGTAATGGGTCCTTGCTCCTCTCTAGGAATTCGCCCAGATGCTTGCCGAGGAACTCCCGAGCAGTATTTTCTAGGGCGAGGTTCAGGCCTTTCCCCCTTTGGAAGTCAATCACCGCCTTCGTGGTGATTTTGGAAACATCGGCGGCATAGGGGGCAGGGGGATTATCCCCCTTGGCCTTCTCAATTTTCAGGCCAGCAGCTTCGGCAACCTTCACCTTGGCACGCAGATCACGGATTTCCCGATCGCGTCGTTGGAGCCTCTGCTCCAGTTCGGCCAGCTCCTCCCTGGTTTTGTCACCCTTGTTGGCTCGATCTTGGAGATCTGCAGCCATCTTCCTAGCAGCAGCCAAAAGGGTTTGGCTCTCGTCCAGCTCCTGATGAAGGAGGGTCATCTCCCGTTCAGCTGCTAGGAAGGCCCGGTGATAGTATGTACCGGCCTGTGGAAATAGGAACAACAGTAAGAACGAGTCCAAAAAATGTTATGAGAAGGAAGAACTGAACAGTCAAAGGCATACCTTAAGGGACTCAGCGTGGCCTGCTTCAAATAGGTCGGACCAGTGAGTCAGGTTGGTGAAACCCTCACCAGCCTTCAGAGAGGTACTGCACCACACGGATGATGCAGTCTGCCCAAACAGCGTCCGGCATTCGGCTCGGGGGCCCATGGCAGAAAATTCCACCGTCAACCGATCAGGGATCGGGAGACTATCTGAAGCAACACCTCCCCTGTTGCCCAGCTTCGTTGAAGGGGAGGGGACCGGAGGCATCCTTTCCACAGAAGGGTCCGTCAGATCAATGACCTGATCGATCGGGACCAATGCGCTGCTGCTCTCAATTCTTGGCCGCTTGCTAACAGGCCCAGATTCCCGGGCAGCAAAAGAACCTGGCTGAATAGCCTTCTCCCTTCCCTTGCTGACTATGGCGGTGGAGGAAGGAGTAGGAGCAGGGCGCTTTATGGAAACGGGAGGAATCACACCTACAGGAAAGAACGAAGGAAAATGAACAAGAGATTGAAAATCTACCGAACGAACAAAGTAAGGGAAGAAACTTACCGATGCCAGCAGCTAGCATCTTAGCAGGAGTCAAGAAGGACCGTAGGTTCTTGGAACCGGCCAGACGGAGCCTTTCGTACTGACAGAGAATAGATGCATCCACCCTTGGGGAGGCATCCTGAACGGGGTATGTGTTCCACCGGTCAGGGAAAGGAAGCGGCGACCCCACGTATACGAACACAAATCGTTCCTCCCATTTTTCCGGAGGGGTGGGGTTGTCGGTGAAGAGCGAACGGCCAGGACGGGCCACAAGCCGCAAGTACCCGGTGGTCCAGTAGGGCTGAACGCCGTAGCAATGCAAAAAGAGATCGGCGCTAGGAGCAATCCCCAACTCATGGCACCAGACAATAAAGCTGTTCAGGATCCTGTAGGTGCTGGGCACGAACTGTGCCGGCAGTACTGATACCCGGCGGAGGAACTCCACAATGAACGGGTGCAAAGGGAACCTCAGACCAGCAATCAAGGCATCCATGTGCACCAACACACATCCCGGACGGTGTCGCATGGGATGTTTGATGAACCCCGCATTGAACTGACGGGGTGGAGGTAGTAATTGGCGGAGCGTCTGTTCTGCATCAGCAGGAAGGCGTTGACGTTGCTTCCTGATGCAATGGAAGTTCAGACTATAACGGGGGGGCCGTTCAGGCATGCCCTTATTATAGATGGCTAGGTCATCTCCCGACTGACATCCATCATCAGGGAGGGGCTGTTCGGGATAAAGTGAGGCAGAAGACCCGTTAGAACCCGACGATCGGGTAGATGTACCTTGATCTTTGGGGTGAGCTTTTCCCCTTGAAAGGCGAATCAAAGTGGGTGCCATATCTTCGGAGTCTGACGAACCAGAAAAGGCAGACATTAATTGTGAATAACGGAGAAAATTCTAGAGAGAGAAAGCTTGAAAGAATTCAGAAGCAGCAGAAAAAACTGAAACAAAGTAGCTGCATCCTTATATAAGGAAATACAACCGCCAGGAATTCGAATGAATAATAGACACGTGTCAAGGCGGCTGAGAGAAGTTAAAGCATCCTTTGGGGTGGGTGAATACCCGAACGGGGTTGAAATCAGCAAAGTTCACAAACCTATTAAGGCGTTTCCCCGGACGAGATAAAAGGAAAAGGGCTACAAGCGTTTCCCCGAACAGGAAGGAAATTTATCACGGTGGTAAAATGATGGGCGTACCCGAACAGTATGGTTATCTAACATGGAAAAATATGACAGATGCAACAAGGAGAGCAAAAATACATACCGAATACCGGACACAATTTCCAGCTAGAATGAAAGCTTACGAACGAATAAAAAGGGCACAAGGGTCTTATATTAAGGTCATAAGTACAGACTGGACAAGTTCGTTATGAACAACATGCGATCACAAGATTATTAAGTCCTGAAGTCTGAATTTTACAAGGAGTTCACCCGAACAGGTGACCTGATCGCTTCAGATTATGGAGATTTGTCCTGAATTCTGGATTTAACGAGGAGTTCACCCGAACAGGTGGCCTGACCGCTATAAATTATGAAGACTGGTTAAAACAGGAACAAAGCAACATGAAACGTATTGCGGAGGCGAATTGATAGGCGAAAAACAAATATAAAGTACAGTAAAAGTCACAAAGACGAGATAAGCAGGCAAAAGTTGTATATTCGTCGGCTCTACTGACCGGAAAGTACAAAAAACTACTGATTCAAAGGAAAGGAAATACAATGTCTAATCTACTGTTCGGGATGATCTTCATCGTCTTCATCATCATCTTCATCAGCCTCATCAACAATTTGCACCACCTCCATCCCCAGGGCTCGCCGGCACTTTTTCATCTGTGCCATTAGGGCGTTCAGATGACCCGGATGGAGGTCAGAGGGGAAGTCAGAAGATTGCACTGCTCGGCCCATGTGTTTTTCCAGGAGGGGAAGGAGGGGCTGGAGCATATGTTGACAGCCTGAGCTGTAGACCCCTCGGGCGAGATTGTCAGCCCACTCCTTGGTGATAGGGTGCTGATCAAGCACCCTGATCCCCTCCTTCTGGCGCTCTTCTCCGGCCAGTTTCTCCAGGTGCCTTCCAAAGACAGCAGAGAGCTGTTCGGTGGCGTATTCTTCCTTGAGAGCCAGAAACTCCTCGGAAGCTTTGAATTGATCCCGAACGGCAGATAGATCAACTAACATTTCAGCCGGGCCGTCCGGGATTTGAGGAGGAGCTTCGGTAAACTTGACCTGAGCGGCCTCAGCTGCCGCGATTTTGGCTTGGAGAGAGCCCACTTTAACACGGAGCTCCCCTGCATCGGCTTCTAGCTTCTTCCGCTCCTCAGCAAAAGCCCGCCGTTCGGCCTCGGCTGCCTGTTCGGCCGTTTCCTTGGCCATCAGCAAGCCTTGTTCCTTGGCCTGCCTGGTCTCCTTGAGCTTCAGGCTGTATATCCCTGCCTAATGATCGAAAAAGAAAGTATGAGTACATGATAAGCTGACAAAACGAAGAAAAAGGTAAAAGTAAATTATGAACAAGAAACTACCTTCAGGACAGTCAGGGCAATGCACTCCTCAATCTCCTCCACCGGTATTGGGGGAAGGTTGTGTCCATTGAGGAAACTAGAGTTGGACCAGATCTGGCTCGCTGGACAGCCACCCCTCTCCAGCATTTCATGAGCAGGATCATAGAGGGAGATCCGCTCGAACTGACTAGCCAGGTCAGCCTGATGGGCAGCCACCTCCTCAGCAGAGAAATGGTGGGACTGCTGATCAGAAAAAAGCTGATCCATCAGCGTGTCAGCATGGGTGTGCTGCTCAGGGGCAACCTGCTGCACAGGTTCTACATCCCGAACAGGTTCAGACTGCTCGGGGACGATGGGGGCGGATTGAGAGGATGTCCCCTGATCGGCCTTCCTCAACCTCTTCCTCTTTGTCTTCCTCTGCTGCTTGGGAGGAGAGGTTGGTGGCTCATCGTCAAAACCAACGGTAAAGAGCCTGCTGTCATCCATTGCCGGCTGTTCGGGGTTGTCTCCTTCGGAATCTGAAGATTTGCCTTGCTTTGGAGCTGAAAAGACAAAAGGAACAAATTAGTACCGAGCGGTTCACACGTGGATTGAAAAATTATATCACACGGGAAGGACCGCCCGGGCCATGGTACTTGGTTTTCAGTCAAGTAAGTCCAGGAATACGGGCAGTACCTATCCCGGCCTTAATTAGCCGTTCGGGAGTCAGGTAAGACATAATTTTGAAGCAGCCTCCCGCCTCCACAGCAATGACATCTCTGCTAAGCTCTTCGGAGATGAATGGCTCGGGGGATTTAGGAGGGAATGCGTTCCACTTCCTAGGAATCAAACCGTTCGGGACAGAGACAAAGAAGAACCTATCTTTCCAACCTTTGATGGAAGAAGGGGCATCGCAGAACAAAATATGTCCTGGTCGGGAGCTTACCACCAGAAAACCGTGGGACTGCTGGGGGATAACCGAAAAGAAGTAGTGGAAAAGATCTAGAGTGGGTATGACCTTGACATTGTGACAACGACAAATGAAACCAGCTATCGACCGGTAGGAGTTCGGCATTATCTGAGCTGGTACTACATTGTAAAAATTTAAGAAAGAGACAAAAAACGGGTGGAGTGGAAACCTAAGACCGGCCTTAATTGAATCAAAGTGGACCACTACCATCCCAGGGAAATGACGCATTGGGTGAAGCCCGGCCTGGAGTCGGAAATCCACCGAGTCCGGGATCATCATCTGGATTTGGGGCCTATTTTGGGCCGTAAGCTTTTGACGCATCAGCCTAATTAGGGCTAGGTCAAGCTTATGGCAAGAAACGCCGCTAGGGGGACCGGCTTCCATGGCCTCCATTTCACCCCCGGATTTAGTACCATCAGGATAAGTCCCGGATGAAGAGGCATCGTCGTGGGGGACCTCCGCCGGGATAGGAGTGACCTCCAGTGCCAGGCTGGGAGTATTCTCAGGGAGATCAACGTTTGAGGTAGAACACTCGGAAGGATGAAGACGGGTTGCCATACCGATCAAACAAGGAGGATAGAAGAAAAACAAAGGCCAGAAAGTACCTGAGCGAGAACTAAAGAATAGCTCTAGAGAGAAGGATAAATGATAAGCCGGAGATACAAAGTTTCGAAACCCAGAATCAAAACCAGAAGAGCCTATTTATACTCTGTCACGCCGATTCAGCTGCCAATCAGAAGAGGACACGTTTTTTGTAATGATGACAGAGACACGTGTCGCACAGAGAATCCTTCTCAAGTAATCATGACGTTTATCGGAGAAGTGAAACGGCAGTTGCAAATAACCGTCAAAATATGCCCCGGGAACCGGCGGAATGCCATCCGATACTCACCCGAACAGCATTCGGGCAATAAACTCATACTTCCTTATGCACTCGCTACCGTTCGAGACATAGGAAGTGGGGGACTAGTGTTGGGATATTAGGTCCAGGCCCAATATCCCTAGGCCCAAATCCGGGAAGGAGCAGCGGGCCCAAGGCAGTCCAAAAGAACTCTCGAACGGCATTCGGGATAAAACTTATACTTGGAACATTCCGGGAAACAATTATGCCAAAGCATCAAGGCCAGGTATCGATCGGCGTTCGGGATACTTCCATTAACTAGATCACCTATGGCTGAGATACCGATCGGCGTTCGGGATGGCACCTATGGCGGGGTCCCACACACCGAACGCCCTGCCCGAGCGGGCAATCAGCAAGTGGAAGCCGCATTTAATGCTGGATCATGACGGCAGCAAGTGGGGGCGTGGGTGCTTACATGGCAGAGGTGATAGCCTACCAGATTCGACCACGTGTCCACCTTACCCATCCCCATTTTAGTATAAATACCCATGTTTAGATCATTGTAAAGGGTTAGCATTTTAATACTCAGAGCTTAGCAATAGATTTATATCTTCCGTCCTTGTAATCTCGTATTCATCTACCGTTCGGGTAGTTCCAGTGTAATCACATATTTATTGAATATCGGTAAGCTTCTGAGTTGAGCAGATATCTCACTGTTTTATATTTTATACACATTTTAAATCCAACCCAATATCCCTACAATATCCAAGGCTTGTGTTGGGCTTTCGGATCTTCGGGAATAAACCTCAACAAACATGTACCCTCTATTTAAATTTATTCTACACAATTAAATAAGGGGACATGTGACAAATAAGACATGGTAATAGAAAAACAAGCCTTGCCCCAACCCCTCTCTTGCAACAATGATAGAAGCGGTTATTTACCAAATTTGAATTTGCTTGGTCTATGAATTTATAATATGTTTTTATTGAAATCAAAATAGCTAGCCTCTCAAAAAAATATCTTAGTATACTTAGATACTCATATCAAGAGGGAAAAAAGAGGAAATATAGTAATTTCCAAATGCAGAGTATACTTGTACATGCTTACATGGATTGATCAAACAAAATGGCGGACAGCTAAAAATCGGTGTACTATAAAAACAATGAGAAATACCACTAATAGAGGATGGTGTTCCTACAGTAGATTAAGTTCTGTATACCCCAACAAGAAACATGAACAATAAATTAGGGAAAATACCTTAATTTTTCTAGGATATATAGTCTTTTGAGTGAAATATAATGAGTTACGTTCATAAGAACACCCCCAATTTGGTAACCCTCTTTTAAAAAAAATAGAAATAGACTTAGATTGATAACACATCATTCAGATAGTAGGTAAATCGAAAACATGACTTCTGAAAATCGCCGTCTCTCGAACCAGTCTCAGAGTTAATCGCCGCAACAATATAACTCGTTGATCCATTAATGAACACAAATGTGACAAAGACGGTCAACACGGTCAAATCATCACCCTCATCGAAAGACAAAACCATCGTCTTACAACCGTCATAAAAGAAACAAACAAAAACTGACAAACAATCAAAATTAAAATAAATAAAAACGCAGAAATAAAAGTCTTCGTTCAGTCTTCCAAAAGCCCCAAACTACCACGCTCCTGGAGAAGCATCCTGCCCCATTGACAATGGCGGGCTGATCCCTCTAAGCCCGCCTCCTCCCCGTTTTTTGTCCCATCCAGAGCCATGCTATCCCCCGCTTGGTTCTCTCTTTTCCCCGCCTCCCAGATACGTCGGTGTTTCTGTTCTCCTGATATCCTCATTTGCCCCCACGACCCCATCCTTTGTTGAACTCACCATGAGAATCTTTCCTTCGTCAACCCTTTTATCGGATTGGGTAACCCTCTTTTTGATTGCCAACATTGTCAACTTATTTTTATATACAAATTTTAATTTTGCATGTTAATAATAAATAAAAGTAAGCTTGAAGTTATTTTTATGCTGAATTTGGTAAGGAGGACTACTTATCTATTTTTATATGGTTTTCCTCTATTGTAGCAATTCAGTCGCTTTAGGTCGAATATCACAATTCTTTAATTCACTTGATTCAACTTCAACCAATTTTTGTATTACCAAATGAGTTAAAAATAATGTAGCATTTAACATTAAGAGCATGTTTGGCGGCACTATTTTTCGACTTATCAACCATTTTTTTCACCAACCACGTAACTTTTGATTTCGCACGCTGAATTGTGTAATAATAAGAAAAAACAAGGTTGGAGTTACTTTTTGGCTGTATTGGCTAAAATTACTTTAGAGGATCATTTTAGCTATATTTCATATATATTTTTTCTTTTTTATATTATTGAAAATATTTTGAATAAATTTTTTTCATAAATCACTAGAACCAATCAATCCAGCCACTTCAGCCAGAACTTCATAAATTTCAGCAGAATCAGCCGATTCAGGCAATTTCGATGTTACCAAACGAGCTCTAAGTTTTGAACCGGAGCAGAGGACCTCGAGAAGTTATTTTCATTAAGAAAAAAGATCAGCAAACAAAGAACAAAAGTATGCAAATTAATGGACTTAACAAGGGATAGATGAGATTAATCGGTGAATGGAAGCATAAGTAAGCCTAAGAGCCCGGTTGGTAACACCGAAATTGGTTGTATAGGCTGAATCTGCTAAAAATGATGAAATTTTGATTAAACGAGCTGAATTGGTTGATACATTGTGGAAAATTTATATTTAAAATATATTTTATTAGGGAAAATTTTCTAAATAAGACTAAAATAAGGGAAAAGATGATAAATAGGATTACAGTTTTTTTTTTAAATCCTTCTAAACCTATCATAATATCCGCTCATGATAATGCCAACATCCTTGATTGGGATGCGACTCGAACCCGCGACCCCTCTTTGGAAGATCAGCAGTGATGTCATTAGACCACAAGGTGCTTGGCAGGATTACAGTTGTTTTATTCCTAAAATATGACTCATTCACCATATGCTTATGCTGGGAACTTTTAATCACCTTATTTTTTAACAGACTTAATAATTTCTAATATTGAGAAAATTCCCTAAAAAGGACTAATCAAGAAAATAAAATCATAAAATATGGTTATCGTTGTTTTATTACATATTTTGGGATCTTTTAATACCCTTATTCTTTTAATAGGACTTAATAAAATTTATTTGGGGAAGAAAATATATATGGCTCTATTTTGGAACTTTGCCAATCTTCTAATCATATATTGAGCAAGTAAGTAAATTAATATAAATTAATATATATAAATAATTCATATAGTGCCCGTAAGTAGAAAGGTGGGGATGGGAAAGATGGAACAAATAGCTCCTTTGTAACAATTATTTGATCTTTAGTGGAGGTTGTCTCATCCGCTCAAGAAGGGTGATGGCGGCAACTGTGGATTGTCGTGTGAGGTTAGTTTTAACGGAGTTACGTGCGAAGAAAAGAAAATAGTAAGAGATTACAATGACTGAGTGATAAAGTACCACCTTGTGAAGCTTAAGGATGTCACCAACATTTTTTTAATACCCAAAAAGCCCTAACCTTCATTGGTGTTTATAATATTTTAGAAGATATGCCTCTTCCACAATACATACAAGAACTTTATATAAAAAGGCTGACTAGTCAAAGATGGAAAGACAATCATTGTACATCTAAAAATATTAAATAACATAAATAGACTAACTAAATAAAATAATTTAATATATGATCCGCAATATATTATCCTCAATAACTCAATCTAATGAAAAATAAATTGAACGCTACCAATCACAATATGCAACCTGTTGTCGTCGACATCGCCTTGATTAAAATAGAAATGTCACAAAACTATATATTCTAAAAACTTCTCTTGAAGAAAGAGATTGAATGACTAATTTGCAAAATTCGGCTAATATCTTTAAAACAAATTAACTACACGAATGAAATTTAAATAAAAAACATGCATTGAACATTTTCTTTTTTAGATATCTATATTTAAAAAGATTAATTTCATTTGGATGCAACTGAGAGTTATAAAAATGTTTTTTCATTAGAAAATATCGATTGCAAACACATTTAGATAATTAGTTCAAAAATATGACATAGTCAATAAATTAGAATATGTAATATAAACCAAAGTTATTATCGACTAAACAAGTGACTTTCCGTTAGTAAAACTCAAAGCAAAATCGTTCTAACCCGTGCACGGCACGGGTAAAGATACTAGTACGTGATACGTCGAAAAAATAAACACTTGCTCTCTTGCTTTGCCATATTGTATTACTATTAACTGCAGTAATAGTAATAGAATACTTAAGACTACTTTATATACAAATCATTTGTTCGGTGTTATTTTATCGGTAACTAAAATACACCATACACCTTCTTTTTATCCCAAAAGTTCTATCTTGTAACCCGGTTACTGTGATAAGGGTAGATAGTAAACTTTTAGGAAAGCGTATTTAATACGTGACTAGAAGTGATATCCGGTCCAGCCATATTTCACACCCTTATAATATACTATTTTGATCCTCCTTATCTAACAAAGTATCATTGAAGAGCATGATTTGAATTACTTTTCTCGAGTGGATTTCATATTTCAACTTTAGTTATTTTTTACTACCTTCATCCTAGTTTAAGTTTCTTATTGAAATTGGCACAATTACTTGGAAAATATTAAAATAAGTTTATTTGAGTACATTTTTAGAAGTGGTTTTGATGGGTATATCATATAATGAGGTCATTGATGATAAATGTGATGTTATAGGTGTATTGTTTTCAATATTTGGTTATTAACCTTTCATTTAGAATGCTAATTATTTCTTAAAATATAAATGAGACTCTTGAACTAAAACATCCATTGCGGAATATGAGAAGTTTAGGCTGGGACGAAGCGAGTACGTACACATAAATACACTCGTATGGGGTATACTATATGTATAAAAGATACGAAATTAACTCACTCTAAACTAGAAACTTTTTCTTGAAGAAATATCCTAGAAATGGTATGTTAGAGGTTTCATCACTAAACTAGGTTTAACGGTACACCTATTAGTATCGTGTTATTTAAGAAAATTATATCTCGACTCTTACATTACGATGACAATCTTCTCCTAAAAAACATATATAGTTCGATGTCAATCGTTTTATAAGGTTCAATGTTTTAATGACTGCATTTTTTATTTCTTAAGAAAAGATACGATAAATTAAAAGTTGTGCAACACACCCTATTTTACATAAATAAAACTCCGTCCGTTCCATTTTGGTTGTCCTAATATCCATTTTGGGTTGTCCCAAAAGAATGTCATGTTTCCCTTTTTGGCAAGAAATATGTGGTCTTTATCATTTCACTTTATTCTACTCCAATCTCAACCATAGCATTTACTTTTCAACCAATTTATTAAAAATCATGCCAAATTAACACAAGACAACCAATATGGAATAGAGGTAGTGGTATATCATGTTCAACCATTGATCGTTAGAAAATATCATGCTCAAGCATTGATCGTTAGAAAATATCCAATCGTTATTATGTGAAATTAAATGAATAAGCTGAAAGAGGTAACTCATAACTCATAGAAATCTCGTGCATGTACGTAATGTGTATTACCACCTGTATATAAGCGATTGTAGTGCAACAAATTCTACGAAGAACAAGACATTTAGCAGTTGAAAAGATGGTGCAGTTTCCAAAAAGCGATTACTTGGCTCTCCTAATCACTCTTGCTACAGGTATATCTACAACATATTCTATAGCTTATGTTTTGTTCATGAGGTTGCGCCAAATATGTAACTTTGAGTGGAATGGAAAATCAATAAAGCACATAAGAAACACGCAAATTTGTATCCAATAGAGTTTGTAATTTATTAAAAAATATATACATATGCTTAAGGAATTTTATTTCTTTACAAAACCTGTTAGGGTGTACTAAAATATCAGAATGATTCATAAGCTAAAAAATGAAAAATCAGTACACAAATTATATTATACGGATCTCTTAATACATATATATGATAGAACAATGATATTTGTATCTCCATTTTGGTAAGAATTTAATAAACAATAATTAAAACCATATTTTTTCGTGTCTCACTAAACGATTTGTATTACACACAGAAACATTCAGCATGCAAATGTGTAAGTACTTTTTAATATCTAGTTAGTAATTATGTTGTTCTTCATATACAACACTCATATATTTGTTTGCAGTTAACCTTATGATTCCGGAAAATCTCTATGTCAACGGTGATAAAACTTGCTATGTTGATCCGGTAGATAAACATCTCCCGTGTGAAGGTGCAGTTCCGTTGGGGCAAATTTGTATACCCACATGCATTAAGCAATTTGGACCAGGTTCATCTGGAACGTGTTCATGGGATACTCCTGACAAACACTGTCGATGTTATTATGTAGCACCTACATGCCCTTAATTTTTTCTATATAAGCAATTGTAATAATGTACCCACATTCCATTTTGTTAGTTTAGTTATAAAAAGGAAACTTTGTTTTCTCATTGTCGCCAATGATAAAAGGTGTGTGCTATGAATTATTAGTTCATCTCGAATGTGTTCATGAGATATTCTCGACAAACATTGTCCGTTGTTGTTATAATGTAGCACCTACATGTCCTTAATGTCTCTGTACAACGAAATTGCTAGAATGTATACGCATGGCATTTGGCCTGTTTAGTTATCCAAGAGACTATTTTTGGTCACTTTATCATCTATGATAATACATAGTTGTGTTCCGAATAAGTTTATCTTACCATTTTATTTAAATAAGTGTTAGCAAGAAAATGTTTCCAACCAAATAAACAACTTCACATTGTAATGAGTATGCATCGTTACACATTGGAATCCTAATTCTCTATTGCACCTTGGTGCACAACAACTCCTAACCTCCAATCCCCATAGTCGGTGTACACTTTGGTTCATATCCCATTTTGAGCTTCTGAATCTCCATTTTTTCATAAGGATAACAAATACGACTGAATATATGCTCACCCACAACTTGCTAGTTTTGACAACGTCTTATTTTTTTCATTGTGTTTCCACTGGTTGGTAGAAAAAATCTGGGAGGCGATCGATAAATGTATACAAATCGACTTGTCATTTGCCAATGGCTGCAATATGATGTTATATAAGATCATATAACATCACACTTAACTTTCCATTGGCATAGAGGGGTATGGAATAATCTTATTAGGATTTCAACACCTTTAGTTCTATGTCCGTAGATCATTATTCATTTAAATGGAATACCGTTCAAGAATAAGATACCACTTACTTAGGATATAAAGTCATACATAGTTCTATTTCGAACACCTGCGTTTACTCATCTAGATCTTGATTAAATTTGCAACACTATTAGATCATTCAAACGTTTAGATGTTATGGATCGGATCATAGTTGTAGACCTTGAGTATCATTGAAGAGCATGATTTGAATTACTTTTCTCGAGTGGAATTCATATTTCCACTTTAGTTATTTATTACTACCTTCATCCAAGCTTAAGTTTCTTATATAAAATGGCACAGTTATTTAGACAATATTAAAATAAGTTTATTTGAGTACATTTTTAGAAGTGGTTTTGATGGGTATATCATTTAATGAGGTCATTGATGATAAATGTGATGTTATAGGTGTATTGTTTTCAATATTCGGTGATTAACTTGTCATTTAGAATGCTAATTATTTCTTAAAATATAAATGAGACGCTTGAACTAAAACATCCATTGAGGAATGTGAGAAGTTTAGACCGGGACGAAGCGAGTATCTGCACATAAATACACTCGTGTGTGGTATACTATATGTATAAAAGATAAGAAATTAACTCACTCTAAACTAGAAACTTTTTCTTGAAGAAATATCCTAGAAATGGTGTGGTAGAGGTTTCATCACTAAACTAGGTTTAATAGTACACCTATTACTATCATGTTATTTAAGAAAATTATATCTCGACTCCTACGTTACGATGATGATCTTCTCCTAAAAAAACATATTTAGTTCGATGTCAATCACTTTATAAGGTTAAATGTTTTAATGAACTGCATTTTTCATTTCTTAATAAAAGATATGATAAATTAAAAGTTGTGCATCACACCCTATTTTGCGTAAATAATACTCTCTCCGTTCCATTTTGGTTGTCCTACTTTCCTTTTTGGGTTGTCACTTGTCCCAAAATGAATGTCATGTTTCCCTTTTTAGCAAGAAATATGTGGTCTTTATCATTTCACTTTATTCTACTCCTATCTCAACCATAACATTTACTTTTCAACCACTTCATTAATAATCGTGCCAAATTAACACAGGACAACCAATATGAAATAGATGTAGTGGTATATCAAATTGCTAAATGTTGAAAGTTTGGTATAAAAAAATATCAAGCTCAACCATTGATCGTTAGAAAATATCCAATCGTTATTATGTGAAATTAATTGAATAAGCTAAAAGAGGTAACTTTTAATTAAATCATAGAAATCTTGTGCATGTATGTAATGTGTATTACCACCTGTATAAAAGCGCTTGCAGTGCAACAAATTCTACGAAGAACAAGACATTTAACAGTTGACAAGATGGTGCAGTTTCCAAAAATCATTTACTTGGCTCTCCTAATCACTCTTGCTACAGGTATATCTACAATGTATATATTCTATAGCTTATGTTTTGTTCATGAGGTAGCGCCAAATATGTAACTTTGAGTGGAATGAAAAATCAATAAAGCACATAAGAAACACACAAATTTGTATTCGATAGAGTTTGAAATTTATTTTAAAATATATAGATATGCTTAAGGAATTTTATTTCTTTGCAAAACCTGTTGGGGTGTACTAAAATATCAGAATGATTTATAAGCTAGAAAATGAAAAAACAGTACACAAAGTATATTATATGGATCTCTTATTACATATATATGATTAAACAATGATATTTGTATCTCCATTTTGGTAAGAATTTAATAGACAATAATTAAAACCATATTTATACGTGTCTCACTAAGCGAATTGTATTCCACACAGAAACATTCAGCACGCAAATGTGTCAGTACTTTTTAATATATACTCCCTCTGTCCCGGAAAGAAGTTCTCAGTCACTATTCATTGGTCAACTTGGATCACTCCTAATCCTTTACTTTATATATTAATTTCTTATCAAACTTAAATTTTCTTGATCAGGCTTTGTAGCGGTTTTAATGTAGTTTCTGAATATGTAAATTTTATTTACTAAAAATAATATGTGTGTGAATAGGGATCGAGTTGCTTTATCGTCAGTCAAACATCGTAAACCGAACGGGAAATTCTTTAGGGGACAGAGGGAGTAGTTAGTAATAATTATGTTGTTCTTCATATACAACACTCATATATTTGTTTGCAGTTAACCTTATGATTCCGGAAAATCTCTATGTCAACGGTGATAAAACTTGCTATGTTGATCCGGTAGATAAACATCTCCCGTGTGAAGGTGCAGTTCCGTTGGGGCAAATTTGTATACCCACATGCATTAAGCAATTTGGACCAGGTTCATCTGGAACGTGTTCATGGGATACTCCTGACAAACATTGTCGATGTTATTATGTAGCACCTACATGCCCTTAATTTTTTCTATATAAGCAATTGTAATAATGTACCCACATTCCATTTTGTTAGTTTAGTTATAAAAAGGAAACTTTGTTTTCTCATTGTCGCCAATGATAAAAGGTGTGTGTTATGAATTATTAGTTCATCTCGAATGTGTTCATGAGATATTCTCGACAAACATTGTCCGTTGTTGTTATAATGTAGCACCTACATGTCCTTAATGTCTCTGTACAACGAAATTGCTAGAATGTATACGCATGGCATTTGGCCTGTTTAGTTATCCAAGAGACTATTTTTGGTCACTTTATCATCTATGATAATACATAGTTGTGTTCCGAATAAGTTTATCTTACCATTTTATTTAAATAAGTGTTAGCAAGCAAATGTTTCCAACCAAATAAACAACTTCACATTGTAATGAGTATGCATCGTTACACATTGGAATCCTAATTCTCTATTGCACCTTGGTGCACAACCACTCCTAACCTCCAATCCCCATAGTCGGTGTACACTTTGGTTCATATCCCATTTTGAGCTTCTGAATCTCCCATTTTTTCATAAGGATAACAAATACGACTGAATATATGCTCACCCACAACTTGCAAGTTTTGACAACGTCTTATTTTTTTCATTGTGTTTCCACTGGTTGGTAGAAAAAATCTGGGAGGCGATCGATAAATGTATACAAATCGACTTGTCATTTGCCAATGGCTGCAATATGATGTTATATAAGATCATATAACATCACACTTAACTTTCCATTGACATAGAGGGGTATGGAATAATCTTATTAGGATTTCAACACCTTTAGTTCTATGTCCGTAGATCATTATTCATTTAAATGGAATACCGTTCAAGAATAAGATACCACTCACTTAAGATATAAAGTCATAATGTAACACACCGGCCCCGCAGGACCCGAGGTAGTTACCTCGGACCAATAATACTGTCCTCACAAACTACCACAAGCCTTTACCGCGCACTTTGTCCTCACTCATGCGCGCCCTGAGAAACTTCCCAGGGGGTCACCCATCCCAAGACTACTCCCGTGCGAGCACGCTTAACTTTGGAGTTCTTGGGTAATAAGCTCCCTTAAAAGGAGATGCACCTCTGTTGGTATGAGTAGTACTATTAATCCATTTATATTAAATCTCAAGTGTTACAATCACCCCCACTGAGGATCGCAACGTCCTCGTTGCGCCCTTGAACCAATCTCGAATCTCAATCAAATCCCAGAATCTTCCCCCGCTAAGTGCCCGCCCGATATCCAACGGGTCATCACACTGTCGCGGGGTTGCTCTGATACCACCTGTAACACCCCGGCCCAACCGGACCCGAGGTAGTTACTCCGGACCAATAGTACTATCCCCACAAACCACCACGAGCCTTTACCACGCACTTTGTCCTCACTCATGCGCGCCCTGAAAAACTTCCCAGGAGGTCACCCATCCCAAGACTACTCCCGTGCAAGCACGCTTAACTTTGGAGTTCTTGGGCAATGAGCTCCCTTAAAAGGAGATGCACCTCTGTTGGTATGAGTAGTACTATTAATCCGTTTATATTAAATCTCAAGTGTTACAATCACCCCCACTTAGGAACGCAACATCCTCGTTGCGCCCATAAACCAATCTCAAATCTCAATCAAATCCCAGAATCTTCCCCCGCTAAGTGTCCGCTCGATATCCAACGGGTCATCACACTGTCGCGGGGTTGCTCTGATACCACCTGTAACACCCCGGCCCCGCAGGACCCGAGGTAGTTACCTCGGACCAATAGTACTGTCCTCACAAACCACCACAAGCCTTTACCGCGCACTTTGTCCTCACTCATGCGCGCCCTGAGAAACTTCCCAGGGGGTCACCCATCCCAAGACTACTCCCGTGCGAGCACGCTTAACTTTGGAGTTCTTGGGTAATGAGCTCCCTTAAAAGGAGATGCACCTCTGTTGATATGAGTAGTACTATTAATCCGTTTATATTAAATCTCAAGTGTTACACATACATAGTTCTATTTCGAACACCTGCGTTTACTCATCTAGATCTTGATTAAATTTGCAACACTATTAGATCATTCAAACGTTTAGATGTTATGGATCGGATCGTAGTTGTAGACCTTGAGTATCATTGAAGAGCATGATTTGAATTACTTTTCTCAAGTGGAATTCATATTTCAACTTTAGTTATTTATTACTACCTTCATCCTAGCTTAAGTTTCTTATATAAAATGGCACAGTTATTTAGACAATATTAAAATAAGTTTATTTGAGTACATTTTTAGAAGTGGTTTTGATGGGTATATCATTTAATGAGGTCATTGATGATAAATGTGATGTTATAGGTGTATTGTTTTCAATATTCGGTGATTAACTTGTCATTTAGAATGCTAATTATTTCTTAAAATATAAATGAGACGCTTGAACTAAAACATCCATTGAGGAATGTGAGAAGTTTAGACCGGGACGAAGCGAGTATCTGCACATAAATACACTCGTGTGTGATATACTATATGTATAAAAGATAAGAAATTAACTCACTCTAAACTAGAAACTTTTTCTTGAAGAAATATCCTAGAAATGGTGTGGTAGAGGTTTCATCACTAAACTAGGTTTAACAGTACACCTATTACTATCATGTTATTTAAGAAAATTATATCTCGACTCCTACGTTACGGTGACGATCTTCTCCAAAAAAAACATATTTAGTTCGATGTCAATCATTTTATAAGGTTAAATGTTTTGATGAACTTCATTTTTCATTTCTTAAGAAAAGATAAGATATATTAAAAGTTGTGCATCACACCCTATTTTGCGTAAATAATACTCTCTCCGTTCCATTTTGGTTGTCCTACTTTCATTTTTGGGTTGTCCCAAAATGAATGTAATGTTTCCCTTTTTAGCAAGAAATATGTGGTCTTTATCATTTCACTTTATTCTACTCCTATCTCAACCATAACATTTACTTTTCAATCACTTTATTAATAATCGTGCCAAATTAACACAGGACAACCAATATGAAACAGAGGTAGTGGTATATCAATTTGCTAAATGTTGAAAGTTTGGTATAAAAAAATATCATGCTCAACCATTGATCGTTAGAAAGTATCCAATCGTTATTATGTGAAATTAATTGAATAAGCTAAAAGAGGTAACTCATAACTCATAGAAATCTTGTGCATGTATGTAATGTGTATTACCACCTTGCAGTGCAATAAATTCTATGAAGAACAAGACATTTAACAGTTGACAAGATGGTGCAGTTTCCAAAAAGCATTTACTTGGCTCTCCTAATCACTCTTGCTACAGGTATATCTACAATATATATATATTCTATAGCTTATATTTTGTTCATGAGGAACAAATATGTAATTTTGAGCGGAATGAAAAATCAATAAAGCACATAAGAAACACACAAATTTGTATCCGAGAGAGTTTGAAATTTATTTAAAAATATATAGATATGCTTAAGGAATTTTATTTATTTACAAAACCCGTTGGGTTGTACTAAAATATCAGAATCATTTATAAGTTAGAAAATGAAAAACCAGTACACAAAGTATATTATATGGATCTCTTAATACATATATATGATAGAACAATGATATTTGTATCTCCATTTTGGTAAGAATTTAATAGATGATAAGTCCGTATTTAGACACGCATTTGATGTATGTTGGGATTGGATTTTGATGGTTTTCCCAGCGTTAAGGTGTTGCAAGTCTCAATTTTAGCTCAAGTTATGTTTACCGGGCGTTGGTTCGAGTTTTGTGTCATTTGGAGTCAATATCAAGATTTTAAAGTTCGGTACCGGCGTTTGAGAAGAAATCGGAATGATTTGAGAAGCATTTGAGAATGATTTGATAGCTTTGGAGGTCACTTGAAGATTCACGATGAAGATTTGAAGGAAAAAGAGCTCTAGGATTGGCTACGGGGTCATAAGAAGATGAAAAGAGCTTGAAAACGACGATCAGGATGACCTTCTGTCAATCGTTCAAACATATCGCTTTGTAGAAACATCCAATGTACACGATTCAAGTTCCCTATGAAAGATAATTTCAAGGGATACAAATGATATGAAGACACCTTTGCGAGAATCTGAGAGGAAGAAGGTGAAAACAGACGATGAAGTCAGATGATCTCTGCTGCGATTTCAGAAAGACACCTTCCACCGTTTTGATCATATCGCTTGATTAGATGATTCAAATCACATTCGGCAACTTGGGGTGGATAGAGGACTTTATTATCTACAACTTTCATGAAGGAAGAACTTCCAAATTCGGAAGTTAAATAGGCAAGATCGTGCCCTCAAAGTCAGGCACGATCGTGCGTGAAGAGAAAGCACCGCGGAGTTACTGACAGCCAGGCACGATCGTGCTTGGAAGGAAGCACGATCGTGCCTGTCCAAAATGCGTGTTTTTGCTCCGGAGGCACGATTGAAGGCACGATCGTGCCTGGCATCGTGCCTGGCCCCGAAAATCCTAATTTAGCTCAAATTTCACCCGATTTTTCTATTTAAACAGCCAGTAAACCCCCGTTTTCAAGGGGGGGAGCTTAGAGAGAGTGCCTAGCACGGAATTTAGAGGGGTTTTCAGCCTTGTTCATCAATCTTTTGGTATTCTTTGTAAGTTCCATCTTTTTAATTAATGGCAATTACTTCTATTCTTCCCAATTCTATTGATTCTTCAATTATGAATTGTGAGTAGTTTTAATTAGGGATTTGGGATTGATGAAGAAGTTGATCATGATGTATGGCTAGATTCTTGATGGGTTAATTGCATGAATGCCGTTTAATTTGTGATTGAATAATTTAATTGATATCTTTTGTAACCTAGAACCGCGGCTAGAATTACAATTGCTTGTAGAATAAATTAAGAGAGATCTAATTTATTCTAGGACACATTCACACACACTTAATCGTTCGCTAAGAGATTAGTAGCGATTAAGGGGCCGTAAGCTCGCTCATCTTGGCAATAATTTAGGATCTTGTCGCATGAGAGATCAGCCTGGTCCCCTAATTTATTATACTCTACGCCGCGAGAGCGGTAAGAACTTAGTAGTGATTAGCTAGGCTCAATTAAATTAATTTCATGTAATTAGGCCCGATCAGCCAGAAATCTGGTTACCCCGGAATCAATCCCTGTTCCCTTCGTCATTAATTAGAAAGAACCCCCTAGTTTAATCGTTTTATTTGCATTTTTATTTTCCAGCAACCAATCTCGCACGACACATTTTTATTTATTTCTTTTTAATCGCTGAATGTAGTTAATCTTTATTTCCCTTTTGTCCGTCCCTGTGGAGACGATACTCGTACTTACACCAATATATTACAATCTATTTTAAGTGCGAGAAAACACACATCAATAGACAATAATTAAAACCATATTTATTCGTGTCTCACTAAACGAATTGTATTCCACACAGAAACATTCAGCATGCAAATGTGTCAGTACTTTTTAATATATAGTTAGTAATAATTATGTTGTTCTTCATATACAACACTCATATATTTGTTTGCAGTTAACCTTATGATTCCGGAAAATCTCTATGTCAACGGTGATAAAACTTGCTATGTTGATCCGGTAGATAAACATCTCCCATGTGAAGGTGCAGTTCCGTTGGGGCAAATTTGTATACCCACATGTATTAAGCAATTTGGGCCAGGTTCATCTGGAACGTGTTCATGGGATACTCCTGACAAACATTGTCGCTGTAATTATGTAGCACCTACATGCCCTTAATTTTTCTTTATAAGCAATTGTAATAATGTACCCACATTCCATTTTGTTAGTTTAGTTATAAAAAGGAAACTTTGTTTTCCCATTGTCGCCAATGATAAAAGGTGTGTTATGAATTATCCGTTCATCTCGAATGTGTTCATGAGATATTCTCGACAAACATTGTACGTTGCTGTTATAATGTAGCACCTACATGTCCTTAATGTCTCTGTGCAAGGAAATTGCTAGAATGTATACGCATGGCATTTGGCTTGTTTAGTTATCCAAGACACTATTTTTGGTCACTTTATCATCTATGATAATACATAGTTGTGTTCCGAATAAGTTTCTCTTACCATTTTATTTAAATAAGTGTTAGCAAGCAAATGTTTCCAAGCAAATAAACAACTTCACATTGTAATGAGTGTGCATCGTTACACATTGGAATCCTAATTCTCTATTGCACCTTGGTGCACAACCAATCCTAACCTCCAATCCCCATAGTCGATGTACACTTTGGTTCATATCCCATTTTGTACTTCTGAATCTCCCATTTGTTCATAAGGATAACAAATATGACTGAATATATGCTCACCCACAACTTGCTAGTTTTGACGTCTTATTTTTTTCATTGTGTTCCCACTGGTTGGTAGAAAAAATCTGGGAGGCGATCGATAAATGTATACAAATCGACTTGTCATTTGCCAATGGCTGCAATATGATGTTATATAAGATCATATAACATCACACTAAACTTTCCATTGGCATAGAGGGTGTGGAATAATCTTATTAGGATTTCAACACCTTTAGTTCTATGTCCGTATATCATTATTCATTTAAATGGAATACCGTTCAAGAATAAGATACCACTCACTTAGGATATAAAGTCATACATAGTTCTATTTCGAACACCTGCGTTTACTCATCTAGATCTTGATTAAATTTGCAACACTATTAGATCATTCAAACGTTTAGATGTTATGGATCGGATCATAGTTGTAGACCTTGAGTATCATTGAAGAGCATGATTTGAATTACTTTTCTCGAGTGGAATTCATATTTCAACTTTAGTTATTTTTTACTACCTTCATCCTAGCTTAAGTTTCTTATATAAAATGGCACAATTATTTGGACAATATTAAAATAAGTTTATTTGAGTACATTTTTAGAAGTGGTTTTGATGTGTATATCATTTATTGAGGTCATTGATGATAAATGTGATGTTATAGGTGTATTGTTTTCAATATTCGGTGATTAACTTGTCATTTAGAATGCTAATTATTTCTTAAAATATAAATGAGACGCTTGAACTAAAACATCCGTTGAGGAATGTGAGAAGTTTAGACCGGGACGAAGCGAGTATCTGCACATAAATACACTCGTGTGTGGTATACTATATGTATAAAAGATAAGAAATTAACTCACTCTAAACTAGAAACTTTTTCTTGAAGAAATATCCTAGAAATGGTGTGGTAGAGGTTTCATCACTAAAGTAGGTTTAACAGTACACCTATTACTATCATGTTATTTAAGAAAATTATATCTCGACTCCTACGTTACGATGATGATCTTCTCCTAAAAAAACATATTTAGTTCGATGTCAATCACTTTATAAGGTTAAATGTTTTAATGAACTGCATTTTTCATTTCTTAATAAAAGATATGAAAATTAAAAGTTGTGCATTACACCCTATTTTGCGTAAATAATACTCTCTCCGTTCCATTTTGGTTGTCCTACTTTCCTTTTTTGGTTGTCATTTGTCCCAAATGAATGTCATGTTTCCCTTTTTAGCAAGAAATATGTGGTCTTTATCATTTCATTTTATTCTACTCCTATCTCAACCATAACATTTACTTTTCAACCACTTCATTAATAATCGTGCCAAATTAACACAGGACAACCAATATGAAATAGATGTAGTGGTATATCAAATTGCTAAATGTTGAAAGTTTGGTATAAAAAAATATCACGCTCAACCATTGATCGTTAGAAAATATCCAATCGTTATAATGTGAAATTAATTGAATAAGCTAAAAGAGGTAACTTATAATTAAATTATAGAAATCTTGTGCATGTATGTAATGTGTATTACCACCTGTATAAAAGCGCTTGCAGTGCAACAAATTCTACGAAGAACAAGACATTTAACAGTTGACAAGATGGTGCAGTTTCCAAAAATCATTTACTTGGCTCTCCTAATCACTCTTGCTACAGGTATATCTACAATGTATATATTCTATTGCTTATGTTTTGTTCATGAGGTAGCGCCAAATATGTAACTTTGAGTGGAATGAAAAATCAATAAAGCACATAAGAAACACACAAATTTGTATTCGATAGAGTTTGAAATTTATTTTAAAATATATAGATATGCTTAAGGAATTTTATTTCTTTGCAAAACCTGTTGGGGTGTACTAAAATATCAGAATGATTTATAAGCTAGAAAATGAAAAAACAGTACACAAAGTATATTATATGGATCTCTTATTACATATATATGATTAAACAATGATATTTGTATCTCCATTTTGGTAAGAATTTAATAGACAATAATTAAAACCATATTTATTCGTGTCTCACTAAGCGAATTGTATTCCACACAGAAACATTCATCATGCAAATGTGTCAGTACTTTTTAATATATACTCCCTCTGTCCCGGAAAGAAGTTCTCAGTCACTATTCATTGGTCAACTTGAATCACTCCTAATCCTTTACTTTATATATTAATTTCTTATCAAACTTAAATTTTCTTGACCAGGTTTTGTAGCGGTTTTAATGTAGTTTCTGAATATGTAAATTTTATTTACTAAAAATAATCTGAGTGTGAACAGGGATCGAGTTGCTTTATCGTCAGTCAAACATCGTAAACCGAACGGGAAATTCTTTAGGGGACAGAGGGAGTAGTTAGTAATAATTATGTTGTTCTTCATATACAACACTCATATATTTGTTTGCAGTTAACCTTATGATTCCGGAAAATCTCTATGTCAACGGTGATAAAACTTGCTATGTTGATCCGGTAGATAAACATCTCCCATGTGAAGGTGCAGTTCCGTTGGGGCAAATTTGTATACCCACATGTATTAAGCAATTTGGACCAGGTTCATCTGGAACGTGTTCATGGGATACTCCTGACAAACATTGTCGCTGTTATTATGTAGCACCTACATGCCCTTAATTTTTCTTTATAAGCAATTGTAATAAGGTACCCACATTCCATTTTGTTAGTTTAGTTATAAAAAGGAAACTTTGTTTTCCCATTGTCGCCAATGATAAAACATGGTGTGTGTTATGAATTATTAGTTCATCTCGAATGTGTTCATGAGATATTCTCGACAAACATGGTGCGATGTTGTTATAATATAGCATCCACCTGTCCTTAATGTCTCTGTGCAAGGAAATTGCTAGAATGTATATGCATGGCATTTGGCTTGTTTAGTTATCCAAGAGACTATTTTTGGTCACTTTATCATCTATGATAATACATAGTTGTCTTCCGAATAAGTTTCTCTTACCATTTTATATAAATAAGTGCTAGTAAGTAAATGTTTCCAACCAAATAAACAACTTCACATTGTAATGAGTGTGCATCGTTACACATTGGAATCCTGATTCTCTATTGCACCTTGGTGCACAGTACAACCACTCTTAACCTCCAATCCCCATAGTCGGTGTACACTTTGGTTCATATCCCATTTTGTACTTCTGAATCTCCCATTTGTTCATAAGGACAACAAATACGACTGAATATAAGCTCACTCAAAACTTGCTAGTTTTGATAACATCTTATATTTTTCATTGTGTTTTTACTGGTTGGTAGAAAAAATCTGGGAGGCGATCGTTAAACGTATACCAATCGACTTATCATTAGCCAATGACCGCAATATGATGTTATCTAAGATCTTATAACATCACACTAAGATTTCCATTGGCATAAAGGGGTGTGGAATAATCTTATTAGGAATTCAACACCTTTAATTCTATGTCTGTAGATCATTATTCATTTAAATGGAATACCGTTTAAAAATAACATACCACTCGCTTATGATATAAAGTCATAGATATTTCTATACCGAGCATCTGCATTTGTTCATCTAGATCTTGATTAAATTTGCAACACTATTAGATCATTCAAACGTTTAGATGTTATGGATCGGATCATAGTTGTAGACCTTGAGTATCATTGAAGAGCATGAGTGAATTACTTTTCTCGAGTGGAATTCATATTTCAACTTTAATTTAGTTATTTTTTACTACCTTCATACTAGCTTAAGTTTCTTGTTGAAATTGGCACAATCATTTGGACAATATTAAAATAAGATTATTTGAGTACATTTTTAGAAGTGGGTTTGATGGGTATATCATGTAATGAGGTCATTGATGATAAATGTGATGTTATGGGTGTTTTGTGTTCAATATTCGGTGATTAACTTGTCATTTAGAATGCTAATTATTTCTTAAAATGTAAATGAGACGCTTGAACTAAAACATCCATTGAAGAATGTGAGAAGTTTAGGCTGGGATGAAGCGAGTATCTACACATAAATACACTCGTATGTGGTATACTATATGTATAAAAGATAAGAAATTAACTCACTCTAAACTAGAAACTCTTTCTTGAAGAAATATCCTAGAAATGGTGTGGTAGAGGTTTCATCACTAAACTAGGTGTAACAGTACACCTATTACTATCATGTTATTTAAGAAAATTATATTTGGACTCCTACGTTACGATGATGATCTTCTCCTAAAAAACATATGTAGTTCGATGTCAATCGTTTTATAAGGTTAAATGCTTGAATGAACTGCATTTTTATTTCTTAAGAAAAGATATGATAAATTAAAAGTTGTGCATCACACTCTATTTTACGTAAATAATACTTTCTCATTTCTATTTTGGTTGTCCTACTTTCTTTTTTGGGTTGTCCCAAAATGAATGTCATGTTTCCCTTTTTGACAAGAAATATGTGGTCTTTATCATTTCACTTTATTCTACTCCAATCTCAACCATAACATTTACTTTTCAACCACTTTATGAATAATCGTGCCAAATTAACACAGGACAAACAATATGAAACAGAGATAGTGGTATATCAAATTGCCAAATGTTGAAAGTTTGGTTTAAAAAAATATCATGCTCAACCGTTGATCGTTAGAAAATATCCAATCGTTATTATGTGAAATTAATTGAATAAGCTAAAAGAGGTAACTCATAACTCATAGAAAGCTTATGCATGTATGTAATGTGTATTACCACCTGTATAAAAGCGCTTGTAGTGCAACAAATTCTACGAAGAACAAGACATTTAACAGTTGACAAGATGGTGCAGTTTCCAAAAGGCATTTACTTGGCTCTCCTAATCACTCTTGCTACAGGTATATCTACGATATATTCTATAACTTATGTTTTGTTCATGAGGTAGCGCCAAATATGTAACTTTGAGTGGAATGGAAAATCAATAAAGAACATAAAAAACACACAAATTTGTATCCAAAAGAGTTTGAAATTTATTTAAAAATATATAGATATGCTTAAGGAATTTTATTTCTTTACAAAACCTTTTAGTGTGTACTAAAATATTAGAATGATTTATAAGCTAGAAAATGAAAAATCAGTACACAAAGTATATTATATGGATCTCATAAAACCATATTTATTCGTGTCTCACTAAACGAATTGTATTCCACACAGAAACATTCAGCATGCAAATGTGTTAGTACTTTTTAATATCTAGTTAGTAATTATGTTTTTCTTCATATACAACACTCATATATTTGTTTGCAGTTAATCTTATGATTCCGGAAAATCTCTATGTCAACGGTGATAAAATTTGATATGTTGATCTGATAGATAAACATCTCCCGTGTGAAGGTGCAGTTCCGTTGGTGCAAATTTGTATACCCACATGTATTAAGCAATTTGGACCAGGTTCATCTAGAACGTATTCATGGGATACTCCTGACAAACATTGTCGTTGTCATTATGTAGCACCTACATGCCCTTAATTTTTCTTTATAAGCAATTGTAATAATGTACCCACATTCCATTTTTGTTAGTTTAGTTATAAAAAGGAAACTTTTTTTTCCCATTGTCGCCAATGATAAAGGTGTGTGTTATGCATTATTGGTTCATCTCGAATGTGTTCATGAGATATTCTCGACAAACATTGTACGTTTTTGTTATAATGTAGCACCTACATGTCCTTAATGTCTCCGTGCAAGGAAATTGCTAGAATGTATATGCATGGCTTTTCGCTTGTTTAGTTATCCAATAGACTATTTTTGGTCACTTTATCATCTATGATAATACATAGTTGTGTTCCGAATAAGTTTCTCTTACCAAATAAACAACTTCACATTGTAATGAGTGTGCATCGTTACACATTGGAATCCTAATTCTCTATTGCACCTTGGTGCACAACCACTCCTAACCTCCAATCCCCATAGCCGGTGTACACTTTGGTTCATATCCCATTTTGTACTTCTGAATCTCCCATTTGTTCATAAGGATAACAAATACGACTAAATATATGCTCACTCACAACTTGCTTGTTTTGACAGCGTCTTATATTTTTCATTGTGTTTCTACTGATTGGTAGAAACAATCTGGGAGGCGATCGATAAACGTATACAAATCGACTTATCATTAGCCAATGACCGCAATATGATGTTATATAAGATCTTATAACATACACTAAGCTTGCTATTGGCATAGAGGGGTGTGGAATAATCTTATTAGGATTTCAACACCTTTCGTTCTATGTCCGTAGATCATTATTCATTTAAATGGAATACCGTTCAAGAATAAGATGCCACTCGCTTAGGATATAAATTCATACATAGTTCTATTTCGAACACCTGCGTTTACTCATCTAGATCTTGATTAAATTTGCAACACTATTAGATCATTCAAACGTTTAGATGTTATGGATCAGATCATAGTTGTAGACCTTGAGTATCATTGAAGAGCATGATTTGAATTACTTTTCTCGAGTGGAATTCATATTTCAACTTTAGTTATTTATTACTACCTTCATCCTAGCTTAAATTTCTTATTGAAATTTGCACAATTATTTGGACAATATTAAAATAAGTTTATTTGAGTACATTTTTAGAAGTGGATTTGATGGGTATATCATATAATGAGGTCATTGATGATAAATGTGATGTTATAGGTGTATTGTTCTCAATGTTCGGTGATTAACTTGTCATTTATAATGCTAATTATTTCTTAAAATATATATGAGACGCTTGAACTTAAACATCCATTGAGGAATGTGAGAAGTTTAAGCTGGGACGAAGCGAGTATCTACACATAAATACACTCGTATGTGGTATACTATATGTATAAAAGATAAGAAATTAACTCACTCTAAACTAGAAACTTTTTCTTGAAAAAATATCCTAGAAATGGTGTGGTAGAGGTTTCGTCACTAGGTTTAACAGTACACCTTTTTTTTAACCCGGAAGGCAAACCACTAATATCAGTGGGGCAAATGTCGGGGGATCATTTGTTTAACAGTACACCTATTACTATCATGTTTTTTAAGAAGATTATATCTCGACTCCTACATTACGATGATGATCTTATCCTAAAAAAACATATATAGTTCGATGTCAATCATTTTATAAGGTTAAATGTTTTAATAACTGCAGTTTTTATTTCTTAAGAAAAGATATGATAAATTAAAAGTTGTGCATCACACCCTATTTTACATAAATAATACTCCCTCCGTTCCATTCTGGTTGTCCTAATATCCTTTTTGGGTTGTCCCAAAATGAATGTCGTGTTTCCCTTTTTGGCAAGAAATATGTGGTCTCTATCATTTCACTTTATTCTACTCCGATCCAATCTCAACCATAACATTTACTTTTCAACCACTTTATTAATAATCGTGTCAAATTAACATAGGACAACCAATATGGAACATGGGTAGTGGTATATCAAATTGCCAAATGTTGAAAGTTTTGTAAAAAAAAATCATGCTCAACCATTGATAGTTAGAAAATATCCAATCGTTATTATGTGAAATTAATTGAATAAACTAAAAGAGGTAAATCATAACTCATTGAAATCTTGTGCATGTATGTAATGTGTATTACCACCTGTATAAAAGCGCTTGTAGTGCAACAAATTCTTTGAAGAATAAGACATTTAACAGTTGACAAGATGGTGCAGTTTCGAAAATGCATTTTATTTGTTGAGATAGTTGGCGCCTCTCACGCAGCTTATTAGATGTAATTTAATAGGTAGCGCAGCGCAGCTTGTACAACTACTTAGATAGTTATCACATACTCAATTGTAAACGTATAAATACGGAATGAATATCAGAGAGATATTAACGTGGAAACATATCGTCTTCCAACTATACAGTATATGGAGCATCAGATATCATAAAGAAACAGTTATGCATCACCGCATATGTTTTTCTCTTAATTTAAAAATATTATAGTTGTGAATTTTGGTTTTATCCTTGAATTGTGTCAATACTTAGCTTCCGGTGCATGAAAGCTTGTATTTTTCTATTAAAATATTATACCCGAATTTTAATGAACAAAAGGCCCTGCCATAGTTACAACTACTTACAAGTAATTGACGTAATTGTGGCAATCTGCATTCATACATTCATACATTTGGTCTTTGTCAGAACAATGGCCCATACTTTTAGTCTATGAAGATTGAAAATATGTATTTATAAATTGATATTCACATGAAAAATAAATAATACTTTTGAAATGTTTTAGAGATTTTAAAGTGGTTAATCTTTTAATGTTGTGGAATTGTGCTTGAAATGACTAAACTGATAAAATCTACTAAATTAAAATATTTTATACGCAACTATTGTTGGCTCTAACATTTATAGGAGTTGTACTAATTACAAAAAAATCCCTTTATTAAACTAGAAAATAAAGGATTTGTCAAGTAAGATCCAAAATGAACTGATTCGTTGAGTCTTTGTCTCTAAAAATTGAATAATTGCTCGAAGCTACCGAATTATGAAGATATTATGTTAAAATACATTATGTATTATATTACTACAGAGTATGGATCAAATAAAAAGTGCTTCCTAGGTAAAAATAAGAACTAATCTTGGCCATTGATGTGAAAAAATGGATGGAAAAGATCAATTTTGAGGTAGGAAACGCGGTGGCATATTTGTAATTACGAAGAACTTTTATTGAAAATATTATAACAAATGTGCATGATCATAGTCAAAAAGTGCACACGTAGAGCACAAAAGTGCAATACGGTACAAAATAAAAAGTGCACAAGCTGGAAAAGTTTTACAATCTTTTTTGACACGCATGAGTGCACATTTAATGAGTAACTATCCACTTTATAGTATAAACGTTTGCACATTTTTTGAAATCATCTCTTGTGTTTAAAGTTCATCTAATCCATCCATTTTCAAGTGATGGAAGGCCAAGATTTGTTCTCACTTTTCATGAGAAGACTACTTTTTACTTGAACCAATCCCTATTACTACATATGTCCCAAATTCATTTTCAAATAATTATTGACCAGTTTGATTGACAATAGCACACAAAAATATCTATTCAAGTACGTACAAAAAACGAAATCATATATCATTAAAAAAGTCAAACTCCAAAAAACATTAGAAACCTAAATTTATCATCTTAATTGATGATACTAATATGCTAAACAATAGGTAAATAAAATGGTTACAAAATATTAAAAGAAACTCAGAAGAAGCGACATGTTTAAGTTATAAGTCATATTAAATTAAAGCTCACCTTTGTTATTTTAACACGTGATTTTAGCTATTTTGTTACTCCGTATAAACTTATGGTAGATATGGATTCATCAACAATCTTAATTATACTCCGTACTATTTAGTTCAAAGACCAATGTCAATGGAAGATGTTTATTATATGTAGTGACTAGCAACTACATATACCATAACAATGAATAGTTGATTGGAATATCAACATACTTTGATTCAAGATAAGTTTAACTTGAGGGTTTAATATGAAATGTTGTTGTTCCAATATAAATTGCAATTGAGTATTGATGAAAAATTGTATTGTCGGGCATTGATGATAAATTGTACGTATTTTTGGGCATTCAGTCTTGCGCATTGCGAGTAAAAGGCGCTAGTATGATGATAAGGCTTGGCTCATGGAAACTCAAGATTTGACGGCGGCAACCACATTTACAACAGCTTTGATAATTGAGGGGTGAAATTTACAAACTCAAAAACATGGGGACGTACTACATTTTAATGTGGGTACTATTTGAGGGGTTGAAAGTGCGATTATCCTAAAACTGAATAAGTTGATCGATTTGTAGTATATATATTACACGTGGATCATGATATTCAATTGCATGCTTATATTGTGCTACCAATACATAGATTTAATACTAATGGCGGCCAAAAAGTCTCGGAACCCTGAGCTCATCAGGGGCGTCGGCACCTTCTCAAGGTCGAAGATGTACCACAAGAGGGGTCTTTGGGCAATCAAAGCCAAAAACGGCGGAAAATTTCCTCACCACGAAAAGAAGATCGCCGAAGCACCGGTGGCCGAGAAGCCACCGAAGTTTTACCCCGCCGACGATGTTAAGAAGCCACTCGTCAACAAGCATAAACCTAAACCAACTAAGCTTAGGTCCAGTATCACTCCGGGAACAGTTCTGATTATCCTCGCCGGTCGATTTAAGGGAAAGAGGGTTGTGTTCCTAAAGCAACTCGCGTCTGGGCTTCTTCTTATCACTGGCCCATTCAAGATCAACGGCGTTCCTCTGAGGCGCGTGAATCAAGCTTATGTGATTGCAACCTCAACGAAAGTTGACATTTCTGGTGTAAATTTGGAGAAGATTGACGATAAGTACTTCGCTAAGAAGGGAGAAAAGAAGAAGAAGAAGACCGAAGGAGAGTTCTTTGATGCAGACAAAGAGGAGAAGATTGCCCTACCTCAAGAGAAGAAGGATGACCAGAAGGAAGTTGATGCCGTTCTGATTAAAGCAATTGAGTCAGTTCCAGATTTGAAGACTTATTTGGGTGCAAGATTCTCCCTGAAGGAAGGCATGAAACCCCATGCTCTAGTTTTTTAGAGAAAAGTCATCACCATTTGATTATCTTATTCTGAAAGTGAAAATTTTCTTGTTTCCTAATGATTTTTATCTTGTTCAACCTGAATTTTGTTTTAATATGCAGTATTTTACAATTTATATTGCTAAAAAAAAAAAAAAAAAAAAAAAAAAAAACATTTTTTTTATCCTGGAAGGTAAACCACCCGCAGGTGGGGTAAATGTCGGGGAACATTTACCGGGTTTTATTAAGAAAAGTGAAAACATACAAAAAGAGAGGGGGACTAGACCAAAACATAACATGCAATATACCGTTGTACAATGAGCGCGTACTGTATAACTGGGTGTACAGTGTATGATCTCGTATATTCATGCTTCTAAGACGTGACGTACTTTTGTTAAAACGTACTTGCATGGTGGGGGCGGTTAACTTTTCCAGAGATGTGAGAAATAATTAACTTTTCCATATTTTAAGACTTCGCCATATTTTAAGTAGAGATGGTACCAGGGCAGATCGGGAACGGTTATGCATATAACCGTACCCGCCCCATTGAGTAACTTCCCCGAATCCCCAATCCGTAACAGTCCCATTACTCAACGGATATTCTTTATCCAAACCATAACTGCACCAATGTGTAACGATTATAACCGCGGGTCATTGATATTTTAATATAAATATTGTAATTTTAAAAGGAAAATAAATGGTATCGCCTAGATGACTCTAGACGTGAGATGCCACTTAAAAGTTTTGTGCATCTACAAGACAAGAAAAAGACAATCTAACTTAATTTGAACCTAAAAATACTTAAATTGAAAAAAAAAAATCAAGAAAAAATATGACAATAACCAAATGAGACTATTAAAATCAATTATGAACTTTCATTCATAATCCGTACATTATAGTTAGTACATCCATATATACACAATGAAAAGAGAAAAATATTATCTTTTATTTATTGTGGGACAAATATATATAGAAAAAATGTAATAAAAATATAAATGAATATAAACGGGGCGGGTAATGGGACAGACACATATAAAATCGTAACAACTCTGTTACCCATAAAACTAAAACGGGTATTCCCCGCCCCATACTCATTATCCAGTCATCAATATGGTTTTTCTCACTATGACAGGAGCGATTCAGTTGGGGGTATTCATTGGACTGGTCACAATTGTCATCTCTAGCTTTAAGGCATCGTCATATTTTTTACTTTTGAAATAAGTATTGTGTAGTACTCCATGTTACTTTCTATTTGCAGAATTATGGTGTCATACAACCTGCCTAAGTCCAAACACGTGAATAGTTTTAGTAATTGCACACATGATAAGTCCATATCTTGACACACATTTGATGTGTGTTGAGATTTGCGTTTATTAGTTTTTCTAGCTTAAATATGTCACGAAACACCTAAATAGCCGAAGTCATGGTTTACTGGGCTTTGGTTTGCATTTGGTGTTTTAAGAATTAATATCAAGAAATTGAGCCTGACACGGTGTTGGAGAATTATGTGAGACACATCTAAGTTAGTGAGAAGTATTGCAGGTCCACAATTCATTGAAGGAGTGATCTTGAAATCAAGGATCAAGTACGAGATCAAACAGGAACGAATAGAGCTTGAAAACGGCAATAAGCTAGAATTACGTTTTGTCAATCGTTCGAGCATATCTTTTGTCGAAACATACAAAGATAAGATTAAAGTTTCATATGAAAGATAATTTAAAGGTTTACAAATCATATGAAGACATCGTGACGAGAATGTGAGAGGATCAAGGAGAAACAAACGAGGAAGTCAGGTAATTGCTATTGAGATTTCAGGGTGCGGCCTTCCACTATTTTATTCATGTCTTTTGATTGGATGATCAAATACCAGTTTTGCAAGTTGTAGTGGATAGAAGACTTCATTAGACGCAACTTTGGTGGAAAAAAACATAGTCAAATTCGGACGAAAAAGATGCATGGCGTGCGCCCGAAGTACGCATGCCGTGTGCGGAAGAAGAAATCACGTAGAGGCTACTAGAGGCCGCACACGCCTTGCACTACCATTTTGTGCATTTTAGCTCCAGACGAACAGACGCCACACACTTCATGCCTGACTGCCTGCACTCCAGGCGTCCTTTTTCGGCAAGAGTTGCTCCGTTTTCTATTTAAACAGCCTGTAAACCCCCTGTTTTGGAGAGAGAGCTTAGAGAGAGTGTCTAGCACGAAATATGAGAGCTTTCCAACCTTGGATCTTTAATATTCTGGGATTATTTTTAAGTTCTATTTTTTTAATGATAATTAATTCTTTCCTTCTCAATTCTATTGATCTTTCAATTATGAATTGTGAATACATTTAATTAAGGATTTGAGATTGATGAAGGGGGTGTTAATCATGATTTAGGATACGTTCTTGAGGGTTTAATTGTGTGTTAATTATTTAATTTATGTTTAAATAACTTAATTAATATCTTTTGTAACCCGGAATGGCCGCTAGGATTATGATTGCACATAAAATTATTTAAGAGAGGTCTAAATTATTCTAGGACACTTTCACACACTTAATCGTACGCTAAGAAATTAGTAACGATTAGGGAATCGTGCGCTCGCTCATTTTGGAAATAATTTGGAACTTGTCGCATGAGAGATCAGTCTGGTTCTCTAAATTATTGTACCTTACGCCACGAGAGCGGTAAGAACTTAGTATTGACCTGCGTTGCTCAATTAAATAATTTTCATGTGTTTAAGTCTGATCAGCCCTGAAATCTGATTGCGGGCTCCCGAAATCAATTCATATTCCCTTCCTTCATTAATTAGAAAGAACCTTTAATTTAGCTTTATTTTTGCATTAATTAATTTCCGAACAAAATCAAATCTCATTTATTTTATTTATTTATTTTTAATCACTTAATTTATTTAATACATAATTCTCTTTTTCCATCCCTGTGGAGACGATACTCGTACTTATACTCTATACTGCTACACATATTTTAAGTGTGAGGAAACTAACATCAACACACGTATTAATTTGAGAAAATCGCATTTTTAGTCCCTGAAATAGTTACCATATTGAAACGTCAGACCCGTGTTCCGAGTTTGTAAATGTTACCACTTAATTGTCCAAATTGTTGTAAATGTGGTTCTTTGAGGGGTGAAATTTACAGCGTGGGCGAGAAGTACGTACATCTCATCCTCCAAAGGATCACATTTACTACAATTTGGACAATTGAGGGTGAACATTTACAATCTCCGAAACACGGATCTTACGTTTCAATACGATGACTATTTAAGGGACTAAAAGTGTGATTTTCTCTTTTTGTACACAAAATCTATACATAAATCGTACACATGTGTGTTCACATGCAACTGCTGACTTTTTCTAAAAGAAATATCTATTTACACATACAATTAGGGGCGTGTTCAATTTGCCCATATACAAATGCAGTCCAGTTTTGAAAAATTACAATTGTTGGTGTACGGTTGTGTACTACTATAATTAATTCAATAATGCTTGATGTACTCACTCTTATACTCACCTTATACCCACCATGTTTGTGGAGGTATTTTTTTGTCTGTGAACCCGATTCATAGACAATATTTTGTTTGTGCAAAATATTGTCTGTGAGCCAGGGTTCACAGACAAAAAAAAAAACACTTCACAAACATAGGTGGGTACAAAAGTGGGTATAAGAGTGGGTACAAAGATCATTTTTGTAATTATATATATGCACAAATGTAATTTTCCTTTTTTTTATTTGTGTCCACGTTTTAGGAGTTGTCGTGCAGGGTGCAAAAGCTAATTGGGTTTCTAAATAGTAAAAGTGCACGTAATTTAATTAAGAATACACTTGTTACTTTTTGTAGAATACAATATGAGCCAAATAAATTCTTCTGGATGACTAAAAGAGCAAAATGGCTTGTGGTTCCATTACTATAATAGTTTCATTGCAAAGAGAAATTAAGGGCATTTAGGTGCTACAAAATAACAACGGCAATGTTTATCAGGAGTATCCCACGAACATGTCCCAGATGAACCTGGTCCAAATTGCTTAATACATGTGGGTATACAAATTTCCCCCAATCCGTCACCTTCACATGGAAGATTTTTTTGTTTTGGATCAACGTAGCAAATTCTGTCACCGTTTACGTAGACATTTTCAGGAATGATCATGTGAACTGCAAACAATTATATAAGTGTGATGAAATTAGTGCAATATAAGTATAATCTGGATATTAAAAAGTGGCATATTCACGAGGTTTTTCTTGAAAATATCATTTAGGGGCACACAAAATCGGACCGAAAGCAACCCTCGAAGTATAAAGTAATACGTAAATGATTTCTTACCAAAATTTATATTCAAAAAGCATGTTTTACAGTAGCACAAAAACATAGGTAAATGATTCGTAAAAGAAAGGTGAAATGATACTGCAAAACTACATGTTTTAGGAGAGTAATGTTTTAGTGAAATGATATATACCTGCAGCAATTGTAATTAGGAGAGCCAAATAAATGTTGATAGGATAGTAGTGTGTCATCTTTGCAATCGTATAAGAGCTTGTGCTTGAAAGGATTTGTTGCACCACAGGCCTTTTTATAGGTGTTAATACACACTACTCGCACCCATTTGGATAGTAAGTTATGACTTCCCTCGTTTAGCTTATTTAAATTTGTAGAATAATAATGACAAGATATTCTGTCACGTGAAATGGACGAGCATGATTTCTTACCAAAATTTCAAAAATTGGATTTGATATACTTACTATAAGAGATGTAAAATAATATCAAGTACTTTTTATTTAAATAATGACGACTAGTCATGCACGAATTGTGATTTATTAAATCTTGTCTTGCGGAGTGAAAATTGTAGCTCATTTAAAACATGGAGTTATATAGGGGTGTTTGGATCTGATTCTTAAAACTGTTTCTGCTCCCTGAGGGGGCAGAAGCAGAAGTTGGAGTGTTTGGGTAAAAGTGTAGAAGTAATTCTGGTGCTCTTTTTTACTCCTAGAATCAGTTTTTTAGAAACTGAGGTGACCAGCTTCTGGAAACTGATTCTGATTCTGCTTTAAAAAAGAAGCAGAAGCAGAATCAGTTCCAAACACCCCCATACTCCGTACTTTTTTGTGGTCAATAACATGTACGTAGGATGTTTTTAAATGTATTGAAAAAATCTTGTATACTCCGTTTTATGGTCAGTTAAATCTAGTCTGATTTGATCTGGTATAAACTGATCTGATCTGGAAAAATTAGTTCTCTGTATTTTATAATTATTGAAGTCTAGACTAATCTTATTTGATTTGTTTTAGTTTGATCTAGTCTGGATTAATCTATTTAAATTTGGTCTAGAATTAAAAACAAATTAAGTAAAACATGGGTACCTAAACTTTTATTGGTGTTAGAACTTAGAATATTCTTCAATCTGCACTAGTAGCATTAACGAAAACTAGTGTTGTACTAACATGTTAATTGAGTAATTATTGGTTTTTATAATTTCAATAAAACATTGCTATCATTATTATATTGTTTATTTACCTACTAATAATTGTGTGACCATATATCTTAATAATTCTCATGACAAGGAAATCCGCATTTCATGAATTGTGATTGAAAATTGTAGGATTTATTCTCTAGAATAAATTGTAATAAATAAATATTACTAAGTTACGTTTTTATCCACCATTTTTCCACGTTTAATATTAGAGAATTTTTTCTACATTGATCATACGTACTTTAGAATATATATTAGGTGTCAAGTATTTTTGTATTCTTGTCCACACGAGAAATCTGAAACGTAGGGTGCAGTGGTCGAACGAGTTCACCTATTTAATTTATGAATTCCATTCTTCCCATAATAGAAAATTGAACTCATTCATTCACATAGAATGACCACATTGAATTGCTCACCAATTGTATATCAGTTTTTAAATAATTATTAAATAATAAATTATGGGAATATGAGACAACTCTTCATTAAAAGTCTTGACACCGAAAACGTCCAATATTCCTCATGGGAATATTAGTATGATAGGTTCGATGTGTGCATCATTTTAAAATGAGCATAAAACAGTACCAAATGAGCATACAAAATTTACAAAATAAATATCAAAAAATTCAAAAGATATTTGTGTATGCCTATGATTTTGGGCGTTATACTCATCTGAATTTAATATAAAACTCATTTTTAATGTACTTAATATTCAGTTGTGTATGCTCACTTCTTTTATGTGTATACTCATTTGAGTTTAACATAATGTAGTATGATACGCTTGAAATGTGCAACATTTTAGAATGAACATAATGAGGTACCAAATGAGCATACATAAATTACAAAATGAGTATCAAAAAATTCAAAAGCTCATTTGTGTATGCTCATTCATTTTCGGTTTTATACTCATTTGAGTTTAACATAAAACTCATTTTTAATATGCTCATTCATTTTCGGTTTTATACTCATTTGAGTTTAACATAAAAATCATTTTTAATATGCTCAATATTCATTTGTGTATGTTCATTCCTTTTAAGCTTATACTCATTTGAGTTTAATATAAACTCATTCCAAATTGGTCAGCAAGTCAGTCTCCTAGCAACTTGTCGTCCCCGTATTCTTCTTCTCGCAGCACCGGCCAACGAAGAAACTCCCAAGAGCCGTGGTATCTTGCGCAGCAGGAGAGCTTGAGGAGAAGAGAGCGGCGAAAGGATTAGTCTGTGCGCGAGATCAGATCGAAGAAATCAAGCGAGATTGAAGAAACAGGGGCGATTTCCTGTGCGAGAACCGCAGAAGTAGGGGCGAAGCTCGAAGAAACAGTTGCTCGTTGCTAGGGTAGAAGCGCAGAGGGCCGGCTGTACCGTGTGCACGGTACAGCCGGCTGTACCGTGTAATTTACCACCAAACATCATTACAGATAAACTCAAAAAAGGACTAACCTTCGACAAAAGCTCCGTAGATTTAGACACACATGATAATGAACCGCAAAAATCATTAACCTTGCAATATGCAAATATATATTTAACTTGATGAAAATGAAATTGTAAAAACAAATCTATATCTATATAATATAATAAAAGCAATCCCTTAGAGAATCATTGAAGGAATTTTTGACATGTGGACATACTCTATTGGAAATTGTGACATGTGTCAACATTACAATAAATACCTTATTCCCAAGTCTCTTTTTTTTCTTATTCCCAAGTCTCTAAACACATGTGTACATGACACGCAATCTATGTAGAACACAATTTAAATAGAAGGGTAAAATACACGTAGGGATTGCTTTTAAATTACTCTCTTCGTCCCTTAAAATTTGACCAAGTTTGACTAGCACGAGAATTTAAAAAATAAAAATTGTGTATTGTTATTTATACCGATGAGAGGGAATTAACTAGAATCACGAATTCTTTACTTAAAAAGAGGAGTGACAATATTAGTGGGACAACCAGAAAAGAAAGGTTGACCAAGTTTTAAGGGAAAACTTTAAAAGGGTAACATTTGGTGGGAAAATTCTTTACCTCGAAGGGAGTATCATTTAACATTATCAACAATATTCATAACTAGCATTTAAAAGGGTAAATGAAAACTTATTTAACTTCCCAACTTTACATGCACATATATAAAGGAAACCTATTCAACTTCAACTTATAACGGTTTATAATGTATAGTCACTACCATTTCATTACTTTTACATCGCACACACTTTTATGTTTGCGATTTAAATAATACTACATCCGTTCTTTTTCAATTGCAATAGTTTGAGTTTCATGTTATCAGCACATAACTTTGACTGTGATTATATTTAAGTGTATATGAATAGATTTTATAAAAATTTAATATTGTGGAAGTTCATATTAAAAGAAATTTAATAATATTTGACATATAATAATTTGATTATATATTTCTAGAAAATCGATCATGATCAAAGTAAAGTGTGTGAATAGTGTAAAATTCAAAGTGTTGCAATTATTAAAGAAAGAAGGAAGACATGCTAACAAACTTGCTAAGAATTTTTCCAATTGGAAATGAAAATTTACAAATTGATCAAATAATTGTAAGTCGGGTTTGGTTTGTTTAATTCTGATCTAATCAGGTATATTTATGTTCGATGAGGTCTTTTTAATTTTGATCGAGACGAGACTAAAGAAACTTTAAATGAAAACATCTTAATCGTTTTAAAAGATGTAGAACATACACAGTTCCAAAACACACAAATATAGTTTTTGACAACCTTACTAACTTTTTTATTCATTTCTAGCTATTGTTGTTGAAATTGTAACAACAATTCGTTAGTTTTTCAACAAAAAACCTACATAACAGGTCAAAGTATGTGTACTCATATGATATACTCCCTCCGTCTCATTATAATTCTCTCATTTTTTCATTTTTGGATGTTCCCCTATTATTGTCTCATACCATTTTTGGTAACATTTGTGTGACTCTAATTCGTTCTCGCTTTACCAACTCGTTATCAATCACATATTTCTACTTTTCTTAAACATCACACCACTTCTTTCCGTCTCAATATTAGGGGGGCGGAGGTGGTATTTTTTAGTATTTAATCTTAAGTGATAATTCAAAAGTAATAGAAGAAAATGCTCCTAAATTTTCCTAATAAATAATGATAAAAACACTATTTTTTTTATAACCTTTTAGAACAAAGTTTTACATCGGTCGTTTCTTCCTCACTCTTTTATAAGTTATTTATGTTCCTTTTCAAATTATGATTATTATGTAGTATTACCCACTTACCGTACAACAGTCAACTAACACGCATCCATATTCTTTTAAACAATTATTTTAAGTATTTTCATATTTGTATTTTCAATTCTATAAACTTATTGTTTCTCAAAAACTAAAATTCTATAAACTTACAATCTATAACGTATATCATGATAACACAAACTAAAATATTGGATCCGGATATGGGATTGAGTCGATATTTTCCCTTTCTTTTTCTTCAAAATATACTTTTCATTTCTTGAAAAAAAAATAACCATGGTCTTCTATTACCGTGCGACGCACGGGTACACATACTAGTAAAGTATAAACAAGCGATCAATGTCCAACCATCCAACTTTCTTGCCCGATTTCATCTCGACTACCTAAACACTAGATGACATTTATTTTGACAGTTTTGGGGACCAAACCGTGCGGACCTGCGGATCCAGTTTCGGTCTCGGTCTGGATTCCTTTTTTTAGGCTTTAGACCAGTTGCGTGAGAGTCCAAATGTTAAAAATGGACTCGTTCCATATGAAGACAGTGTTTTGACTCCTATTTCTCTGCATTCCAGCATTATCAATAAAATACACTATGCATATTTTTTACAAATCGATTTAGTAAAACATTAGTTAAATTATTATAATTAATGTTTTCATTTTATTTTATTTTCTCTGAATAATTATGAAATAAAAAAGTACACATTTCGGTGTAAAAATAAATAAATTTGATTAATTTTTTAAACATTTTTTGGTTAACGAAAAATGAACTTAGTTTAAGGATGTTTTCTTTTGGACTGTTTTCAGTCCCAGACCAGATCAGACCAGACTTAAACAGACCAGACCAGACCAGACCAGACTTTCGTAGTTATAAAATACACAGAGCCCGGACGTTTACCAGATCAGACCAGTTCAGACCAGACCAGACCAGCAAATTTCAGTCCAAAAGAAAACATCCTAAGTAAAGTTCAATTGTGGAATATTAAGTTATTTTTGCAGGATTCATGAATTAAAATTTTGTCTTTCTTGTTAATTTAGGTTCAAGAAACCTTCTACGATTATAACTTTAGATTTTTTTACATTTTATATATTACATATTGATGTCATATGAAAGATCATTAAAATTCATAATTTTGATATATTTTTTGAAAAAATCGGATAAAAAATACTCTGTAATAAAGTTATAAAGGTTTTTAAAAATCTAAGATTTAATGACATCACCACCATGACGTCATCCAATTGCACCTCTCCCTCCGCATCACGGCAGACAAACGCTTGGTTTCAACACCTGTCGTTTTCTTTGCACTCTGTCGATAGACCTTCCATTCTAAACACTTTCCACTCACCCACTCTTAACCCATTTTTTGGTTGCGGTTTCTCCTAAATGAACATTAATATACTGTAATATACTGTAATATACTGTTAATGAGCAATAGTCCAATGTTAATGAATATTAAATGTCTAATAATGAGCACCGTGTTATTACAAGATAGCTGATATCACAACTAAAAAAAGGTGGCATTTTCGTAATTTTGGTGAAAGTCGCAGTTTTCGTTAGATGAGCAAACAATACACTTTCAATGAGTATCAGACGTATTCTACTTAACATTAAGAGTCGAATAATGAGTATTGTGATATCAACTTCAAACTCCGTATATTATAATTCACTTTCTTTTATAAAAACTCATTAATTTCAATATGTGAATCTAATATAATATGATACTTTTGAAATATGCATTGTTATGACATTTTAAATATGCATTGTTATAACTTACAAAATGAGTATAAATATGAAAATCATAAGGTTTGTTAGTTGGACATCACGACATTTTCATTAAGGATCAAGTCTCCTATATTGATATGAAAGTATCGCTTTATGTTAAATGAGCATCAATGAACTTTAAATTAGCATTAGACCTATTATATTGAGTATCAGGCATCTAATATTGAGCATCGTAATCTATGCTTCATATCTACTAGTTCACTTTCTTTTCAATTTTTTCTTTTATAGAAATTTATTAAATTATATCTACAATCAATCTCTATGAAGTTCAATATGTGAATCCAATGTAATATGCTACTTTTGAAATATACATTAATATAACATTTTAATATGAAAATAACATCAGTAATAAATGAACATACACAACTTACCAAATGAGCAATGATATCAAAATTGTAAGCTTTGTTAGTTGAACATCAAGAGATTGTCATTGAACATCAAACTTGCTCTATTGAGTACCAAAAGCATGCAATTGAAGAATATCATGACCTCTGTTCCCATTATATAATCTAACTCTTATGCGGATCTAATATGATATTTTTAAAACATGCATTAATATGACATTTTAAAATGAGCACAAAACCAGTATCAGATGAACATACATGATTTACCAAATGATCATCGAAAAATTTAAAAGCTAGTTTGAATTCTCTAATTGTTCAAATGTTTTTTTTATGCATATTTAGTTTACACTATACTCATTTTAATATAACACAAAACTCATGCTAGTAATTGACACACAATATTTAATAACTAATAAATACTTATCTTAAAAGTAAAAATAGAAAAATAAAACATTTATACCTAAAATATTTTATAATGGACAAATTAAAAAAATGATGTTAGAAAGATGATTGAAAAAATGGAGGAAAAAAAACTCGACACCGTATTAATATTTTATATTATAAATTTTAATTATGATTGAATAAAATTAAAGCAAAAGGCTCTTGAATTAAAAAGTAAAGAAAAAGAAAAAAGAAAAAAGAAAACAACAAGTAAAAGTTTAACCTAGAAACGTACGAATGAAAAAACAAACGTGCAGACTGCGGCTAAGAGAAAGCAGGGACTGTGACTGAAGAAGAATAGGAGAAAGCAGAGCACCATAGCTATAAGCTATGAAGTTCAATTTAATTTCAAAAATACCCAACGGTACGGTGCTCACCGTACAGCCAGTTGTACGATATAATTTGACCACCATTAGGAGTCCAAAATTTCCAAATTTAATATTTTGAACTCCTAAAACCTTACCACTACAAATGGTCTTATTCTTGCCAAAAAAAGAAAAAGAAAGTTAACAGTCGGATACCCGGAACCGGCCCAAACCCGGAGAAAAGTGGTTCCGACCTGAGCCAAACCGATTTTTTTTTACCGGGCAGTCTTGGCCCGGAATCGCGACTGACCCGGGTCCATCCATATCTATTGCAAAGGGAATAAGGGATATATATTAAAGATTAGAAGACATAGAAGGGTTATATATACTACATAAGACAAGCCGAGTCAAATGCAGAAGATATTAATACAAGGTTAGTGTCCAAGAGAGGAGATGGGACTATGGGAGTGAGGTGGTAAAGAAGCTCCCACTGCACAGCCACTCCATCTCAATTAGTGCTTACCAGGTTTAAGATTAGCAACAGAAAACTAAGTTAGTGTTTAGACGTATTTACAGTATATATACATGCTTACATAAATTTGTTATAGAATCCAATCACACGAGTCTTAAACCAATCAATCAATCTCAGCGCAGGTGAGCTGATCTCAGTCTTTTTGCGGCGCGGATGAACTCCACCACCACTTGCACCTCGTCAACTCGCTGAAATTAAAACAATAATAAAAATACATAATAGTGGAATGACAGATTAGATATATACCAAGGAAGTTTGTATTACGAGAAAGGGGGAGACGGTAAACCTGTGAAGCAAAATGTCGCTGGACCGCGCTGACCAGTTGAGCCTTGGTGGGGTTGGGAGTATTTACAGTTTGCTATTTTATTAATAAAAAACAATAAGTTCATCATTTATAGATGCAAAACCTTAACCTAAAGAACAATTTTACTAGGAAGCAGAGGAACTTACGAGGTTGTAGTTTCGCCAATATCTCCACAATGAGCTGTGATGGAGTATATGGCCCAGGAACCCCCGGCCCAAAGACTCCTACTAATCTATCACAAGCCCAACAAGCTCAAGGAGCTCAGGAGGCCCAAGATTCGGCGGCCCAAGCGTCAAGAAGGCCACGGTACACACAGGGATGCCTTCGGCCACCTTGGCCGAAGGCTCCAGAACTCACAGAACCGCCATATTCGACCATGCGAAGCTACTGGGAGAAATTGACAGAAAACGGGAGCCCTCGGCACTATGGAGCCCTCGGCACCAGGGGAATCCCTCGGCTCAGCCAAGCCTTCGGCTACACAAGGAGCCCTCGGCTACGCAAGAAGCCTACGGCTGAACTAGCTCAATCATCGAAGATTCCTTTTAGAGACAGCCAACCACCGCATTTAATGCCACGTCGCATCCGCCAACCGCATTCAATGCGGTTGACGTACCACTGCCGGTGCCACTAGGCTGATGTGACCCTTCGGCCGTTGGATTACTGACACGTGTCCTCTCATCGCATTTATTGCTGCTATAAATAGCAGCCCATTCCTCCTTGTAATCGACACAATCTACATCTCAACTCCACATCTCGAGTTCATTTAATAAAATCGACTCTCTCTCCTCCTATTTTGCTCTGACTTCTCTCTAAGTTATTCCCGCAATAACCCCTCGGATAAGATACCCCCCCGGGTAGACTATCCATCATTTGGTGCTCTCGTTGAGAGGTCTGAACTATCAAGTAAGAAACCCTCCCCCTCTACCAAACACGAAATACTTACCAAAAATGGGAAGAACCACCCGTGCCCAGTCCAAAACCCTTGAGGAGAACCACATAGCCCCCGGCGAAACCAACGGGGCTGAGGCCTCCAACAGGCTCTTAGTACCCGAGGGTGGTATCATCCTTGAGTTGGAGCAGGCTACTGCTGACCTCCGTCAGCAACTACAGAAGAACGCCCCTGATGCCCGCATTGGCCTTGATAATCGAAGGAGGGATCGGAGTGAGAACCAAGTTCCCCCTCCGGCCCCGGCCATCGATCTTCAGGCTGCCTTTGCGGCCTTTGTTCAAAACATGGCTCTCAATTCCGGAGCCCTCGCCTCCCAGGCGCCCCTTCAGCCCCACGCTGGAGGGAATGTTATCCAACTACCACCACTCCCTCCTTTGTTCAACAGTCCTCCCCCGGGGATTGGCAATGCCGAGGGGGTCATGGCACAGGATACCGCCTCCCAAGAGGCCCAATCCAGGGACAAGCGCCCCATGATGAAAGAGAAACCCCGAACCTCTGTACTTGAGAGGCTTGGGGGAGCTCCCGGGCACCGAGGGGTCCAAGACCGCCTCGGGAAACAGTCATTCAGCAGGCCCCAGGAGAGTGGAGCCTCTGCTTCGGGCGCCGAGGGCGTGCCTCCCCCACGGAGCAAAGGCAAAGCCCTCCTCCATGCCGATGACGCCAGGCACCAGATCAATCAGGCGCAATCCTTCCGGGCCAACTCCCAAGGGGTTGCCCCGAAGGATCCCAAGGACGAAATCATTGAAGCCCTCCTCCGTCAACTCGAGGAGAATCGCCAGGCACCCCCGACGGCTTCCACAGCGAGGCCAGATCCGGAGTACGCTGACCTCCGGGCACAGGTGGAGGAAATGAAACGTAAACTTGCCGAAGGCTCAGGCGAGCCCCTCATTCAGCTCCGCACTAGGACGCCCTTCACCCCAAGGGTGTTGGCAGCCAAAATCCCCCACAAATATCGCGGGCAACCCATCAAGCCGTATGAGGGGAAGACTGATCCCCAAGAGCATTATAGCCGCTATCAAAATAGCATGATGATGATGGGGGCCTCGGATGAATACTTATGCCGTTGGTTCCTTTCCACCTTGGAGGGACCAGCGTATGAGTGGTTCAACCGGTTGCCCGAAGGCAGCATTGATTCTTGGCAAGAACTTGCCCACCGCTTCCTTACGCAATTTGCTGGGAGGCATCGCTCAAAGAAACACTTCTCCCACCTCCTAAACGTGAGACAACAGAAGGAGGAAACCCTTCGGAGTTTCCTGGAACGCTGGAGGCAGGCCTCCCTCGAGGTCGAAGGCGCCGATGACAGGACGCTGATGGCCCTCTTCCACACCGTCCTCCGCAACGGTAACTTCTCTCGAAGCCTTATCACTGATCCCCCCCGCGATTATACAAAGGCCCTTCAGCGGGGGGACCGATACGCTGAAGCGGAGGAAATCGAGAAGGACCGCCGCAACACGGATCCTTCCCAGAAGAATGAAGGCAGGAATCGGCCCGGAGGACCTCCCCCCCCCGGTCAACCGAGAAGCGCAAAACAACGATCGCCCCCGAGGTGGCCAAGCCAGAACCGGGGGCGGTTATAAGAATAATCCGAAGGCATGGGCGCAACCCGTCCTCCTTGAGCACCCACGCACTCCCTTGACGCATCCCGTCAGCGTCATCCTTGATCATGCGGAAGAGCGGGGGCTCGTTGAGCGAGACTCCCGTACACCCCTCGAGATCTATGCCATCGGCCCTGATGAGCCATATTGCCGCTTCCACCGCCACCATGGGCACAAAACCGACGACTGCCACCAACTGAAAAACGCAATTGAGAGGCTGATACAGGCGGGCCACTTATCTCAGTTTATCAGGGGCCCTCCTCCCCAGGGCCCCCTTCATCATCAAGGGCCTCCGCCGAAGGCAAACAAGTGGGTAAACCCCAACACCATCCCCTTGGGGAACCCACAGGGGAAGAAGCGAGAAATTGGGGGCCTCGAAGATGAGGGGGAAGGCTCCCATCAACAATACAAGCGCCACATTCACATGATCAACGGCGGGAACACCGGGGGCGATTCAACAAGCCAAAGGAAGAAATGGGCGCAGTCCCTTTACATTGGGGAAGTTAATCACATGCCCCCGACTAAGAGGCCGAGGGCGGATCCCATCTTCTTCACGGATGCGGACCTCCCCTCGGGTTCTCTGCCGCATAGGGATGCCCTCGTCATCCGCACTGAGATCAGCGACGCCATCATCCACCGGACTTACGTCGACACGGGGAGTTCGGTCAACGTCATGTATCTCAGCACTTTTCAAGAATTGGGACTCGACAGGGGGTCCCTTCGGCACATCAACACCCCCCTCTCCGGATTTACGGGGGACAGCATAGACGCCGAGGGCGTCATCACACTCATGATCGAATTCGGCGACGGATCCCATAGAGCCAAGCTCGAAGTGGAGTTCGTCGTCGTCAACCTCGACTGCGCACACAACATCATCCTCGGCCGGCCCGCCCTCGAGGATTTGGAAGCCGTCATCTCTATGAGGCATCTCTGCCTCAAGTTCCCCACACCCACCGGCATCGGCTACTCGAGGGGGAATCAAAAACTCTCCAGGGCCTGCTACCTTCAACTTACCAAGAAGGTTAGTAAAACAGAACTACGTGTGGACACCATCACCACCAGGGCCTTGGAGGAAGAAGAAGGCAGGCCGAGAGCTGAGCCTGCCGAGGAGACCGAAGACTTGATACTCGATCCGGCCAAGCCGGAGAGAGTCCTGAAGATTGGAGCCAAGCTCCCCGAAGACTTGAAGGCTGGCATCACCAAAGCCCTCCGCGCCTACTCCATTGTTTTTGCATGGGGGCCGGAGGATATGCCGGGAATTGACCGAAGGGTCATCACCCACCGCCTAGCGGTGGACCCTTCGGCCAAACCAGTACAACAGCGGAGAAGACCCCTCTCGGCCGAGAGAAGGGAGTTCGTGAAGAAGGAGGTAGCCATGCTCCTCTCCATCAAACATATCAAGGAGGTAAAATACCCCTCTTGGTTAGCCAATGTAGTCCTTGCACAGAAGCCTCCTACCTTCCGCATGTGCGTGGACTACACTGATCTGAATAAGGCGTGCCCTATGGACCCCTTCCCTCTGCCAAACATTGATCAACTGGTGGATGAGACCGCGGGATGCGAAATCATGTCCTTCCTCGACGCATTCCGCGGGTATCATCAAATCTATATGCATGAAGAAGACGCTGAAAAAACTGCCTTCATGACACCCGAAGGCATCTTCTGCTACCTCGTGATGGCCTTCGGCCTCAAGAATTCAGGCGCCACCTACACCCGAATGGTGGCCAGGGTCTTTCAAGCTGTCTTGGGGCGCACTATGGAGGCCTATGTTGACGATATGATTGTCAAGAGCAAGAAGGCCGGCACTCACGCCGAGGACCTCCAGGAAATCTTCGCCATCATGCAAAAATTCAACCTCCGATTGAATCCAAAGAAATGCACCTTCGGCGTACAAGGTGGAAAATTCTTGGGCTATATGGTAAGCCGAAGGGGTATCGAGGCCAACCCCGAGAAAATTCAGGCCATCATCAATATGGAGCCTCCGCGCAACGTCAAAGAAGTTCAACGGTTGACGGGTCGCCTGGCGGCCCTCAACCGATTCCTCTCTAAGTCAGCCGAGAGGGCCCTCCCATTCTTCCAAATCATGAGGAAGACAGCTGGCTTCCAATGGACATCTGAGTGTCAGGAGGCCTTCGATGAACTTAAGAAGTACCTCTCTTCTCCCCCGGTGCTCTCCAAACCGAAGGTGGGGGAGACCTTATACTTGTATCTCGGTGTTAGCCCTGCGGCAATCAGCTCAGTACTAATCCGAGAGGAAGACGACATCCAACACGCCATCTTCTACGTCAGCAAAACCCTCCGGGAGGCCGAACTCAGGTATTCTCCCGTCGAGAAGACGGTGCTAGCCATCGTTTGGACCGTCAAGAAGCTTGGCCACTACTTTCAAGCTCATCCGGTCCAAGTGCTCACTCATCAACCCCTCGGCGCCCTCATGAGGAGTCCCACTAGCTCCTCTCGGATGGTGAAATGGGCCATCTTCCTCAGCCAATACAACATAGATATCCGTCCGAGGCCTGCCATCAAGGGCCAAGCCCTGGCAGACTTCGTAACGGAATGCACCGCAAGATCAGCGGTGGATGAGGAGCCTTCGGCACCCCTCGATGAGTGGTGGACCCTCTATACCGATGGCTCCTCGGCTACCAAAGCATGCGGAGGGGGAGTAGTTCTCATCACACCCGAGGGCTTCCGCGCCTATTACGCCATCCGATTCTCCTTCAAAGTCTCCAACAACGAGGCCGAGTACGAAGCCCTCCTCTGTGGCCTTCGGCTGGCAGCAAATCTGAAGGCCAAGATGGTCCACGTTAAGTGTGACTCGAAACTTGTCGTGGGTCAAATTTCCGGGGAATACGAAGCCAAGGAAGGAAGGATGAAACAATACAAAGAAGCGGCTAAGGAGTTGCTCAAGGTATTTGAGGCACATTCCCTCACCCAAATACCAAGGGCTCAAAACTCCGAGGCCGATATTCTATCAAAGCTCTCGGATGAATCCCCCGAGCACCTCTCCAAAATTGCAAGAATTGAGGAACTCAGCCTCTCAAGCATCCACGCGAGCCCCGTCATGAACATTAACCTGAGGCCGGAGGATTGGATCTCCGACATCATCGCCTTCATCACCACGGGGCAACTGCCCCAAGACGAAGCTCGCGCCAAGTTAGCAAAACTGAGGGCTCCCAGCTACGCCATCGAAAACGGGAGGCTTTACAAGAGATCCTACAACGGCACCCTCCTTCGGTGCCTTCATCAAGATGAGGCCGAAGTCGCCATGGAGGAAGTGCACAGTGGCACTTGCTCAGCACACCAGGGACCCTTCTCCATGTCCCGAAGGCTCATAGTTCAGGGCTACTTCTGGCCCACGATGGCTAGAGATTGTGCTGATCTAGCCCGAAGGTGCACCGCTTGCCAGCACTTTCAGAAGGCCCCCGGCAGACCAGCGGTCAACTATGCTCCCATCAGTACCGCTATACCCTTCTCCAGATGGGGGATTGACTTAGTAGGCCCTCTGCCGAGGGGTACCTCCAACAACAGGTATATCATTGTGGCCATTGACTACTTCACCAAATGGGTAGAGGCCGAACCCCTCGCCAGCATCACTGAAGCCCGGTGCCGCCACTTTGTTCTCAAAAATATTCTCACAAGGTTTGGCGTCCCCCAACAAATCATCTCCGACAACGGGACTCAATTCGAAGCAGCCCCCTTCTGTGCCCTCCTTGAAGCTTGGGGCATCAAGCACACATTCTCTTCCGTTGCCTACCCTCAGGGCAACGGACAAGTAGAAAATGCCAACCGCACCCTCCTCGAAGGGTTGAAGAAGAAGCTGGAAGCCGAAGGGGGAGGCTGGGTAGAAGAGCTCCACAACATCTTATGGGCCTACCGCACCACCCCTCGGCGTGCAACAGGCGAAACCCCCTTCTCCCTATGCTATGGCTTTGAGGCTAAGGCTCCCACAGAAGTAACTCTTCCCACCCGAAGGGTTGAGCAATATGAGCCCGAGGCAAACGAAGCCAACATGGCCCTCGACCTTCATCTCATCTCAGAACGCCGAGAGCAAGCTTTTCTCAGGGCCGAAAACTATAGGAGACAAGTCAAAGGATACATCGACGCCAAGGTCCGCTCCCGGGAATTCCAGGTGGGAGACTACGTCCTCCGACGAAGGGAGGCCAGTCTACCCACCGAAGGCGGCAAGATGGCACCTAAGTTTGAGGGCCCCTACATCATCTCGGCCATCATCAAACCAGGGACATACAAATTAAAACGTCCTAATGGGACGGAGATTCCTAGACATTGGAATGTGCACCACCTAGTCAAGTTTTATCAATGAGCGGCCAAGCCCTCATCCTCAACGAGTGTAAATATCAATGGCCCAAGGCCCCATCTGTTCTTGAAGAATAATCAAAAGGCCAAGCCTTTATCACCTACATATTACACAAGTGGCCCAAGGCCCCCCCTTCTCTCCTACACATGAGTGGCCAAGCCCTCATCTCTTCACCATAAAAGGCCCGAGGCCACTCCCTCTTATGAGGAGGAACAACAGTTTAGGTACCAAGTACCAAGTGTATGGGTCACCCCCATCACTCTTTGAAGACACCAAGTGTTTTCAAAAACTTTTTCCTACAAAAAAAAAAAAAAAAAAAAAAAAAAAAAAACGGGGGGTACAACACCCCTCGGCTCCGGCTGGTACCAAGTGCCCCCGGCTATTTGTGTTCCACACACGAATAAAACCCTTCCCAGGAACGCTTTCCGCGCCATCCCCCAAGGGGAGGCAGGCCACGGACCATGTCCCGGGCCCAGGATTCGACTTCCACAAACGAAACGCTCCCCGCGCTATCCCCCAAGGGGAAGCAGGCAACAGACCATGTCTCGGGCTGAGGGGACGACTTTCAAAACCGAGGCGCTTTCCGTGCTATCCCCCAAGGGGAAGCAGGCAACAGACGATGTCTCGGGCCGAGGAAACGACCCTCAAACCCTTCGGGATATCGGAAGGTCATTCCCGAAGGGGGAGCCAACGGTTTATTCCGTTGCCTCCCATATAGGCCAAGCCTTTCCTAGAAACCAAGTTTCTAGACGCCTCTCCTACACGATCTAAAAAAAAAAAAAAAAAAAAAAAAAAAAAAAAAGGTGTAGGAGGGAAGGAACTCCCCGGATACTATTCTCCCCGGAGGCTCAACACTTCGGATATACATTCCCGAAGGCTCCTACAGATTCACAAGAAAATCTGGCAAACAACAAGTCATCCGACCACAAGGCCGAAGGCTTCACTGCGTAAAACTTTGGAGTACAGGAACTCCACCAAAGGCATAAGAAGAGGGCTTACTATCAAAGCTTCACCTAAATTTGGCTCGAATCAAAGACGACACGTTACATACCGAAGGATACACAAAATTCTAAGGCAAGCCGAATCTATTATCTACACGAACCGGAGGCTACTCACTAGATCTGTTGAAGACAAAGTCTCACAATTTCACTAAGTCCATAATTTCGAACCCCTCGGCAAACATATGCACCGGGGGCTCAGGCAGTTCCCACACTCGAAGGATTCGTTACAACACCAGTTGAAAGTTGGTGAGAAAATGACTTCCACAAATGTGGACCCTTCGGTAGGGCTATTCTTCACCTACAGACTCATGGCCGACGGCCCCCGGCCGAGAGTCACGCTACTATAATGAGGGCCTGCAATGCAACTAGTTTTTACTTAGAATATTTTCTAAGTCCACAATGATGAGCCCCGGCGAATCTACAGTGCAGCCGAAGGCTGTGGCCAGGTTCTACTTAGAAAATATTCTAAGTCCACAAAGTTTTGCCCTCTGCCAAACATACGGAAGGAAACAAAAGCATACATTCATACACGGAGGCAGCAAATTGAAACACAAGCGCAAAAAGGACGAAAGGCATTCATTCATAAGGAAAAGGAACGAAGGCAGACAAAACATGGAGGCACATTCATTCATATAAGAAGCCCGGAGGCATATTGCATTCATTAAAAAAAAACAGTGTTAACAAAGGATGTTTGTTTACAAATAAGGCCGAGGCCGAGGCCTACAACTATTACATCAAAATATGGCAAGTAAAATCTCAAGCCTGGCCCCCCCCGGTGACGTCATCCTTCAGTTTCGAGGCTGCATCATCCTCAGCTTCTTCCTCATCATCCGAGGCCAGCTTGTCCATCTCTGAGTCCTCGAGCAAAGGCCTCTCCTCGCCTTCGGGCATGGGGGTTTGGAGGTCAGGAAGCAGAGGGGGAAGACCAAACGGGGCCGGGTCGAACTCTTTCGGGTCCACCCCATGGTGCCGGGCCAACTTGCGATAAATCAGGGCTTGAGTGAAGTACTGTCCGCCTTCGAAGAAACTTTTGCCTTTCAGCGCCAACCACATGGCCCCGGACCCCTTCACCCAGCCATCGGCAGAAGCCTCCACCACTGAGGCCACCCACTGCTTCTGCTCTTCGGCCTTCCAGCCGTCGGCAATAAAAGCCGCCACCGCCTCCTCCCTGGCCTTAGAGATAGCTTCCGCTTTAGCCTCCTCAGCCTTCTCGGCGGCTATCCTAGCGGACTCAGCAGCGGCCCTCTCGGCTTCAGCTTTCCCCTCGGCCCGGGCTTCCTCCTTGGCTGCCTCCAGTTTCTTCTCCGCCTGCCGGAGGGCCTCCTCCAAATTCGCCAGCTGCCGAATGGCCTCAGTATTGTTGGCCACCAGCTTCCTCGTCACCTCGGCGGATTTAGCCCTCTCAAGGCGATGCTGCTCCGCCCTACGAACCAGTTCCCCGAAGGCCAGGCTCGCCTGCAAACATATAAGGAGGCACTCAATATCAGATTGTTCAAAGGAAAGAAAAGAAAAGAGGGATTAAGGGCGCAAAAAATCTAAACACTTACGGTGGCCGAAGCTTGGAGAGCCTTGAGTTCGAGGGCTTCATCCCCAAACCGGCTGAGGGTGGACCGATCTACCGAGGGAGTGGCACCCTTCAAGAACTCCCTCGGGTCGAGGGTGCCATGCATGATGGCTGTTCCCTTTTTGATTGGGAAGTGTACAGTCTCAAGGGGCCAGGCCCCCTCGACAAGATCCTCCAGGGGAGCAGAGGCTGACGGTTGGCCGGCGGGGGGATCGTCAATGATCACCAGGGGGGTATCCTTTGGCTCAGCGTCCCCCTTCGATTTCTTCCTTTCCGGAGGCTTGACGCCCTTCCCGGCGTTTTTCCGCTTGAGCTCCCCCTCCTTGGAGCCTCCGGCATCAGTACCGGCACCAGCGATTGCAGTCCCCTTCGGGGGGCCTTGGCCCTCAGGGGTCTCCTGCTTCTTCAAAAGGGCATCCACCTGCGGTTGCGTCGGAGGCCTCTCCTCCTTCTTCTTCTTATCCTTGGCCAGTTGCCGGGACAGCTTAGAGAAAGCTTTCGGATCCATGAAATCGCCTGCAAAAGAACAAGAAGGAGTTAGAATCAAAAGCAAATCAAAGACTTACGTCTCTAAGCACTAAACAACAAGGGCCCTCGGCAACCACCTCTGATACCCGGAGAGCCCCGGTCAAGGAGAGGATATCTCTCATCCTTCTCCCCCGGCAAGCGATACCGCTGAAATTCTAATTTGAGCAGCTCCTCCGGAAGCGTGGCGGCCTTGATAGTCGTCAGCTTTTCTGAACCAGGCGGCTTCGCCTTCAGCTTTCTCCCATTGGCCTCAAGGGCAGTGTTGCCCACCTTAGGGTGTCTCTGAAAATGGTTGCGAAGAGGCCTCGGGAAGGTCACTCCCGGCATCCTGAGGTAACAGAAACGGTCCCTCCATCCCTTGTGAGACGAAGGCACCTCCGAGAAAAGCCTCCACGCCGGCACTTGTTGGAGGTTGGCGAAGCCCTCGCTATTGGCAGCACCCCCTCGACACAGGTTGAAGGATAGAAAAAATTGATCCAATGTGGGGACAACCCCTCGGCTTCGACATTGCGAGAGAAACCCTGTGATGTACGAATGACTATTCGGGGTCAGTTGGCAAGGAGCGAGACCCACGAACCGAAGGTATTCCACCAGAAAAGGGTGGAGCGGGAATCGGAGACCCAACTCCACCGAAAGGATGTGCACCGCGTAACAGCCCTCTGGAGGATGCAATAACACATCGTCAGGCCCCGGAACCACCACCTGTGCCGACGGACCGACCAACAGTTGAATTTTGAGATACTCCGCCTCCCCGGCCTTCGTTTTCAATTCGAGGGCGGCGGTGTTGAGATACGAGTGGCCCTCGGGTATTCCCACCGGCTGACCTGCGTCGATAGCAGCCTGCTTCTTCTTCGTGGCCGCCTGGGTCTTCTTCTTCTTTTTCCCGGGAGCGACGCTTATCGGTTCCGGATCTAGGGGCCGGGAGCTACTGGCTTCGCCGGCGCCACGAAGGGGGAGTGCGGCGACGGTCACCCTCTGCCGCTCTTTCTCCTCCTCTTCCTCGGCGACTTGGAGCGCGAGGGCAAGCTCTTCGTCTTCCGCCACCTGCTCGAAGTCCTCCGCCTCCAGCTCAGTCCGAAGGGTGTCTTGGACTTCCTCGGCGATGGCAGCGTCATTGTTGACCGACGAGTGGTCACTTGAGGACTCAACCTCGGAATAGCTCTCCGATTGAACCGGGGCCTCCACGGAAATATCTTGGGAGTCGCTGGCCGAAGACATCTTCTCGAGAACAGGGAAAAGGGGGAATATAAGAGAACTAACTGGAGGCTCCTAAGTATTCCCTAACACTAGATTTAAGGCCAGTGAAGCGAAATACGCTAAGTGTGTGGGAAAGGAGGAAGAACTGACCTCAAAGATTGCGTTTGATCGAAGGCTGAAGTTTCTCTCTCTAGAAAAAATGGCAGAGCTCCGCTATCTCTCTAAGTTCGCACAAGAACAAATGAGCTCAGGCTCAGGGTATTTATAGGCAGTGGGCCTCGAGAACTGGGCCTCGATTTGAAAAGCCCATCATTACGGGCCGCCGCCTCAGCCAATGAATGACAGCCGCCCACCCCCAACCAACAAGGGCACGCCACGTCAACCCCTCCTCCAACGGCTATATTACAACGACTATATTCCGGCACCACTGAAGTGCCTTCGAATGATAGCCTCCGGCTATCACCCGCCACACCCTACGGACAAATAATTCCACCAAACGCCTTCGAGCCCGTAGCAGTATAAGCCTTCGGCTTGTCAATGTTATCACCCCTCGGGGGATCATCAACTCATCATAACTCCTTCAGCCCGAACTTGCCTTCGGCCTAAAGGAGTGGGAGACTGGGATACACCCCTCGGGGATCATACACAACCAAAAATTCTTCATGCAACAATTTACAATTGACGCATACGGCCTCCGGGCAAACATCACAATACATGCAGACAAGACATCTATGCTTTCCTCAGAAAACCCTCGACGTGTGAGGGACTGAGGGGGAGCCCCCGGCGAACATACGAAGGTTACGAGTACCTTCCCTCAGAAAACCCTCGACATGTGGGGGACTGAGGGAAGCCTTCGGCAATCAACAGAAGACAAGTTCTCAAACAAAGGCACCCAGACAGGCGATGAAGCCCCCGGAAGAATCATCACATCTACTCCTTTTCCCTCAAGTACCTTTCGGCAAAAGGAGTGAGGGACTCCTGATGGAGTATATGGCCCAGGAACCCCCGGCCCAAAGACTCCTACTAATCTATCACAAGCCCAACAAGCTCAAGGAGCTCAGGAGGCCCAAGATTCGGCGGCCCAAGCGTCAAGAAGGCCACGGTACACACAGGGATGCCTTCGGCCACCTTGGCCGAAGGCTCCAGAACTCACAGAACCGCCATATTCGACCATGCGAAGCTACTGGGAGAAATTGACAGAAAACGGGAGCCCTCGGCACTATGGAGCCCTCGGCACCAGGGGAATCCCTCGGCTCAGCCAAGCCTTCGGCTACACAAGGAGCCCTCGGCTACGCAAGAAGCCTACGGCTGAACTAGCTCAATCATCGAAGATTCCTTTTAGAGACAGCCAACCACCGCATTTAATGCCACGTCGCATCCGCCAACCGCATTCAATGCGGTTGACGTACCACTGCCGGTGCCACTAGGCTGATGTGACCCTTCGGCCGTTGGATTACTGACACGTGTCCTCTCATCGCATTTATTGCTGCTATAAATAGCAGCCCATTCCTCCTTGTAATCGACACAATCTACATCTCAACTCCACATCTCGAGTTCATTTAATAAAATCGACTCTCTCTCCTCCTATTTTGCTCTGACTTCTCTCTAAGTTATTCCCGCAATAACCCCTCGGATAAGATACCCCCGGGTAGACTATCCATCAAGCTGGTTCCTACTTTTGCGAAGTTCACTCTCTGATGATTTCATTCCATCAGTAAAAACATATGAACTAGTAGAATTAATTAATCATCTCCACAAAAGATGAACTTGTATAAAATGATAAATATGGATCAACACCGCATACTTCATGTTATTCACTTACTAGTATTATTATCATTACCTGTTGATACACACGACAATATTTAGTTTCGACGCCTTTGTTGCTACAACGGCTGATTGATTTTGCAGATGTAGGCGGAACCCATGGCCGAGTGTAACGAACCCTTGGGTGGCTAACCTTTCTAAACTCAACACCACCAGTTGCTAAACAAAGAAGAAAAAGGTAAAGCCAATTAAAAACAAGGTAATTGAGGCAAGTGAGGCAAAACTTGTCACATGGGAAACGTCCACAACAAAGTGACAGCTTACAAAAATGATGATTGGCTTTTTCACCAACTTCAGAACCACTGCTAGAGTCATTAAAGTCATAATCATCATCTTCTTCATCTCCAGTGGGAGCCTCAAGCACACTCAGAGCATTCCTTTGGAGCTTCACTTCAACACCATTCTTCAGAACCTTCAATGTTTAATATACTTAACAAATTACTCAGCAAATAGGCTCCACAATAAGCGGTAAGAACCAGATAAAACATCAAATTCATCATAATTCATAAACCCAAACTCAATTTTTACTCTCTTCATCCCTACATTATCTTCAGAGTTTTCTTTTTGTCTCTTCTAAATACATCTAAATGAATCAGTTTTAATTTTCCTTAATCTCAGTGTCGAATTGAAGAGGACATTCAAATGGGGACAGGTAATATGGCTGAAGGGGACAAAATGGCCATTCTTCACATCCAAAGTGAAATAAAAAATAGATAATAGGAAAAAAGAATCTTCAAATAATCCAAATTGTTTTCTGTTTAATTTCATTGTCAGTCACATGAATAAAATCCATCACCCATGCTTAGATGTGGAAATAACATGTGGAGGGCAGTAAGGTAACCTATTTCAACATTTTACTTTTTTAATAAAAAAAGAAATCAAATTTTCCTAAAGCTATAATAATACCAATATGTATTTGTAAAGAAAAACGGGCTTCTCCACTTACTGCCAATTGGCCAATAAGGTAGTAGCATCGAGATTGAGAAAACAGAGTATTAATAAAAAGGAATCACATACACACATAGTCATGCAATAGGTAAAGATATGCAAACCAGGGAAACCATAGAAACATAAAAGGTTTATGAGCAATACCAGCCAATGCCAACCGCCTAGTCCAACAGCCTTCTTGACAACACCCTGCAGTCCCAGCAGAACACTCTTTGTTCTATTGTTTCCTGTCACAATGACTTTTGTGTGCCTTGGAAGAACAGACAGTTCTTCATCGCCACTCTCCTCACAAAAAGGTAATAATACCCGAGTAGAACATATTCCAGTCCCCATGATTTCGTTAACGCAATATGTACTCTTATCCAACGAACAATAGGGATCAACTAAGTAACTCTTTGAGCTCCGTAAAAATTGCTGAAATTTTACAAAAAAGTAGAAATCTTTGTTAGTTACTTGATTCTGAAAAAGAATTTGGACCGGAAACGAACAGATTACCAATTAGTACAAATAGATATGGAAATAGTCCATAATTCGTCCAACCTCCTCACTTCAGCTTTTTCAATTCTGCTTTAAGCTAGTACTGTACTCCATATTATTTAATATGCAGAATAGCCAACTTTAAAAAAAACTTGAAAATCAAATTTAGAGAACCAAAAAGTAATTCAGAGCATGATAGTGCACTGTGTTTAAGGGAGACTGTAAATGTTTTGAAAAACTGGCAAGCTGACATAAAAATTACAATGGAATGTTGAATGCCATCCAACAAGGATAATTGATCACAAATGCAAGGGAATCACGGACAAAGTTTGGTTGCAATAAATGACAAGTACATCATCCTTCATCAACTAAGTTACAATAATTATGAACCCATATACATGGATGCACAGATACAAGCAAAAATTTGAACTCCAAAGCAACAAAAAGTAAAAAGTAACCTAAAGTAAGATAATTTAAAGATGGATACCCATCACTCTATTTTTTCATCACGCTTTCTTAATCACTGCCCCTTGAACTTACATTAACAATTTCACAGCCCTAACTTCTACTAAATCACTACGAAATGAAAATCAAATATGTTATGTTTCATAAACCTTTAATTAAGTCGTAATTGGCTTGCGAAAACATTTGGTAGAACCAAGTATAATCATGCGGGCACGCGAGCGTAGCACTGCAAACCGGAAACCCAGAGAATTCGGTCAATTCAAATTCTTAGCAAGCCAAATTAGCATCCGAATTTAGTTCGGGTGAAGAAAAAACTAAGAAAGCAAAAAAAAATCAAAGCTTGTGTTTTCCGTATCATCTAGTGATACAAATTCAAACACCCATCGCAATCCAAACGTGAAGACCAATAAAGTAATGCCGAATTAGCCGGAATGTGTTTGTACCTCGATAAAGGTAGTGTGAACACATAAACGGCGCTAAAGAGCAGGGAGACGAAATGCGTCTTCTCTCAGAGTGAGATTACAGTACAAACAGGGGATTCAGTTGCCGAAAATTCCAGTTCTGCAGCGAGATTACGCTGAAATGCTACTCATCTGTGAGAAAATTGCAAGAATTTTGAAATGAGAAGAGACTTAGTATATACAGGTAGATATATACACTACACAGAGGCAGGGAGAGGGAGAGCATACACTAAATGCTTGCCAACTGCCATTAGAATAGAAACGACCTGCTTGGATGAGAGAGAGTGGAAGAGAGACCGGGTAGAACGGTCACCGCTTTTGACTCTTTTTTTGCCGGGCTCAGATTCCGGGTCGACGAGTCGGGCCGGATGTAGTAGCGAAGCTGATTTTGTCTGATTCTTCTTCACACAAGTAAGGTTTGGCGTGTCCGGTGAATCCATTTTCCTTTTTACCTGTCTGGTCCGATCTCGTCGTACAAAGGGCATCAGAAAGATTTTATCCTCTAAAGCACGGCAAGAGTACAGGTAAATTTTGGATTTTTTATTTTATAATGATTTGATTTGAAATTTATTCGACATGGTAGGTCGGGAAAAGGGGGAGAAGTCCACTACAGTACTATTCCCCGATCTAAACGCCAAATGTGCCATGCTTTTGTTCCCTGTCAAACAATTTTTAAGCATGTTTTTGGAGAACCAAAATAAAAGAAGGATTACGTAGTGAGAAGAATTTGAGAATAGTGTTGAATGACATGGGAGTATCCAAGGAAGATAAATGAGACCATTTTCATTTTGGCTTATCAGGCATATCAGCCAACTTTTTAACCAAATTACGAAGTAATCAAAGAGTAATTTTTATGGGAGTAATCAAGGAAGATTTAACTTCTACTAAATCACGGGGTAATTTTTACTTCTGTGCGCTGAATTGTCTAAAATCACTTCAAAAAAACACTTTTTAAAATAGAAGCAATCGCAAATACTTCCTTGTAATCCAAATTTGTATCAAAACCTAATGTTGCAAAAAAAAACTCCATAGCATGGATGGAGTATTACCCGTGGAGGACGTAGGGGCGCATCCATTGAGGCGAAGCGCCCTCGCTTCTACTCCCAAAAGAGAGTTGTACTATGTACTCCCCCTGACCCAAATCCCAATATTAACTCCTAATCAAATTTGGCACACAGATTAAATCACACATTCTTTGTCAAAAGGGGAAGAAGATTTTATATTGGGACGGACGAAAAAGAAAAGAATGAAGATAATATTGGGACGGAGGAAGTAGTACATTGTGATAGAATTTCGGGGTAATTTGAGTTTGCACCCCGTTTTATTGTCCAAATTGGACTTTGTACCCCGTTTTTTAAAATCTTTGTTTTTGCACCCCAATCCCATATGAAAAGACAAAAATGCCCTCGATCAGGAACATGTTGAAGGCCAACAGAATTGTTAATGGAGGGGCATTTTTGTCCTTTCATATGAGGTTGGGGTGCAAAAACAAAGATTTTTAAAAACAGGGTAAAAAGTCCAAGTTAGACAATAAAATGGAATGCAAACTCAAATTACCCCTAGAATTTCCCTCCCGCTTCAAAAGCGGTTGAGCTATACGTAGATTAGTTATTATATGAGTGTTAGACTCGGGAAAACTATTAAATAGATCTCCGTACTATATTGAAAATGTCGATTTAATTCTCGTACTATTAAATCAACCAATTAAGTCCCTCGATTATTAAAAGAATACTCAATTTTGATTTTCAATCAGTTTGTTATGAATTTCACCGGTGATAGCTGACTTGGACATCCACGTGGAATTTTTTCTTTTTCTTTTCCTTTTTGTATTCCTTCCTTTCTCTCCTTTCTTCTCCCATGCTCCACCCGTACGTCTCCGACTCTGCAACTCTTTCTTCTTTCTTTAATTCTTACATTCTTTTTTCCTTCTTTACAGGTGTCCCCTAGCATGGATTCTGACGGATTCTAATGGAATTTAGAATTCTATCGAATTTTAGGTGCTCCGAGTTTGGGTTTCTATGGAGTCTATGAAAGTATGACTGTTCTCAAACATTCCATGGATTTCTATTATTATTTATTTGAATGGATTTTAAAGGATTTTGATGGAAATATACATGTAAAAGATCTCATTACAAAAAATGGCCACACCCCCCAGGTTTCAAATCCTAACAAGAACAAACAAAGAGGAGATGCGGAAGAGAGGCCGATAAAAAAGACGTGATTGACCAGGTTTCACACCCGCCGATGGAAGAAAGTTGCAAGATAACCAGATCCATGGCTCCCGAGGTTGCCGGCAAATTACGCATGCTTGGGGAGGATTGAGTCATCCTCTGTCTCAGAGGGGGATTACGAATAAACGAGCTTGAAGCTTTTGTGGCATTTTTCTCATTGGATTCCATGTCTACCAAGTGGATGATGACATCATTCTTTGTTTCAGATGCAAAGACCACAAGCTAGGGCGGAGCCACAACGCTGGGCCAAACTGGTTGATGCAAATAATAATTTTGAAAAACTTTTTACACAAAACCTTTTACACTAAAAATATAGACGTTTTTAAAATTTGACGTGGGTCGGGGCCTAGTTTGCCCATCCCCCTAGCTACGCCCCCCGACCACAAGGGTCACATGACAAGAAAGACAGGTTTAGAAAGAATTAAGATCTCCATAATGAGAAGGAAATCTATCACTTGGGGGAAGAAGAACTCGGTTGTCACTACTACTCATTTTTCTCACCCTCCCTAACTGAGTTTCCTTATGTTTTGAGAGGACGGAGTTTCCTTCAAGTTTTTTTTTTACAAAAGAGGGGTCTGACTTTAAAGAGGAAATTGATCGCAAAGAAAATCATCCTTTAAATTCATAGGAAATCGTCCTTTTTGGAAAGGAAAGTCAATTGTGAGTGCACAAGTAGGGGGCTAATTCTGCCATATTGAAATTCATTATTAAAAGCCATGAAATTTACAATATTTAAAAATCCATTAAAACCATTGTTAAGGAAACTCCCTTCATTCTCTCTCCTTGATTTTCTTGTTCGACCAGCAACTAGCTGGCAAACCCAAGACCCGTTTCTTCCTTCTTCTGCAAAACCACCCAACTCATAACAACAACCATTCCATTCTCTGAGACTATGTTGGGGGGGGGGGTGAACACAGAAATAAACTTATGGGTAAACTTGTGGATTTGATGGAGAACTTCAACAACCTCTGACGGGAGTTGGATTAAATATATCCACCCCAACAATGTTTTTTAATTAAATAATTCTTTTTAATATTACACATCAATTTGTTTGCCAATTTGTTTTGCAAGTAATTCTGTTTTAAACTTATGGGTAAACTTGTGGATTTGATGGAGAACTTCAACAACCTCTGGCGGGAGTTGGATTAAATATATCCACCCCAACAATGTTTTTTAATTAAATAATTCTTTTTAATATTACACATCAATTTGTTTGCCAATTTGTTTTGCAAGTAATTCTGTTTTAAAATATCAAACATTCTGATGTAAGAAAATGAATTAAGAGTTTTATTTTGTTACTTTGGATCTATTTTGAAAAAGGTAAACGAAAGATTTAAAAAAATCACTAATTTTAACACTTGGATCTATTTTAGTAAAAAAAGAAATTGGATCTAAAAATTTCCAACAATTGAAACTTCATTTTCCTAAAACATTATATACACAACTAGATTGTTTACCCGTGTGTTGCACGGAATGCATATGTTATATGTTTAACCATGTCATTAGATAACAGTGGAAATCTAATGAATAGTTTAACTAACTCGGATTTACATATGTTAAAAATTTGGAATGAATTTTTCAGAGCACAAAGTTGGATAAAGTTGGAATCACTTCGTAATAATAAAAATACTTTTTATTAGATATATAAATATTTTGTTACGTATTTGTGTTTATAAAATATACTACCTTCGTCTCACTAACATTGGGACATGAGGAGGTGACACGGTTATTAAGAAAAGTGAGTTTTTGTTATTGATAAAGTACGAATGATTTAGAGCCACACAAACTTTACCAAATTTGGAATGTGAAAATCTTAGTGGGACTCCCTGAAAAGGAAAAATGGGACAATCTTAGCGAGACGGGTGGAGTAATAACAAAGGATTCATGCAATTGAGGAACTCTTATTTGGAGTGATTGGATGCATTGTAACTCTTATTTTTTAATAGGTATGAAACATTAAATGTCTAATTGGAGGGAAAAGCAAGATGTCACACCTTGTTACTTTATATTATTATAGATATCGATTTCATGTGAAAGATCATGACATTTTAATATTTTTTGTAAAAAGTGGAGCACAATTAAAAAGTTATAACACTAAAGAGAATATAAATTTTACTCCCTCCGTTCTTTTTTATTAGTCCTTCTTTACTTTTTGGGACGTTTTTTTTATCTGTCCTCCTTTCCATTTAAGGAAAGTTCTTACTCTAAATATACATTTATACCCCAACTTTTATTACCATTACCCTTTTCTCTTTCTTACTTTTTCATTTACTCACTACTCATTACACCTTTTACACTACCTCTACTACTTTCCTCTTAAAACCCGTGCCAAAGCCTAAGAGGACTAATATTAAAGAACGGAGGGAGTAAGTTTTACTGGGTTTTGCGTCCAGTTATCTCTTTCGCGTGCAACTTTTTCTCAGCCCCTCCTTCCAGCAACAAGGGAGTGAATATGGTTGACAAATACCCCACCCAGGGCGGAGGGTGTAGGGAATTTTCACCATCTTTCTTGGAAGTTGCCAAGAGGCATCTCACACCTTCTTGGAAGGAGGTCTCCAACATATGAACATGGTGAAGATATGGAGATAACTATGGAAGCTTGGATGCAACTTCCTCTTGTCTCCAAACCAGCCTACAAATAGAGTGTTCTATTGTCGTTCATATCATCAGTTTTAGAAAGTGAGAAAAGTGTGTGAAGAGTGAAATACACTTAGAGTAGAAGTGTATTGGTGAGAATTGGTTTTTGTAATAGTTGAGTGTGAGAGTTTGTTCCTCCTAATGTAATTCTGTTCTTGGTATTGAATAAAAGAATTTTCAATCCCAACAAGTGGTATCAAAGCGAGGTTGAGTTTCCATACACTGTTTTCTCATTTTCAGATAAATTTCTACAGGTTAGAAAATCGTGATTTTTGAAGTTGTTCGAAATCACGATCTGATCATACCGTTAGATTCGTCTCGTCGAGACGAGAAATCTGGTATTTTTGGGGATTAATTTTGGCCACCGGAAGAGGCCGTATGCGCCGCCCAAATGCAGCGTGAAACTGCCTGCATCATCACTGCGGCATCATGTAGTCCATAGGAAGAAGACGAGCCACGTCAACCGCCACGTCAGCGCCGCGTCAGCACCATGTCAGCCCACGTTATCGTCCACGTCATCCACTTATTTGTCCTCCTGCCGCCACGTCAGCAGCCACGTGGCGCCATGTCAGTGCCATAACAGTTTCCAGCTGTTGCCACGTCATCCGCCTGCTGGTCTGCCCACTGGTTTGCTGCCTGAACCGGATTGAACCGGTTCGTAGTTGTGGAGGCCGGTTCACCCATTTCCAGACCGGTTTTGGACGAGGTCAGACCGGTTCCTACCATTTTCGGCCATTCCGGATCCAACGGTGAGCTCTGTTTGTCCTAATTCGGCTTCGAAAATAAGGTACGAGATATATTGAGTGTTTTATTATGGATAAATCATCATCGGACACCATGATTGCACTCACTTCCACAAATTATAATATGTGGAAGCCTCGGATAGAGGATTTGCTAAACTTGAGGGATTTAGCCGATCCTCTTGATAATGATGGCGTGAAACCGGGTAAAGGACGGATGAAGAATGGACAAAAATGAATAGAAAAACTGTCGCACAAATTCGACAGTGGATCGATCATAGTGTGTTCCACCATGTTGCGCAAGAACAAAGTGCTTACACACTATGGGAGAAGCTTGATAGCATGTATCAAGCAAAAACCGCCCGAAATAAGACGTTACTAATGAGGAGATTAGTAAACCACAAGTTACGAGGAGGTATTTCGGTGTCAGAACACACCAGTCAATTCCAGGATCTTGTGAATTAGTTGAGCACCACCGGATGGGGTCTCAAAGATGAAGAGCATGCGATACTACTCTTGAGCTCTCTACCTGACAGCTGGGAGACTCTTGTTGCCACTATCAGCAATTCTGCTCCCAATGGCAAAGTGACTATGCAGATGGTCACAGATGCCCTTATGAACGAAGAAGCCCGAAGAAAAGAAGCCGGGACTGAACAATCATATGCCTTCGTGTCAGAAACCAACAGACGAGGGGGAGGCATAAATGGAGGAAGAAGTCGAGGTCGAGGTAGAGGTCAAAGTCAAAACAGGGGAAATTCTAAAGTTCGCGGCCAATCACAAGAACGAGGTATGCCCTGTGAAAACAATACTTGGTTTGAAGGATATTGCAACTATTGTGGTAATTATGGGCATAGAAAAAGAGATTGTAGAAAGTTTCTACGAGAGCAGCCACATACGAGTCAAAATACTAGCCAAGAAGACGGTGAGACCATTGTTAGTTTGTCATCAGACGTGTGTCTTGTTACACACGGTGAACAAAAATGTTTACACGTAGGTACTCATAATGTTGAGTGGGTGATTGATACATCCGCATCATTTCACGCCACTCCACACCAGAATTTATTCACATCTTATAAGTCCGGAGACTTTGGAGCTGTGAAGATGGGAAACACGAGTTTCTCGAAGATTGTTGGCATTTGTGATGTGCACATAACAACCAATGTCAGATGTGCACTTGTGTTGAAAGATGTTCGACACGTTCCGGATCTTAGATTGAATCTTATCTTCGGTACAACTCTGGATCAACAAGGATATCTTAACCGATTCAAAGAAGGTGCGTGGAAGTTATCTAAAGATTCCTTGGTTGTTGTAAGAGGCCATATTTGTGGTACTCTGTATAAAACTCATGCAAAGTTGTGTCATCCGAGTCTCAATGCTGTTGAAGAAGAGACATCACCAAACTTGTGGCACCGGAGGCTAGGCCACTTGAACGTGAAAGGATTGACAACTCTTGCAAAGAAGCAAGTCATTTCCATGGGCAAATGTGTTGCCCCAGATCCATGTGAGCATTGTCTATTTGGGAAACACAGGGTTTCCTTCAGTTCTACTAGAAAGAACCATTCAGAGTTACTCAGTCTTGTACACTCTGATGTATGTAGACCCATTGAAGAGGAGTCACTTGGAGGAAGCAGATACTTCGTGACATTCATTGATGATGCATCACGAAAGGTATGGGCTTACTGTTTAAAGAGTAAGGATCAAGTGTTTGATCGCTTCAGATTATTTCATGCCATGGTAGAAAGAGAAACTGGGAAGAAGCTGAAGTGTCTACGTTCAGACAATGGAGGACAGTACACTTCCCGGGAGTTCTCAGCGTATTGCGCCGCATATGGAATCAGACATGAGAAGACGGTTCCACGAACTCCGCAACACAATGGTGTAGCCGAAAGAATGAATCGGACCATTATGGAGAAAGTTCGTTGCATGCTGAGTATGGCTAAACTACCTAAGCCATTCTGGGGTGAAGCTGTGCTGACACCTTGTTATCTTATAAACAGGCCACCTTCGGTTCCTTTAAACTTTGAAGTGCCAGAGAAGAAATGGTCAAGAAGAGATGTTTCTTACTCTCACTTGAAAGTGTTCGGGTGCAAGGCATTTGCACATGTGTCCAAGGAGTTGAGACAGAAGCTTGATCTCAAGTCAAACCCATGCATTTTCATCGGGTATGATCATGAAGAATTCGGATACCGGTTGTGGGATCCCGAAGTGAAGAAAGTTGTACGAAGTAGAGATGTTGTATTTCATGAAAACGAGTTTCATGGGTGTGCTCCAATAATCCGCCAACAACATACTCCAGAAGACGAAGTGCCTGTATCATCAAGCATTCCTCTTAGCGACGAGGAGATGCATGATATTACTGAACAAGAGAGTGATGGTTCAGTAGGTGATGATGATGCTCACAATGATGAAATTCCTCAGCAGGGGGAGCCTTCATATGAAGATGAAGCTGAAGGTACTCATGTTCGACGTTCTATGTGAGGCATAGTTCCACAGAGAAAATTCTCCACATCTGAATGGATACTTGTTGCTAGCGAGGGGGAGCCAGCGAGCATCGTACGAATGAGAGAAACAAAGAAAAAGGTGAATGGGGAGATTTGTAGAGAATTTCCACCATCTTTCTTGGAAGTTGCCAAGAGGCATCTCACACCTTCTTGGAAGGAGGTCTCCAACATATGAACATGGTGAAGATATGGAGATAACTATGGAAGCTTGGATGCAACATCCTCTTGTCTCCAAACCAGCCTATAAATAGAGTGCTCTATTGTTGTTCATATCATCAATTTTAGAAAGTGAGAAAAGTGTGTGAAGAGTGAAAAACACTTAGAGTAGAAGTGTATTGGTGAGGATTGGTTTTTGTATTTGTTGAGTGTGAGAGTTTGCTCCTCCTATTGTAATTCTGTTCTTGATATTAAATAGAAGAATTTTCCAATCCCAACAGGGGCTCACTTTGACACTCTCTTATACGGAATACATTTTGGATGAATTGGAACACTTTTGAGGTGAAAAACTCAAAGTTTTTTTTCATCTTATACTACGTACATTGGGACAGCCTTATGAAAATGGCGAGGGGGGAATTAGTGGTAAAAAACTTCATTTTTTATTGACACTCTCTTATACGGAATACATTTTGGATGAATTGGAACACTTTTGAGGTGAAAAACTCAAAGTTTTTTTTTCCTCTTATACTACGTACATTGGAATAGCCTTATGAAAATGGCGAGGGGGGAATTAGTGGTTAAAAACTTCATTTTTATTGAGTAAAAAATCGTACCTTTGACTGCATATACTTCGTACAACATAGCTCCTTTGCTAATAATTTCATAAACTCTATTCCTACATTAATAACAATAGAGGGTACTAATTTGAAGGACGAAGGAATAGCTCATTAATAACATTAATAACATAGGAACTACATTTCATATAAAACATGTTAAGTTGAAGGACAATATTCGCAATATATTGTACCATTATGGGGTATATTTTCACAAAAGAGCTTTATTAATAGAATAAATAAAAATTAAAACTACAATTTTTTAGCATATTACATAGTACAACACTAAAAGAGCATTTACAAAAACTAGTGTAATTCTACTTACGACAATCAAATCACTATTTGCAGTCATCAAACAAAATTTTAATAAATACTCCCTCCGTCCCTAAAAGAACTTCCAACTTTCCCTTTTCGTCCGTCCCAAAAAGAACTTCACTTTCCCTTTTTGGCAAAGAATTTGTGGTTCACAACATTTCTCTCTCCTCTGCACAACTCTCCACCACACAATTCCCACTTTCTTAATCAGCGTGCCACTTTATTTTGGAAGAACATTTAGGGACGGAGGTAGTACTAGGTATATATTGTGGCAAGATTGACAAGATTAAACAAAAATAGTCCATTCTTCAAACTTCTACAATGAATAGTCAGATGCTCAATTGAGGGTCATAAGTATAAAAAATTGGACATAGTCATCTTTTAAACAAAGCTTGTCACTTGTGTTTCGAAAACATTTAGAAGGAACGAGAAAAATTCATGGCATCCACCATCGTCATTATGCCCCCTGCGACGATTATCATTGTGACTCCGTGTGCTCTAAATCCGCTGTAATCGCTATTTCATTTTCATTTGTCGGACATAGGAGCACACTTAGATTTCCAGTTCCGGATTTGCAAGGGTTGTTTTAGACTATTCATTTCACTTTCAGCTACTTTTTTGTCCCTCATAGAAATAGGTCATAATTTTGTCCTTGTAAACTCCGTGAATAATAAGTCTGCCATTTTTTCAAAATTAGTTCCAACATGCGTATTACTATTGATTTATGGGAGAAAGTTTTTTTTGAGAGAATGTGGCTTGGCTTATATTGAGTAATCAGGATTCAGGCAAGTAACAAAAAACTCACTCTCAACCACCGGCCCTCAAACTAGACCCAGAATCGATAACCTTTCCGAAAGCAATATGACTCGTTGATCCTATAACGGACATAACTAAGCAAAATGCGCTCAAAACAGACTTTTCATCACTCAAACTAAACTCAAGAAAAACATAGCAAGTAGAGTAAAGTTGCTTCCCCAAAATCACTAGAAGCACGAGCTTGCCCTCTTGAGTTGGAGAAATTCTCAATGACCCAGATGGGCTTGGTAGCCAACACCCGCCCCTTCCCCATTTTTTGGCTCATCTAGAACCATTTTGATCACTAATCTGCTCCTCTTTTTCCCACATCCTTCTTCTCTTATGGTCACCAGACTCCAACCCCATGCTAGCTGGTCTAGCCTCTTCGGTCTTGCCCTCCCCGGTTTCCCACAATGTGACTAACTACCCCTGTCTCCCTTTCTTCGTTTGTCTAGTGTGCCACTACTCCCTGTCCTTTCTGTACCCTGCCTGCTTGGCTGCTTGTAGCCCTTTCCAGCCGTTCCCGACCGCCAGATTAAGGTCAAGGCATCCCTGAAACACAGATGTGTTATTACCTCTTTCATGAGAAAGGAGCCGACTAAAACTAGTTGAAAGATTGTATCGTCACTGCCCATATATAATCTCTCTTCTTCCGCCAAGAATCAAGTCTGCCCCTTCCCCTTCAAGCGTGAATTGATCACCCTCAAGTTCCAGAGTTCTCAATCGGCAGCCTGCCCCCACCAAGTGCGGAGGAAGCTGTTCAATTTTAGCCATTAAACCAAGAAGAAATGCTCACATGCGTGAGAGAAACATCAACTCACATACACGATATTGCTGCCTACGGTTTTCAGTGTTGACAACATGAGTTGAAAAGATACATTTATGGGAGATAGTTAATACTCCCTCCGTCCCGTTGGAATGTTCCCGTTCACTATTCATTGGTCAACTTAGGTCATTCCTAATCTTTTACTTTATATATCAAATTTTTATCAAATTGAACTTTTCTTGATCAGGCTTTGTAGCGGTTTTAATGTAGTTTCTGAATATGTAAATTTTATTTACTAAAAATAAGCGGAGTGTGAACAGGGATCGAGTTGTTTTATCGTCAGTCAAGCATCGTAAACCGAACGGGAACATTCCAACGGGACGGAGGTAGTACCTAGTACTACCTTCGTCCCACTAAACTGGTATAAGAGGAGTTGACACTATTATTAAGAAAAATAAGTTTATGCGGTTGATACTGAATTAATAAAGTAAGAAAAAAGTAAAAATGATTTAAAACTACACAAACTTTATCAAAAAAGTATGAGACAATATTTGTGGAATTTTTTAAAAAGGTAAAATGAGACAAACTTAACGAGACGAGGGAGTACATAGTACTACCTCCGTCCCACTAAGATTGAGATGGAAGAAAAGTGGCACGATTATTAAGAAAAGTGAGTTTGTATAATTGATACTTCCTCTGTTCTTTTTTAATTGCAACAATCCACTTTTTACCTTTGACAACGCACAAGTTTGACCATTTATATCTTTCATTCTTTATTAATAAAAAAATTAAAAAAATTGGATTTTGAAAATTTAGAATGAGAAGAATTTAATAATATTTTTTAAAAATTTATTTTATAATACTCCCTCCGGTTCTAAATAAACTTCTCACTTTCCTTTTTGAGACGGTCCAAAATAAACTTCACACTTCCTTATTTCCTTATTTGGCAAAGAAATCTACACCAAAACAGTGCCAAACAGTGCCAAACAGTGTCTTAACAGTGCCAAACAGTGTCTCAACAGTGTCAAACAGTGTCTCAACAGTGTACTCTACAGTAAAGTCAACTTTATTTCCTTAATAACTGTGAAGTCAAACACTGAAGTTTAAAAAGAACCGGAGGGAGTACATTAATAAATAAAATATAGTCAAAGTAGAATATGTGAATAGTGCAAAAAGTCCAATGATTTATATCCACACAATCTTTACCAAATTTGGTATGAGACAATCTTAGTAGGACTTCCCAAAATGGTAAAATGAGACCATCTTAGTGAGAAAAATGAAGTATTTGTATATTTAAAGTTATTTTTCATTATTTTAATATTATTTCTAGACTAACCCCTCGTCATAGTAATAACAAAGCAGGGCTGAGTCTTGAGCCCGGTGAAAGGATTAGAAGCGCGCGTTTGGGAATCGCCATCTATATAGGAGCTCGCTCTTCGAGCGCATTCAGTAGGGGTGGTGAAGAGAATACCTTGCAGATCTCGGCTGTTATCAGATACTCAGAAGTCAGAACGTATAAAACAACTTTTGATCGTTCTCCATCAGTGATACAATGGGCCATCACGGTAAATTATGCTGAAAAAGCAACAAAAACAAGAAAAGAATCCGACCAATGACGAAATAAACTGAATTAATTAGAAATATGCGTTTAAAATTATTATTATGGCCTATATATGTGTATCTGTAATCAATATCATTTTTCAATTTTAGGTGATAAAGGGCGACCTAGCAAAAAGATCAAGTTTGCCTCCAAGGTGCTAATAATTTCTTCAGTTTTTCCTCAAGTGCACAGTATTCTTGATGGGATCACGTGTTGATAGAAGTTTGAATTTTGTGCACTCATTATGTTGGAACAACGCAGGAGGAATACAAGTCTGTAGAAACAGATGATTCACATTACTTGGAAGACATCAATGCTGATTCTCGCGATGGTATTTTATTCAAATTTGCAGTGATCAGTTTTATATTTATGTCGTTCTCTATATTCGTAGAGATGGTGTATAATGACTTTGGGTTATGGAATTGATTTGAATTTAGGAGATGGTGAGGGCAAGAAAAGAGATTTCACTAAACTTGAGCTCAAACCAGATCATGGAAACCGCCCATTGTGGGCTTGTGCTGATGGAAGGATTTTCCTTGAAACATTTTCAGCATTATACAAGCAGGCATATGATTTTCTCATAGCCATCGCTGAACCTGTTTGTAGGTACTGTCCACCACAGTTCTGTACTGATGGTATTGCATGCTTATATGTATAATATCATATGTCATTGTGTTTTGTTGATCTCTGATTGGTTTATTTTGTAACATAGGCCAGAGTCCATGCATGAGTACAATTTGACACCTCATTCCTTGTATGCGGCAGTGTCTGTTGGCTTGGAGACTGAAACTATAATTTCTGTTTTAAGCAAATTGTCAAAAACTAAGCTTCCGAAAGAAATGATTGATTTTATTTATGCTTCTACTGCCAACTATGGAAAAGTAAAGCTCGTGCTTAAGAAGAATCGGTATTTCATTGAATCTCCTTTTACTGAGGCAAGATTATAGCTTTCCTTAACGATTCGGTCATTTTGTTGTGTTGCATTATGATGTTCATGAATAAATGATTTTTATGTGCACAGGTATTGAAAAAACTGCTTCAAGATGAAGTTATAGGTAGAGCAAGACTTATGCCGGCGGTGAGTCGTTCAGTTTTTTTTTGCACACATCTGTTGCATTGTATATGATGTGCTATCACAGTTTTTTTTCTCCATCTTTTATTTGGAGTTGAATTAGACCGTTGGTAATTGAATTCATGATAATCCATTTCAGTTCCTGTGCTGTTACAGTTCACTGTTAATCATGTTTATAGACAATCTCATATTCTCATTTTCATGTACTGGCTCTGTTTCACTGAGGCCTTGATATTTAATATGATGTCACTCTTATGATGCTTTTTAAATAAATACTCTCTCTTATTATTATCTCACTATCTCTAGCTGTGACTTTTTTATTTATAGGGGCTTCATGAAAACGATGGATTTACAATCAGCAAGTCTGCAGGCGAAATAGAAGGTAGACATGATGAGTTGTTAAATGAAGCAGAGCTGGCAGCGGCCACTGAAGAAAGAGAAACCCATTCATTTGAAATTGATCCTTCTCAGGTAACTTGATGTTATTTTAATTAAAATAGAGAATAAATATACCTAGTTTCCTCAAAACTTGAACAAAATGTGGAGAGAGAGGGCACTGTTTAAGATTAAGCCAGTTGAGGACTCTATGTGCATACTAAGTTTATACTATATTTGACTCACTAATAACACTACACCCATTAGAAGATCACTAAAGTATGACACCCAATTCAATGATCTTCCTTAGTCTTCTTCAAAGAATACTTGTAAAGTGATCATCTCTTTTTCATAAAGCATTATCTTCTTGTGGAATCACTACTCATCTTTTTCTGCTCATGCAGAGCTAGAGTTTTATTAACTGTGCCTTGACCAAAGAAGTGCAAGGCTAGATAAAATCGTAAGGTTCTATACTTCTATGCATGACTTTAATCCGGGAAGAGCAGGGAAGAGCGATGAAGAGTGAGTGTCACTTGGAGCGAGCCACTGAATGAGGAAGAGTGGCCGGCATTTTAATCCAATAACACGTTTTCTAAGTTGATTGATTTTTGTGTTGATATATACCTCAAACTTTCAACATTTATGAGATATCAAGTTTGAGGCTTACGTCTCAAGCCGCATTAACGCTCACATGTTTTTCACATACGCAAAATGTACCGGGGCTTTAATTGCCTTTTTAGAGACCTTTAGAGAGGAGAGGGATAGAATAAGTTTGCAGACTTCTTCCCTAGCACCTCTGTGGCTTTAATGCCATAGAGAGACTTATAATCACGATTTATGCGTTTTCATTTACTCTATTTTAATGGGTGTCTCATGTTGCATGTATATAACCTTATAAGGTGCTAGGGAAGAAGTTTGGGGGTTGTATCCAGATCTTACTAAATATACCCTCATCACTGACTTTGGATATGTACATTCATGCTTCTTTATCCTTTTTATTGCTAAAGCTTTGTATAGATATAGTGCATTGTAGATTTGTAGTGATATGAAAATCATTTTTCCATTTACACGCAAAACAAAATATTGTAGAGATATATCTTTTTTATGCGTTCTGACAGAGAACATTCTAAATTCTGTATGGAAGGTTGAAAATGTGAAGCAGCGTTGCTTGCCAAATGCCTTGAATTATCCCATGCTGGAGGAGTATGACTTTAGAAATGATACAGTGAGTTTTCCCTCAATTCTTTTTAGTAAGAACAGCAGAAAAGTTAAAACATATCTCCTTTATCTCATTGTATGTGTGTGTACTGTTGAGATTCAGAGTCTACGGGTGGGTGCTTTAAGATCAAATGGTTATGATTATTCTACGGCCTATTTGTAGTCTGCCTAATATAGAGTATTTAAGTTTTAGTTAAAAATTCCTCTCCACGGATGGAACCTATTGAAACCGTTTCCATGTAAATGTGTGTGCTCGCAGGCACACACACGCACAACTGCACATATCTATTTATATACACACACTCCATTCCTGATTCTCTACATTGTTTCAGGTCAATCCTGATCTTGATATGGAGTTGAAACCACATGCACAACCACGACCATATCAAGAAAAAAGTCTGAGTAAGATGTTTGGAAATGGTAAGAATGTTGTTCCTATATGATTTTCTTAGTCGTAAATGCTTTCAATTATCAGGTGCATAAAGCATCATAAGACGCCGTGCATAAAGAAAGACATAAAGAAAGACAAAAAATAAAAAAATAAAGAAGGATTCAAAAAATTCTTATAGGAGTGTCCTTGAAATCCAAAGAATAGGCACCCCGAGAGAGGGATGGCAGATTTGATGAGTCAAAGATAACAAGGGAGTAGAAGATTCCGGTGAAGCTAAAAAATGAGTAACTTGGTTTGCCTCTCTATAGCAGTGATTGAAGTGAAGGTGATATTTGAATTGAAGATCTTGAGGGTCGTGAATTAAGCTTTAATTTTCCACATCTGTATTGCCATTGGACTTTTTCAAAGTCTTAATAGCAGACATGGAATCTGATTCAACCGTAAAGTGGGAGAATCCTGCTTTTATAGCCCAGGTGACTGCATACAATATAGCTGTCCCTTCTGCACGTAAGACTGGGTGAGCTATTAAGTGAAAAGAGAGAGCAACTGATGGGATAAGATGAGTACGCATTATTGCACCTCCTGCTTGACGTCCACTCTTAAGTTAAATCGTGAAGAAGGTTTCATCCACTTAAGTAAGAGGGGTGACTTATTCTTTGGCTTGACCGCTTGAGGTCTATAGATAACAATCCTTCTTAGATAAGGTATGGATTTGGTGCATACTTAATAACCGGTAAGTTCAGCGGCCATTGTGTCATATAGGAAATGATGTGATGTATAAGTTTGGTTGTGGTATGTTTGTCTGTAATTCTACTTGGAGACTGACAATTTATTGAAGAACTCAGTTTTCATCCCCCCAGCTAGAACAATGAGAGTTAAGCAGTTCGGTGTTCTCTGATCAGTCAACTTGTATGCCTAAAATTTCAGGTAGAGCTAGATCAGGTATCATTGTGCTGCCTTGCGGTGCTGGGAAGTCTTTAGTAGGAGTCTCCGCTGCATCCAGAATTAAAAAAAGCTGTCTTTGTTTAGCAACTAATGCTGTGTCTGTAGATCAATGGGCTTTCCAGTTCAAGTTGTGGTCAACAATTCGAGAAGAACAGATATGTCGGTTCACATCTGATAGCAAAGAGCGGTTCCGTGGTAATGCTGGTGTTGTCGTGACGACATATAACATGGTCGCTTTTGGTGGAAAGCGTTCTGAAGAATCTGAAAAGATCATAGAAGAAATAAGAAACAGAGAGTGGGGTTTACTACTTATGGACGAGGTAAAACATAATCATAGTAACTGGACATCTTTCCTATAAAATGCGACATTCATGAGATCTATCATTAGATACAGTGTCTTGCTGGTGGATACAAAAGATTGTTAGAATTTTTCAGTTACAGCAACAACAACATCCAAGCCTTAGTCCCAAACGAGAATTTTTCAGTTAAGCTGGTTAAAATTTTGAAATGCACACTTCATATGATAATGTATTCCACTCTGTTTTTGAATTTGTTTTAGGTCCATGTGGTTCCAGCTCATATGTTTCGAAAAGTTATCAGCATTACTAAATCTCACTGCAAACTCGGACTCACTGGTATAGGCGATCTAGGCTTTCATGCTTGATTAGCTATCATATAAACTGATTTAGGTAAAAATTATTGAGGTTAATTTTGCCCTACAGCAACACTTGTCAGAGAGGACGAAAGAATCACTGATCTCAACTTTCTTATTGGACCCAAATTGTATGAGGCAAATTGGTTGGACCTAGTGAAAGGGGGATTTATTGCAAATGTGCAGTGTGCTGAGGTTTGGTGTCCAATGACTAAAGAATTTTTCTCTGAATATTTGAAGAAGGAGAACTCTAAGAAGAAGCAGGTTTGGAGTGTTTATAACTTCTCCATGCCCAATACTTTAACCTTGCCATGTCTGTTGGATTTGTATGAGTAGATAGTAGATAGTTTCTTTCTTTTCTTTGGTTGGGGAAGTTATATGTTTTTAAAATGACACTAGTAGGGTTGTGCATGAGATGGGATATACATTGGTTATAAGTAGTGTACCAAGTACACTACTAGGGGTACTCTGTATAAGTATCAATTGTATTTGTCCCTTCCTCACTTGTACCATCTCAAAAATGGATAAAACATGTCATGTTCTGCACCAACTTTATGTTTGGTCTGGGATGGTTTTTGGGTGCGGTTGTGTACTCTTAAGGAAAACTCATTAAAAATTGTTAAGTCATAAATTAAATGTAGATTACTTACAATTTATTTAGAGTTAATATTTCTGGAGTTTTATTAAGAGACATTTAATAATTCAATTTTGTATATATTTATATACTTATATGTATTTGAATATATAACTACTCCATCCATCTCACAACGAAAAGCCGTTATGTGGTACCAGTGTACCACCCAGATTAAGTTAGGAAATCAAGTCATTCTTAGTAAAGCTAAATTTTCTTTTTATCTATTAAGGTTCTTATTGACTTGCTAGTGATCCATCACTTCTAATTCCTGAACCAATTTTATATTCCAGGCACTTTATGTGATGAATCCAAACAAATTCAGAGCCTGCGAGTTTCTTATCCGCTTCCATGAACAACAGCGTGGGGATAAGATAATTGTTTTTGCTGACAATCTATTTGCCCTCACAGAATATGCAATGAAGCTTAGGAAACCTATGATATATGGTGCTACGAGGTCAATTGATACTTAACAATTCAAAATCCAAAGCTATTGATTGTTCAATTAAATGAATTCTAACAGCAGCTTTTTTCAAGCAGCCACGTAGAAAGAACAAAAATTCTTGAGGCATTTAAAACTAGCAAGGAAGTGAACACCATTTTCCTTTCTAAGGTATGCCTTAGAATATTATATTTCCTTTCTATCCTGTGTAATTTTGGGACTTTGCTAGTGTTTGAGTATTTTGAGACACCTTGGTTTGCTTTTGCTCAATGGGGTTTTGTGAAGTGATTAGTGATGGATAATATCATAATAGATACTCCCTCCGTATTTAAAAGTTTGCTACACTTTCCTTTTTGGGATGTATTTAAAAGTTTGCTACACTTTCTCCTTTTGGTAAGTTTTCCCTTTAAAAATACTCAACTACCCATACTTTTTCCACTTTTTATCTTCTCTTTCATACTTTTACACTCTCTCCTACTTTTTCTACACTATTGTAGTGAACTTTTAAATACGGAGAGAGTATATAATTTTCAGACACAATGAAGGCATAACTATTAGTGTTATTATCTGTAGAGCAGATGGATATATATATTAGTTAGTTGTTCTGTTAGAAGTTTGAATATATTTAGATCTATTGTAGGATTTTGCTGCATCCCTGTAATGGCAATCACAATCTGTTTGTATAGCATTATTTAATAACAATACAAAGGATAGTTCTGGGTCATAAATAATGTGAGATTAGACAAAGTCTCTCTCTCCTTCAACTCAGACAGTAAACGTTCCATTGCTAGGGTTGACACCTTCATTGTTAGGTATCATGATGGTGCAGTTGTATGATCAAATCTGAGCTCATCTTGCTTAGTAAGCAGTGCATTTCATGGAATGGATATCACATCTAATCCATTTTGGATGTCAGATATGTCATGTCAAACCAAACATGCCAGTATAAATGCCATTTTTTATGGGAACCTGAAAATTGGATCATCTCATCATTGCCGTTTTCTAATAGAAACCCGCTTTCACCTTATCTCGATTGCCATTTAATTTCATGGCTTCTATCATTGACAGGTAGGTGATAATTCCATAGACATTCCCGAAGCAAATGTCATAATACAGATTTCATCTCATGCTGGTTCAAGACGACAAGAAGCCCAACGTCTTGGTCGTATTCTTAGGGCTAAGGTTCGTTTCTTGTATTGTTACATTATTGCTGCACATCAATATGACTTTTTGTCGTGTCTGTATTGAAATTGGTGGATTGAATGTTTTGCCTGGTAGTGGAATGCCATCACTCATCACGTGTCAGTTAGGCAGGAGGAAATATATAGAAACCAGAAAGAAAAATGTACAGTGCTTCATCCTGAGAGAGACGACAACAACAATAAATTCATATGCATTCTTATATGTGTGTGTGAAAAATGATCACTACATTATACGAACTATAAAGCCATTGAGAAATAAACTCGATAGTCTTAGAATTGAATGCCCATAGTCTATGAAGACGGCAGCTTCTTAACGGTTGGAATACCCACAAGTCCACGATTAAGTACTGAGCAATATGGTAGTCTTAATTTGAAAAAGGATCTTGTTGAAACTGAGGGGTTCAATGGCCTAGTGGATGGTTAATAGCCAATGCGTTCTAGATAGGCAGAAGCAAATGTAAAACTGGAAAATAAAAAATGTCAGCTGTACTAAGAATAATGTAGGGTGCATATTAATTGGGATCGGCCTGCATAATGGCCTATAGGGTCAGGGCTATTGACCATATTTTAAACATATGATCCACATCGGTATTCTTTAGGATGCACATATAATGTTGGATTGCTGTGACCTGCATTCTAAAAGTAGAGGTGGGTGAGATATTATACAACTTTGTTTCATTTTTTAAGCTTGTAATTCTATTTGCCAGTGTTTGTCACAAGCAAAAAGTAAGGTTTCATTTCCCCCCGTTTTGTTAGCATGCATTTGATTTATTTATGTCACTGGTTTAAAGACCACTTCGTTTGTTGAATACCTGGTACTCTAACCTGATGTTGGGCTTTAAAGGTCTTTTTTTTGAATGGCCTTTAAAGGTCATTAAACAGTGCGGTAATTGTTTACAATGCTGAAAAAATGACGTTTGGTATAGAGATTCAAATTTTGGTTCCCTAACATCTTTATGCAAAGTGTAATCCGTTTTGTGACTTTTGTGCTTCTACGCACAACTGCTGCTGGATGCATCAGAAAAGCTGCTGTTTTTTATGCAACTTGCAGTGGATTTCTTAGTTCAAGGTTATGTGTGCAATGGATTTGACAAGTGTAGTGTCAACCTGGGAAAATTAGGTTACCCAAAAAAATTGTGCCCGTGTGTATAGCAAAATAATCCACTCAAATTTGTATGTTTAAAAATGAGGGAGAACTAAAATAACATTCTGTCTATTACAAAGTTTCGCATCAAACACAAGTTAAAAGCAATTAGTGTGTATGCACTTGTGACGAGCTGTAGTAATTGCTTAAAGCGTTAATGGTTTAATAGGGACGTCTTCAAGACAGGATGGCCGGTGGTAAAGAAGAGTATAATGCTTTCTTTTACTCTCTTGTATCAACGGATACACAGGTTATCAACTTCTATTCAAATTTTCTTTTCCTACTTTGTAGTATTTATATACGTATTAGAATGCACAGCAATATATTGACCTAGGTTCCTTCATGCTGTAATACTTCAGGAAATGTATTATTCAACTAAAAGACAGCAATTCTTGATTGATCAAGGGTATAGCTTTAAGGTATTAATCTACCCTTCAACTAATATTTAGTATGCAATCTTATTTTGTATTTTTTTGTATCTTATTTTGTCAGGGCAATCTTATTTTGTATCTTTCTCAATGTGTTAATGGATCCATTAGGGTTCCTATACAAATTGTTGCTCAAAGAGCTGTGTCATACTGTCATCTATGAGATAACTATATGCAATAGTGGGGTGATGGGTGGTGCTTGTCACTTGATGCAGGTTATTACTAGTTTGCCACCACCTGACTCAGGACCGGAATTGAATTACCATCGCCTTGAAGATCAGCTTTCACTTCTCGGAAAAGTACTTCTTTTTTCCCTTTATGTGTGTGTATAAGTAAATAAATAATATATTTATATAGGAGAAGGTTCAAATGAAAACTATGAAAAATAAGAATGAATTTAAGCCTATCATCTCTTAGAAATGGATGAAGTATGTCAGCTTGTTGCCAAAACACATGATGACATAATCGTAAACATGTGAAATGTGATATGCAACCATTAATGATTTTAAATACGTCGTAGTGTACATAAGAGTGCACTTCTGCATATTTATGAAGTGCACATTTTGTTTCTGACATGGACACAATTTTGTAATATACTGGTCTACTTTAGTTATACGGTGATGTTTTTTGTTATTGTTTTTTAATTAAACTTTCTTCATATTACAGCTTGCTTTCATTTGGGCTTTAAAAACCGATACATCCTTTCATTTTTTAATCAATGCCCAAATTTAGTACTTAACATTCACCAACATCTGGACATGATAGTGCCAGCTTACCTGATATCTATTTCCCCCTTTTAATAATAGGTACTAAGTGCAGGAGATGATTTAGTTGGTCTGGAGCAACTTGAAGAAGATGCAGATGACATTGCACTTCAAAAAGCCCGTCGTGTAATGGGCTCAATGAGTGCAATGTCAGGCGCACGTGGGATGGTTTATATGGAATACAAGTATTGTCTACTACTTTTTTCATCTATAGTGAATTCGATCAGCTTCCAACTTTCTATACTCCGTATTATTTATGGGGTGTAGTACTTTGCATGTGAAATTTAGAATCCATGCTCCTGTTAAATTAAGAATGAAAAAGCAGAGTAGTTTTACTTTTGGGGTTTGATGTTGTACGTAGTTTTCTATTGGTCATTTTATTTTGTTATAAATTTCTTGACTTATTATTAAGACTTGCTATTTTATGATTGATGCAGTACTGGGCAAAAGAAGCATGGGGGGCATACGCAGAAAAGCAAACCCAAAGATCCAACGAAGAGACACCATTTATTCAAGAAGCGCTTTGGTTGAGTTTATCAAAGAGAACTTCTCTATCATCGTTTTCATGCATCTACTTTTGCTGCTTTTGGGTGGTGTGTGACAGTAAAGCTGGGGGATTAAATCAAATAATTTAAATGTTCAAGCTCCCGCACCCTCTCCTGTCAAATTGGAATCACATCATAAATCTGAAAAGGAAGCGTTGTGTTTGATTGAAGATCACTGTAGCCGTTTGTGTGCTGGTAGTATTTAGTACCATAACAAATCGAAAACGAAAGGTTTGTAACTAATTGATAAAGTCTACTTCCTCTGTCCAATATAAAATTTGTTGTTCAGTTTTCTTTTTGGGGCAGATTTGAGCCGGTACTTGATCTCCCAACCTTAGTGAGATTAGAGCTATGTTTGAGCCGTTTGGTACAACAAGCTGAAACTGGAAGCTAATGTCTGAATTAGGGTTTGAACTAAAACATATTGTTTGAAACTGAATAAAGAGTTGAATTTGAATTACTAATATAATGAAGTAGATTTGTTTGTTAAAAAGAGCTGAAAACACCTTAATAATATAAAATTACGGAGTACATCATAAGGTGTAGGGAAAAATAACTGAAATATCCCAAACTTTGAAGGGGTGTGAGATGTCTATGTTGTAAAAACCGGACCGGTGAGCGACCCGGTCGAGTGACTGGGTCACGGGTCAACCCGGTCCCGGTGGATCAACCCAGTCAACGCCGGGAAAACCCGGTCAACATTTCTCAAATTTTATACTAGTATTACTTAACATATAATAATATTAAATTAAAATAAAACCCAATTAATCTTCATAATAAAGAAATAATGTTAATACTTTTGTAAATATGAACAACTAAACAAAACTACGCTTTTATAAAATCTCAAAAGTATTTATGAGTATGTTTCACTTGTAATTATTTAAATAATAGGGATGTAAAATGATAGCCATAAGTCCATAACATGCAATGTTGTAGCTAGTAGGTACGAAACAATAAACAGCCTTTTGCAATAAATTCCATCTTGGTACAATTGCTATAAGGTAGCCATATGTACGTAATGTCACAACAATGTGAAGCAGTTGCCTTGGAGAGTTGGAGCTGATGACGAAATGTCAAGTGGTTGAACCCTGGATCGATTCCCTTCCGCGGGTCCGGGTCCAACACGGGTGGTACCGGGTTATTGGGTTTTTCCTGTTTCTATGGCTTTTACGGGTTGTTCAATGACCGGCCCACATTTCTGGGCGGGTGGGCGGTTTTCGGGCGGGCCGGGTCGGGTTTTATAACATAAGTGTGAGTTGAACCTACTAAACTTGCATATTTATTTTAAATACTCATAACTTTATATAAAAAGTTATTTTGGCATCATAGTCAAATTTTATTTCTTTCAAAAATGTAAGTTTATGGTGTTAATTGCATAATTTAAAATATTTTAGAATTCATGAAGACACAATTAACAATAGAAACTTCCATTGTGAAATAAATAATGTTTACCCCCAATCTATATAATTGCAACAATTTTAGTTTGCTATTTTAAATTATGCAATTAACCTCATAACTTTACATTTTTGAAAGAAATAATACATGACAATGGTGCAAAAATATCTTTTTATATAAAGTTTGGGGTATTTGAATTAAATACGCAAGTTTGGGGTGTTTACTTCACACCCAATCAAAGTTTGAAGTATTTTTGATATTTTTCTCTAGGGTGTATGATTTTTATGACTTCATCTCCGGTCCCCCTTTTTCTCACTGCTGCTAAATAAATACTCCCTCCGTCCCATTGGACTTTGCCAATTTTCCCTTTTTTGTTGTCCCAAAAAACTTTGTCACTTTCCTATTAAAACAACTAATTTGTGGTTTTGCACATTTCTCTCTCCTCTGCACAAATCTCAAACACACAATTTTTATTATTCCTATTTCTCACCTACTTTGCACTTGGCAAAGTCTACCGGGACGGGGGTAGTAACATTATACTCCGTATAAATTATACTCCGTATAAATTGAGATTGATAACCTCAACACAACGGTTTCGGTTTCACCAACACAATTAATCCCTCTTAAGTTTAATAACCACGACCGTGCATTAATAAACCGAAGTTACTTGTGAAACCATCAACGATTAACCATCGGTTCGTTGATCGTTTCTAGTAGTAATTGATGTCGAGATGTTAACTAATTGTCATCTTAGCAACACTCCCCAACATTAATATAGAGATAGATTAAGGGATGAATTAATATTCATGGGATGAAGTTAAGAAAATACTACCTCCGTCCCAAAAAGAGTTGCAAATTTGACGTTTCTTAGTCAAACAGTCTCATTTTGTTCACTTAATTAGAATGTCAATTTTTAATTATATTCTAATTTGGAGTTTATAACTTTAAAGAGATTTTAATGTAGTTTTTGAATATGTAAATTTTAATTATTAAAAATTGAATTAATTATTCTTACGGAGGGTTGACTTTTATTATTGGTTGACCAAAAATTGTTGACTTTGCAAAACAAATTGAGACGGAGGTAGTAACTCACAACTTTAATAATCAACAAGCTTCAAGAACAACACCAAGAAATGGAAGTTTAGCTCCTCATTTGGAGACTAAACATGCTTAGTAAAATATAAAGAAATGATATTCTAAACTGAGCTTAAGAGTATGGAAAAAGGGATGAAAATTAGTGGAGGAACAGTGTGCTATTTATAGGTGTTTTTCAACATCTTTGGTCGGGTACCCGACCGAGTATAGTGCCCACCCGATCGGGTACCGGTCAAAATCACATATTTCCCACGTTAGTGTGTTCTTCGCACGTCGTTTTGTCTCTGGTCAAGTCTGACCCGACCGGGTGCATTAGGTGACCCGACCGGGTCCAGTAGTTTCCTGTGATGCTTCGGTTTTTAAATCGGACCCGACCGGGTGAATTGTTCTACCCAGTCGGGTATTTGCTCCTGGACAGTCAAAAGTCAAAACTCCTTTTTCTTCACCTCAAAGTTCTCCTTTTCAACACCACAAATCCGAACTATACTTTACAACTTATAAATGAAAAACTAAAATACAATTACAACTAAAATCACACAAATGTTTAACAAACTAAATGAAACGCTAAACAACCCACACAAATCAAACATAAAAACATACATTTATGCACTACTAATTAGTGCATATCAGGCACTCATTAAACTTCGTTTGTTTTTTAGTGGTTGGGTGAAAAAGCCATCTTAATATGCTTCATTTTGTAGTATCTATGATTCTATCTCTACAATGTTCTAAGCATGAATGAGAGATATGGTAATGTGGGTACAAAAAAAATTGTTGGTGGTATTTTAAGCTTATTTGACTTGTACAACATGTTTAGATGCTGGTAAACTTTCAACTTGATTTGGCTTATCCACCTGCAGCCGTTTGTTTCCGTTAATATTCCTCAGGGCTAGAATCGTTTGGCTTGGCTTCTCGCTTCCTCTAGCCGCATTACCACACCAGGGATATTCGGTTCGGCAACAGAGATCGGGCTTCCTTTGGCCGCACAAGGACATCCTATCGCACATCCCCTCTGTCTAGCATCCTTTCGTCTTCATCAACTTTTCTCCATAAATTTTGTTTTTATTTGTTACTATTCACATGAGTGATGAGTTACGATTGAGGAAGCACTCCTCGATTCACCTACTGACCAGGGGCTCAGTTTATGAACCTCCCTATTGTTTTCATCTCCTTTCTAAACATTCCAGTAATTCCATTTCAATTAAACCTTGCGGTTCTCATCGATTTATCCGAGATGAATGAAAGAAAGGTGTAAGAAAGAAGCGATGCGTGCTCTATGAGAGGGTCCATTGCCATCACGAGAGTTGGCGACTCATTCAATGGTATTGTACTCTTTTACATTATTTCTGGTTCAGGTGTGGAGAGTTAAAGATTTGAGTAGCTACAGAATGTGTAAAGCTTAGCTGAATGATAGTTAAATTTAGTTTTAGCTTGCTTGGTTATTGTGAATTAGCTTAACTAAGACTTCTTGTAATATTTGAGTTGTATATGAACTTAATTTGGGAGATAAAATCAAAATTCCATGAAGTACACTAGGTGCTTGTGAATATGGCTAAATGACATTCTTAAAACTTTTTTGTATTTCGTATATATGAATAAGGGAAACATAAGTATTCAATGGGCAATGAGATAGATGAATTAGGACAAAGAGTTCTATTGGGGAAAAACACGACCCCCGACTTCTTCCAGGATCACCAGCTCAAAGGACTCTTGTACATTCACCCACCCACTCGTAACACAAAGATTCAATCTAACAATATCACTTTGTATTATACAATTGAAATGTACAAGAGATATTTTACAAGTAAACGGGTAGCTCACATCACTCTTTGTATATGAGACTATTTCACTCACACACACCTCTCTCAAGGAAGCACTCACTCACTCAAGAGCTCTCCTCAAGGCTCTCTCTCTCATCACTTGAGGAGGCTCTCTCTCTAGGCCCTCACATGGCTCTCTCACTAAGCTCTCTCATTTTACGAATGAGGAATCTCACCCCTATTTATACAACTCATCTCAAAGCTTCTCTAGAACTTTCTATACATCACTACATTTCTAGATTCTTCCAAGAACTATCCACAAGCTTCTCTAATCTTCTAAAAGGATCTAGAGAACTCCACATCGCTTGAGAATGTTCTAGAGGCTTCCACAAACTTCCGCACGATTCTAGAGAATTCCACATTTCTCTAGAAAACTCCACAATGTTCTAGAATATTCTACACTCTTCCACACGCTTCTAGATAATTTCACGTCTCTCTAGAAAGCTCCGGAATATTCTAGAACATTCAATACTTCTCTACACACATCTAGAGAACTCTAGACATCTCTGTACTATTCTAGAATTCTCATTAACTTCTCAATTAAGGAGGGATCCCAACAAAGAGTTCTACTGAATCGCAGAGTAGGAGAGCTGTTGAATCTTGCTACTGGAAGGCCACAGGTAAAAACCGAATGTAAAGTCTGATCCAAATGTGACTGGCACAAAAAGGACACTTGTCTTCCACACTGGTCATGCACCTGAAAGTCAAAGGATGGAGTGGATCATGCATGACTTTTGTAGTGATGAAAAACGACCTCAGGACTCCATGGTTGTCTGCCGACTTAGGAAGAATAAGGAGTTCCACATGAATGACATCCCAAAAATTTTGAAGAATCATTCTACTGATAATATTAATAATAAAACCCATTGTGAACTACAACATGCTGGAAGTGTAACAGAAGTCACAGAACTAAGTTCAGGGGCAAATAAAAACTCAAATAGATTTAACTCTTACTTACTAACAAAACCCGTAATAAAAAACTTTTTGAAAGTGCATTAGTTTTTTCACTTATTGATTCCAGAATTAAATAACTTCAAATAGCTACAGAAATACATAAGACCTATTGATTAGAAACTGATTCAATTCATAAACATGCATTATATGACTAGGCATATTAGTTTTACAAAATGAGTAAGGAATCCTAATGCGCAATTCAATAATTAATAAATAATTTGTATAAACTTAGCTCAAAAAGCTTTAAATCTACCTTTCAACTAAAATATAGAATACATATATGAGTAATACTTATATTTCTGTAAGACCATAATTAATGATGATAAAGGTCTCTTCATCAAGCACATATTCTACTCTGCCATTGAAAAATTACTAATCTAGATTATCAATGTTACCGGATCTTGATAGACTCAGCCACTGGAAGTCTGCTTCCATCCTCCCCCAAATAGCCCATTACACATCACTTCTTGCACCCCTCAGCAATTTACTGCCTGCCCCTATCTCAAGGCTTATATTTTTGCAATATATTTACATGTACTTTCTTTTGTGAATGGGAATAGGAGGCAAAAAAAATCAGCTTTAAAAAAGTGATAGTCAAGTATAAATGGTTAGAACTTTTTTTAAATTAGTCATTTTGATTCTTCCAAAGAAGAATGGGTGATACTACGTATTATTTTGATTGTATTAGTCAGAGTCATGGTTGTTTCTGCATATCATTCTTACAGATCTTAAAGTCCTACTTACGGTCTGAAGGTCAAGACTGAGCAATTTTTCATTTTTGGGGATGTGTGAGTTGGAGGGTTGATATGAACTCTTGGAATGAGCATGGAGTTAAAAAAATCCATGACAAGAGAATAGAGAGGAAATAATATAAGAATATTGGAAGGAGAGAAAATATTGAGGAAAATAAAGTATTGATTCACACTCAATAATTTAATGTTAATTATTTTTTCGCTTTCTAAGTTGTTTCTATTGTTTGAATACTGATAAGCTTTAAGAAATGCAAAATAAAAATAAACACTTAATCACATTATATTTCCTTTCTATTTCTCTGAGGTATAACAAAAATGAGGAAATAACTTTGCTTATAAATTATTACTTTATAATATTTAGTCATACCATACCTATGTGCATAAAGTGAGATCGATAATTCCAATTTTTATGCATGTGAAGCAAAATAAGTGTTTTTTACTTATGTTTTAGACTGCAGAAATTGCTGGGTCTTTTCAGTTTAGCGTGTTCTATCGAACAAGTTTAACACTTTGACTCTTTGTGTTTTAGGCTGTATGTGTCCATTTTTAAATGTAGTGTTTTAGCGTGTTCCATTTTTATAGAAATGAAATATAATGTGATTAAGTGTTTATTTTTGTTTTGCATTTCTTAAAGCTTATCAGTATTCAAACAATAGTAACAACAAGACAGAAGTAGTTAAATGCTTACAATTTATCACTTGCTGACTTAATGATGTTGGAATAAGCCACTTCTAATACCAGGCTCCGGTTTATAAATACGTTTGTTTTCGGTCTTAATCAAAATAGGTAAAGAGCATGTCAGAACTATCTGTAGCTGCTTAGTATCATACAATACATCCAAACCTTATTCCTAATAGATTTTGGGGTCGGCTAAAAGCTGCTTAGTATCATGCGAGAATAAAATCTCCTTGTTTTGTTGAAAGAGGAGGGACTTAAATGTCGCCTACTGTGTTTTCATGACACAATATGACATCCAATGTACTGGTTATCAAATTTGTGCCCACTTGTTAGGATTTGTAAATATATACGTAGTACTTTTTATTTTTTAGTTTCTTAAGAATCAGATTTTACTATGCAGAGATGGATTGCTTGTGTGAGAGTGAATAATTTTCAACTCATTTTATAATTTTATTTATAGAGTCAATGTTACTTCTACTATTGGGAACCACAAAATAGCTATCATCATTCATATATTTAGAGCTTTGCTGTAAATGCTTCAGACATTTTTGGAGGAAAAATTTACTGAGTTGGCTGCATACTATTATATGGCTGAAAATGGCACAACATACTTGATAAAGAATTCCTTATTTGTAAAGTTGTGTTACTTTTGTATTTGTGAGTTAGCAAGTGTTATATTCTTATACTGTTGAAACCCAGGGATGCCTTTTCCAATTTAACATATATTCTTGGTTTAAAAAAATCATATGAACTCTTATTAATTTATTAAAAATTCTGAATGAAAAAGTCACCAATAGTGAATTACCAATAGTGAATTGATGACCAGTGAGATAAAATATTGAAAGCACTGAAACATGAAATCATTACAAAAATGTACTTGTATGTGCCCTTTTAGGCTAGGAACTACTCAAAACAGAAGAGGGTCCTTTTTAGTTGAGAGAGATTTTGACCATGTCTTAGGTTGTTTTGAACATCCATATCTAGAATAAAGCACCCCTATTAAGGAAGGCATAAAAAGTTCTTTATGTTTTAATCGCAAAGCCGCAGTGCATTATTGTTTGCATACTATTAGGCAAAAATCCAAACTGACTTCCCATTTCATGTACGATGTACTTGCATAGGGGAATTCCATTCATCCACTTCAATTTTCTTGGGATGACGTATGCTTGATATCTCAAAGCCGGACTTTTAAGCAATTTATCTACAACTACTTTAGAATGCATCTATAATAATAGGGATTTGTATTGCTTTTATAAATTAGATGTTGTTTGTATTCTGGCCAGCTCAAGCAAACGTTTAGAAACATTTAATGATAACAATTTTCGAGAGATGGAAGGATTTCAGGTGCAGAACCAAATAACATTATTTGCGGTAGTTTGTTCACATTATATGTTCTTTGGATAGTTACTCCCATCATGACCAAATATTTTTTTTTAAAAAACTATTCTACTGTGGCCCGGGAACCCCCGGCCCACAGACTCCTACTACTCTAACATAGGCCCAACAGGCCCAAGAAGCACAAGAAGCCCAAAGAACCGCGGCCCAAGTGTCAAGAAGCCCACGGTGCACATGCGGATGCCTTCGGCCCCATGGCCGAGGGCTCCAGATCTCATAGGACAGCCAGATTTGAGCATACAAAGATACTGGGAGAAAATGACATAATTCGGGAGCCTTCGGTATCTTGGTGCCCTCAGCATAAAATTAGCCTTCGGCTATACCGAGCCTTCGGCTGCAGAGAGCCTCCGGCTACGAAGGAGCCCTCGGCTAACAGCCCAATCATCGAAGATTCCCTTTGGAGACAGCCAACCACCGCATTTAATGTGGTGCACATGCGAATGCCGGTGCCACCCCGATTGAGGTGATCCCTCGGCCGTTAGATTGTTGACACGTGTACTCTCATCGCATTTATGGCTGCTATAAATAGCAGCCGTTATTCCTCTTGTAAAGGATCCCAGGTCAGAATTCATTAATATATCTGACTCTCTCTCTCTCTCTCTTACTTGTTTGCCCGACTTCTCTCTAGTTATTCTCCGTAATAACCCTTCGGATAAGCTACCCCCGGGTACACTATCCATCATCTACATATATAATATTGGGCATTTATCCAATCGCGCAACACGCGTGTACAAAACTAGTTCTAATATAAAAGTGAAAGAAACTTGAGGGGCAGTCTTCCCGCTTAGAAATGTCACCATCAATGCTTTATTATTTTAATTAGTCAAAATAAATACAAATGAATTATTGTGTAAAGATAATAGACCAGTCAACACATGAAGTTTAGTGTTTAGGCAACTAGTACGGTACCCGTGCGATGCACGGTGGATGACCATTTCAAAAACATGTTATGGAAAATCTAAGACAATGAGAAATTCTTAAATAACATGAGGTGAGCTAAGAAATGAATCCAGTAGTTCAACAATACAAAATGGATTAAAATGGATCAAAATTGATATAATGAGCATCAAGTTTTGTATATTATAATTAAGAATGCATACAGAACACTTATTTATAGACCAAATTTGTGGTCTCTTCTATATGGTCTCTCATCATCACATTGAATAAGTTTCTATGATCAATACAATTTGTAACCCTAAGACAACAATGAATAAGTACATGTGCCTATGGCTAATGGCATTTTTTAAATATTGATACAACAATGAATAAGTCACATTTGAAATCTTAAAAAGAAGATTGATGTATCAGGGAAGACTTTGACTTTACACCCCACTTTTTGTGTGGACTTTGCATCCCATTTTCAAAAAACTTTGGCTTTGCACCCCAACACATACCATTTTGTGAAGAAAAATTTCTAAATGGGGTGCCAAGTCAAAGTAAGTTTAAGTGAAATGAGGTGCAAAATTAAAGTTTTTTTTCAAAATGGGGGTGCAAAGTCAAATTTGGAAGTTTGTCACTATATATGTGACTATATATGTTCCTTCATATTTTTGTCATTGAATATTTGTGAGTATATATTTTTGAAATTTTTTGTCATTAAAAAGGTCAAAATCTATTGATACTATTTATCACCATTAAAAAGGAAGGATTTTATGATTTCACATTTAAACGGATCTAATATTATATTTCATAGTTTTTTTAATATGATTTTGAAATTGATAAATACATGCTTGATTTCTAAAGTGCTATAGTTAACGAAGGCAATTTCTAAATGGAGTGTTTTGATGAGAACTTTGATAGAGATTACATCCCAAATGGTCAAATTCAAAAATTTGTCACATATATAATCACAAATTTTTAAACGACATAAATTTTTGACTTTTCAACGTTTTTATTTAATATGAAGGACATGTTTAAGATACATCAATCTTCTTTTTAAGATTTCAAATGTGAGTGTATCAATATTTAAAAAATGCCATTAACCATAGGCACATGTACTTATTCATTGTTGTCTTAGGGTTACAAATTGTATTGATTATAAAAACTTATTCAATGTGATGATGAGAGATCATATAGAAGAGGCCACCAATGTGGTCTACAAATAAGTGTTTTGTATGCATTCTTAATTATAATATACAAAACTTGATGCTCATTATGTCAATTTTGTCCCAACTTTAATCCATACTACTTTTATTCCTAACATGAAACTAATTTAGCATTTTAGTCAAGACACTGAACATTGAATTGAACTTTGAGTAGTTGTGTAGCTGTTTTTTCAAACAAAATTGAGTTTCCGACAAGGGATTGTTAAATATTACCATGCACCATAAAAGACTAGGTACTATGTTAAATATCCTGTATCCTAAAAAGATTAATTAGTACTGCCGAAATAAAGTATTTATATGCTTGTATAAAATTTTGCAACTATTTCATTATACTCAATTTTAAATAGGTTCAAGGCATTTTGTAAAACTCCAATAAGAAAGTGAATAGAATGATTTTGTGGTAAGTCATTCTATTCATCCTTCATGGTGCTATGTACTTGACTCATAGACCAAATTCAATAATCAATGTATTGTCGGCCTAGACCAGAAAATAATAATAACAAGGGAGTGTTTGCAATTGCTTCAACTTTAAAAAAATGGTTTTTTAAAGTGATTTTGGGAAAAGTGATTAATAGTAAAAGTTGGTAGCGTTTGAGAAAAAGTGATTCTGGAAAAGTAAAAGTTGGTAGTGTTAGGTAAAATAAGTACTTTTTGTGTAATAGAAAAAGTGAGAAGCAGTTTAAAACACCCTTCTACCTGCTTCCAGCTTTTAGCTTTTAAGTGATTAATTTAAGCAGAAGCTGTCATTTGAAAACACTCTTTTCAACTTTTTTTAAGCCAAAAGCTGAAAAACGCTTTTTTAAAGCAAACTCAAACACTCCTTAACAAATCCAAACTAAATATAAGAAGATCAATGAACAAGCCATAAAGGCTGGAACATGAAAGATGAGACACTCTTAACGAGACATAGAGAATTATTTTGTGGTAAAAATTGATCATGAATCAGTGTCCACATACATACTCCGTATATTTTTGGCTATCTATTAATTTTACTTGACCAAAATTGTTTATTTATTTTTAAAGTCTATAGGATATATATACAATGATGAAATAACTCCACTACAGGAGAATAAATTATAAATGATAAACTTTGACTTGTTATTGGCACATTTATCGTTTATTAATAAGAAATACTAATAAGAAATATGGAGTATAATGTTACTGTTAGCAAACTAATGAGCCATTACGAAAAAATGGAGACTTATTTTTGATAATAGTTGGCCTAACTAGTTTCTAACCCGCCTTTCAAAAAGAAGTGTAATCCGAGTCTATGATGTCTAGGGTTGTATACGAACCGAATCGAGTCGAATAGTAGGATTTTGTATTTGTATTTGTTTAATTTTTTCGAATACGAATTCGAATTCAAATATGAAACGAATATTAATTTCGATTTGTATTTGTATTTGTTTAATAATACGAATAATTAACGAATCTTATCCGAATATCGAATAGATTTTAGCATAGGTTAAATATTAGTCAAATATCACTTTAAAATAAATTTTATTATATTTTTTTATGTTGTAAATGTACACTATGACTTAATATGTGTTTTTAGAATTTAAATTCAATGGATCAATGTAGTTTTAGATTGTGCAAGATATACTTAAGTGAATCAATTTTATGATTAACAAATATAAATCTATTTCAAACTTTTTGAAATAAACACTTACACACATGTTAGAAATTATACTTATAATGTGTGAAATAAGTTAATAATTGTATATATCAAAGTCAAATGACTCTAATTTTATTCTGCGAATCAAATACATAATTATTTGTATTGTATTTGAAAGACATTTGAACCACAAATCCGATTTGTATTCGTATTTATACTCTGACTTGTTACAAATGGACTTAGAATCGGTATGCATAAATGTATTTATGAACTACACTTTAGGGTATTGCTATCTTTTAAAAGTTATTATAGTGTTATTACTATTATTATTATTAATAATAATAATATTATCACTATTATTAATCGAATATATTTGAATAATATTCGAATCGAATACACTGATATTCTTATTTGTATTTGATAACAACTCGAATCAAATTTAATATTCATATTTGTATTTGTATTTGAATTTTTCGAATTCGAATCGTCTTATACGAATTCGAATCGCGAATCGAGCACAAATTATTTGATTCATTTACAACCCTAATGATGTCTAACTTCTAAGTGGCAAGGGAATTAAAAATGGCTCACATAGAATTGAATTCTCAAAAGGTAGCATGTGTTGATTTCGACGCGTAAAGTTTCCCACACCGTTTCCGTAGAAGAAGAAATGGTCCATAGGCATTATAAATAAAGCGGGTCGATCGACATTACGGTCATACCTTTCTCGGCCTTTTGGCTAAGATCAAGTGTAGTATCTGTTCTTATCAGTTTAATATCTGATATGTGGGCTATTAGCCCACACGATATTAACTCAATTTTTTAAGGGGGAGAGTCCATCAAGACAGCTTGCTGTCTGGGCTTACGCGAGTCGCCTGAGCGTTGCACTACTGCTTGGGCTTGGCTCACCCCTCCAATATCAGTTTAATATTTGGGCTCTGTAGTAGTACCATTGAATTCTGCACTACTTCCGAATTCCGGCGTTCCTAACTGAGTACATGGTTAGTGGATGTTATCTAAGATGACTAATGTTTCTCTGAGTTCTAACATAAAATAAAGTTAGATTTGTGGGTTACTGGAGGTTATTAAAAACAACCATTCTTGGTGTACACATTTTTATACCCATCAGTACACGCATGTGTCTGTGAGAGTTTTTTTTTGTCTGTGAAACGCGGTCCACAGACATAAGTTGGCTTGTTTTGTCTGTGGAAAATTTCACAGACAAAACAAACCAGCTTTTGTCTGTGAACCGCACTTCACAGACAAAAAAAAACTCTCACAGACACATGCGTGTACTGATGGGTACAAAAACGTGTACAAAAGGAATTTTTCTATTAAAAATAAGAGATCCGAGTCTTCTGATTTAGATGAATGCAAATAACATTGGAAAGCACAGGCTACTATTTTCTAAATTATACTGCTCCATATATAACTTTAGCTTTCAAGCAAACTAGTAAACTCACCCGTGCGATGCACGGTTTAAGCACTTGATTTTTAGTTATATTTTTTTGACTATATTTTACGGAGCACTATTTTGATTTCTCCCTTTCTTAGTTGAGTTGTAAATAATCTTTGTGGTTAATAATTTAACATCTTTCCATTTTTTTGTAAAGAAATGATGGCACCGATTTTCTCTTATATTATGTCTCAAATCACTTGGAATATAATATTTTTGGAACGGTGGAAAGAAGCAAATCAAGCAATATCAGCTATATAATGACCAGAAGTCCAGAACATTATACGTTACTCAAAATAGCATTTCAGATATAAACCGGTATTATTCAAAAAAGAAAACGATAAAACCGGTATAGAATACGCAAGTCTAGCACAAGTTTTTTAATTGTACATCCGATCAGTTTGGGTTTTTAATTTTTAAGAGCCATTTTCTTCCAAAAAACAAAATTAAAAGCCATTTAAAAAATTGCTAGGTTTAGAACCAGAGAAAAAAATGTTAATTTTATATCATTCATGTATATGTCATCTGTTAAATCATAAAAACCCAACTTCAAACCAATAAATAATTAACTCTTAACAAATAAGAATTGTTAACAACCAAAAACTGTCAAGATACTAAGAAGCAATAATTGTTGGATTTTGTTGCTCAATATTTATTTGTCTACATACATACCTACATGTACAAACACAGATAGGTCATATGAGGAGATTTTAGTGACTATTTAAAAATGAACAAAAATGTAAATTTAAAGCTATATACTACGTACATATACAAACACAGATATGTCAAGTTCACTTCCTTTTATTAAGCCATTGTCTTTATCTAATTTAAGATGTGTATCGAATTTTGTTTTATGTGTCAACCATCATCAATCGCAAAGGATGGAAAATATTGATCTGTGACGAGTAAGATCAACAGATCGATCATACTTCTAATGTTGTTTACAAAGAAGTTTTTCAACATTTGTAGTTTCATTGTGAACACTTATCATTTTACTCACCGTCTTTGAACTTTTAAATGTTATATCTCTTTTGTAATATTTACATTTTCCCTTCTTCAACGAAGTTTTAATATCTCTTTAACAATGAACACTTATTATATTACTTACCGTTTTATTCTGAGTCCATTTTCTTGCGTTTTTATAATAGACTTCTTAATTACACATAAGTAAATTTTCATCCGTGCATCGCACGGGTGAGAATCTAGTAAAGCATTAAAGCTAATATTCTTCATCGTTAAATCATATGCATGAATTCAAGCAAACTTATTAGACAAAGATTTCCATTTTACATGGAAAGAGTTCGGAATATATATACTGATTCATACGTAGTATTTTTTTAATGGGTCCTTGATGCAATGTTCCTTTATAATGAAGTATTTTCTTTCTTTGATGACTAGAAAGAAGGGCATTGTTTGATTAATTTGAGGTTTTTAAAAAAATATTACTAAAATAAAACTTATTCACACAAATATGACTACAGTTACTACAATATAGTGTCAAGTTAACTTTAATTCAAAAAATAAAAATAATCCTTTTTTAGTTATAAATATGTAATTATGATTTAGTCACTACTTATTATTTTAGTTATAAATATGTAATTATGATTTCATTACCACTTTAGTCACTAGTAACATTTTGTATACAAGCTTTATTTTAGTTATAAATATGTAATTATTACTTAATTAATTGATTAATTACCGGTGGAGTCAGGACCGGCCATGAGGCCATTTGACCTAGACAAATGTCTAGAGCCCCAAGTTTTGGAGGGCCTCCAAATAAAAAAAACTCCGATCCAAGTACTTCTACTATACTTCGTATATGTGTAATTAAATTTGAATTCCCAAATGTAATTAAATCAATGAGATCCACTAAATCAGTAAGGACTTTATACATTTTATGCATGTACGTAGTCTATAATTTTAAATAAAATTATAGAAGTTAACATTTTGTTAAGCACGTTAAAGAGTTATAATTAGGTATGGGTAAATTTTAATTTATTCAATTATTCTATTATTCTATTCTAATTCTAACCTTATTGGTATAAATATTGACATGCACTTGAGGTCAATGTCTAAAATAATTGAAATACATACGCAATAATTTTTTATATGTTGGGAGAATTATACCCCTTATGGTTGTTTTTTTAGACAAACAAAAATTATGTATAATCAACCAGGTCAAGGGATACATGGACAGAGCTAGGGGTTGGCCAATCTAGACCGATTCACCCCAAATTAAAAAAATGTTTAATGTTTAGTATGAAAAAATTATGTTATTTTTTTCACATATCGGCCCAATCACTCAGTGCTCTGGCTCCATCCTTCAAGAGATTTATACATTTAATGAGTTAGCTATGTTATCTATTGATAAATGTGTTGCCCAAATTTGATTGTAATTATATTATTATTATTATTTTTGCAAAGAAAAGACTTAGCTTCCATTAATCAAATCATTATCCAGAATACAAGAAAGAAACGGAGGAGGATCATGAAACCAAGCCGCCTTAGCAATATTGTGGGCTAACTTGTTCGCTAATCGCCTAATAAAAGAGAACGAGATATGAGCAAAATTCTTCGCTGGCACTCTTATGTCTTCCGCAATCAACCCAACAGAGGAACAACTAGCACTCTTCCGGATCTCCGAGATAGCATGTGAAGCGTCTGACTCCACCTCTATATTCTGCCATTCCGTCCCTGAATTCAGCCGATGCTTCCCTTATCCCGATCAGTTCCGCCTCCAAAGAAGACAACATTCTACGCCACTGTAATGCCTTTCCAGCCACAAAGTTACCCTCCTCGTCACGCAAGCACTAGCCCAACCCGCAACGATCTGGCCGAATTGCAGCGTCCACGTTTAGCTTAAATCTGCCCAGAGCTGGTCTGCGCCAATTAGGAAAAAAAGAAACAGCAGCCGCTGCACGTTTTCTTTTTTCAAACTGCGCTTGGCACCAACCTGAAACAAAACATTTGGCTCTAGCCAAAAATCCTTGGTAGATGAAGAAGTGTGCTGCCACACTCTCTGGTTTCTAGGGATGTAAAAAAAAAACGACCCGCAATGACCCGCCCTGGCCCGAGACATTTGGGGCGGGTCCGCCCCGTCTTGCAAATGGGGCGGGTCCGGGTATTAGAATTGACCCGTGCCGCCCTGCCCCGCCTTGCCCCGACTCGCTCAATATATAATTATACATAATTTTTTTAAATTATACTACAAATATACTTCAACATACATATGTGTGTATACAATAAATCATAAAAGCTTTGATCTTATAATATATAATATATTAATATATATTAGAATGAGATGAACGATGGATTATCAATGTCTTCTTTATATATAGCATTTTAATACATATATTCAATGATTAATATAATTAAATAGATTAATTATTCAAGTCTGAGTAATTTTTCCTTAATTTTTGAAATATTTAGTGTATCATGAATTTGATTTAATATATTAATTTTTAATTATTATTTAGAGATAAACTTTATGTAGATTCAATTGGTAACAACTCCCCACAAATTAAATAAAAATACATACTACCTAATAAGGTTACGGCGGGGCGGGGCGGACCTGCCTCGCCAAGTCACGGGGCGAGTATGGGTCTTGCAGTACCCGCCCCACCCCGACCCAATGCCATGCCTACTGGTTTCTTACACACCAGAGGGCCCAACACCACCAAACCAAAACTTCCAAATCCTCTTTTCTTTTTTATTTAAATTCTATCTTGAGTTGCTCCAGGAAGTGATCTCCTCCATAGCTGGCCCAGCTCCACGAAACCGATCTCCATGCTTCTTGCGCAACCGGGCATGACTTGAAGACATGCAATAAGGATTCGCCAGTTCTGCCACATAAACCACAACTCGTTGTACAGTTCACTCTTCGAGCTATCAACAAATTTTTTGTTGGTAAACATCCGCTACATACCTGCCAAAAAAAAGATTTTGAGTTTAGGAGGAATTTTCCAATTCCACATACCAGTCCACCATGTCCAATAGTCGGGATTAAGCTCTCCAATAAGACGTCAATAGCAGCTCCTAACCGAGAACCGTCCGTCCTCTTCCCACCTCCTCTGTTTTGCATCAGGCACCAGACGAAAGCTAAGGGGAATCCTCCGAATAAGATCAGCATCCCTACCATCTAGAATGTCATTGAGAATGTCCTCCTCCCAAGCTTTGCCATTTTCATCCATGAGATTCCTAACCACGGCCTCCTGCAACCCTTCCCCCGCCACCGTAATAACCCTCGGGTTAATTGGGTCTGGCAACCACGGGTCCTCCCAGATGTTAATGGACCTGCCATCACCAACCCGTCACTTGAAGCCATCCCGAATAATATTCCGAGTTTCAAATAAACTCCTCCAGACGAAAGAAGCATTATGTCCAAGAGTAGCTGTCAAAAAAAGTCCCCTTTGAAAAGTAACGAGATTTAAAGACTCTTCCAACAAGGGAATCCGGATTGTTAAATATTCTGAGTCACCTTTTTCGGAGTATTAAGAGAAGCCCAGTCCTTCCAGCGAATACCCGAACCCGACTTTCCTTTCCACCAGTACCCATTCATTAAAACTTCAATCTCCCTGTACAGATCGTTTGGAAGAAGAAACACGTTCATTGCATAGGTAGGCATATCTTGAATCACTGATTTCAACAAAACCTCCTGACCAGCTTTAGAAATGAATTTATTATTCCAATTTTGAATACGACTAACCACTCTCTGTCGGAGATAACTCAGTAATTATATTATTATTATTATTATTATTATTATTATTATTATTATTATTATTATTATAAATTATGCACTTTAAAAAGTAAGAAGAATGAGACATAAAAATTATAGGTTTATTGCGTGCACATGTTTGCAATTAAAAAAAAATCTTTTGAGACCTTTACAATATATGGTGCACTATAGTGTGCTTCATTTATCAAATTGTGTGTTTTTACTAAATTTATCAGATATTAATTTTTGTATGACTTTGGTGTTACATAAATTACATAAAAATGATGATATGATATATCAATATTAAGGGAGTGCTTGCAAAATTTATAAATAGTGCTTTCCACCTTTTGCATTTAAAACTCAAATGAGTTTTCAAGCGGCGGTTTCCGCTTTAGTTAAGAATTTAAAAGCTAAAAATTGGAAGTTGGTGGAAAAGTGTTCTAAGCGGTTTTTCATTTTTTCTATTATACAAACACAATTTTCCTATTATACAAAAACATTTTTATCACCATTATCAACTTTTACTTTTCAAAAAACATTGATTTTCAAATATTATCAGTTTTTACTATTGATTACATTTTCTAAAATTTCTTTGAAAAGCATTTTTAAAATAGAAGCAATCATAAGCACTCTTTGAATATATTTCCGTCTAGAGCCTCCATAGTCCCAGGGGCGGATTCAGGAATCTGAGATGCCCTGGGCTGAATAAGAATTATACTAGGCTTGAATATTAGCGGGGTGAGCTAAATATGAAAAATGAAAAATTTTACACTAAAAAATTGAAAATTTTCTAATTTGTCCTGAGTTTCAGCCTACCATAGCCCGTACATAGATCCTCCCCTGCATAGTCCTAAAGACGGACGGCCCTGGGCAGAGTTTAAAATCTCCATGAATCCATGATATTCAATTATGTACAAGGCATGACTATAAAATATTAAGATATCATCTTCTAATTACCAATGTCATGTTCATGAAAGGCCTCATAGACTTGGATTTCTCTAATTAATTGGTTTGACATTTCACAAATATAAGTCACTCCGTTTCTTCGTAATTGCAGATAGCCACACTCATAATCGAAAAGAAATTTTTACATTAGTTTGCAAACAATATATATTTCTTAATAGTAAAGAATAAATGTGCCAATTTGGCCATTGCTTTGGTCATTTTACCATTTTCTCAAACAATTCTATCATTAAAAAGTAAAAAGAAGCAACGAGTTGCTTAATGTATTTGGCATATATGATAGGGGCACATCCACTTTTTAATTTAGTACTCCGAAGTTTTTTCCTTGAACTTTAACAAAACTCTTAATAAATCTGAGTTCCAAATATTCCTTTTTACTTCAATGTCATTTTGGAGTCTCGTGATTGCAACTTTTGTCTAATAACTTCATGTGTGTGGTAATTCGTATATTTTTTAAATTGTGTTTGCACCATTTCTAGTTTGGTTTCAGAAATTGGAATTACCAAATAAAAAAAGCACAAATAGCTTTGGCAAGTGGCTAAGTAATTAAAAATTTTTGAAAACGGTGGACGTATATAACTCTTTGAAGGTGGGCATTTATTGATTTCAACGGAGGTGAGTTTCCACACCGTTTCCATAGAAGAAGAAATGGTCCATAGGCATTATAAATAAAGCGGGTCGATCAACATTACGGTCATACCTTTCTCGGCCTTTTGGCTAAGATCAAGTGTAGTATCTGTTCTTATCAGTTTAATATCTGATATGTGGGCTATTAGCTCACACGATATTAACTCAATTTTTTAAGGGGGAGAGTCCATCAAGACAGCTTGCTGTCTGGGCTTACGCGAGTCGCCTGAGCGTTGCACTACTGCTTGGGCTTGGCTCACCCCTCCAATATCAGTTTAATATTTGGGCTCTGTATGGTAGTAGTACCATTGAATTCTGCACTACTTCCGAATTCCGGCGTTCCTAAGATGACTAATGTTTCTCTGAGTTCTAACATAAAATAAAGTTAGATTTGTGGGTTACTGGAGGTTATTAAAAATAAGAGATCCGAGTCTTCTGATTTAGATGAATGCAAATAAACATTGGAACGCACAGGCTACTATTTTCTAAATTATACTGCTCCATATATAACTTTAGCTTTCAAGCAAACTAGTAAACTCACCCGTGCGATGCACGGTTTGAGAATTTTTCTTTCAAATTTACGTGTGATTAGTATATCAAATCGCACTATCAATTAATGATAACATCTACCTTCATGTAATACTGATATATATATATATATATATATATATATATATATATATATGTATATATATATGTGTGTGTGTATATATATATATATATATATATATATATATATATATCAAAGCATTAAACGAAACACACTTACAATATTCTGGTCAAAATGAGAGTAGTAAGCATTACTTAAAAGATAAAAAACATCTAACAAATACATTGAAATCATAACATTGTAAATATGCATTTAATGTAAACCTAAACATTGTTGAACACTTCTTTGAATACAACATTTTGAGTCTTGTTAGTGGTTCCTCCATCTTCATCAACAATTAGTCATATAACTGTCCGTGGGTAAATACCGATTTTCAACAACAACCCAACACAGGATAAAGATTGACCTTGACTTTTATTTATAGTCATAGCATATGAAGTCATAACAGGATATTGTCGCCTATTAAATTTGAAAGGCAAGCTTGCATTGGATGGCGTCAAGGACAATCTAGGAATTAATAGTTTTTGTCAAGCACTCACACCAATGAATCCATAGGCTAATCGCGAAAGACAACACTTTGTTGTTCCGGCAAATGAGCTCAAACGTTCAATTGTCGAGGTCTTATATTGAATATCAAACCCAAATATGCGTTGAGCAGCCTCACACACATAAATGAATCTACAACCATAGCACATTTGTATCTCATTGACTAATCGTCTATTGCATGCTTGGTGATTTCTTTCCTAAAAAATGTACATAACTACACAATACATATACTATTGAAAGAGTTCCACCTTAGAGGAAATGCGTTGAACGCTCGTGCAATCCACGGTTGGTGAAATTCCATAGGTGTAGTTAGTTTTAATCAAATTTATTTTGAACTAAAACTAAACTTGTAATTTTAATTGAATATGACTTAAAAAGTTATACTATATACTATATAAAGATTTTATAGTATGTATCACGCACTATAATGTTGATTGGTTATTATTAAACGAACCACACAAAGTTGAATATGACTAAAAAAAATATTTCAACAACAAAACCAATGCGCCACAATGATTGCTAACATTTGAAGTTCTTAATAGGAATGCTTAGGAACCAACACATTTTAACTCGCATTAACTTATGTCAAAATCATTTCTTTTAGTAAAATGTTTTGTTAGTAATTCACCTTGCGATGCGCAAATGACGTTGCCATTTTTTTTTTCATTTTCAAAGGTTTATAAAAAATAATTGAAGGTAAGTTATTTATAACGACTTAGTAATAAGATGACTAAGTTTACACGAATTGCATTTTTAGACAAATGGTTTCTCTAAATACGTAAAATAAGGAAGTAAAATATGTGAAAGTGTGTTGTGTCATTCTTGAATTATACTTGAATCTAAATTTGTGGGAAAATGTTCAAATAGGTGCTTCTACTATTTCTAATATCCAAGTATTGTCTGGTCTAGTTTGTTTATGTTTGGTTTGGTCTGAGACTGAAATAAGTCTAAGTATAAACATCTCGAGTAATATGGTGGCTATGCATTTATACGAATAGCATTTTTTATACGAATTGCCCGGGTAAATTGGCAAATCAGGGGGGTGTGCAAATGTGTGAAAGTGTGTTATGGCATTATTAAACAATACTCATAATTATTCCAATTTTGAATACGACTAACCACTCTCTGTCGGAGATAACTCAGTAATTATATTATTATTATTATTATTATAAATTATGCACTTTAAAAAGTAAGAAGATTGAGACATAAAAATTATAGGTTTATTGCGTGCACATGTTTGCAATTAAAAAAAAATCTTTTGAGACCTTTACAATATATGGTGCACTATAGTGTGCTTCATTTATGAGATATTTATTCTAGGTATGACTAAAACTCAATGAGTTTCTCAATATATGACTTAATCAGTTTTTTCTCTAAAATAATATTAGAATTAGAAATTTATAATTGAAATTCGAAATAATTAAATAATAAATAATTTTTAGGGACAAATATACCCTTTGGTTATACCTATAAAACTCTAATCTCCTGATCCTTTTTCGAAAAACCCTAGCTACAGCCGTTCACGTATAACCTCGTCCACCTACGCAGCTTCCCTCGTCAAGACTCTGCCCGTCGTCGAGCTGCCGGCCACCGTTCAGCGCCGCCGACTAAACCTGGGAGCACAGCCGCCGCTTTCTACCGATCTCTGGTCTAGAAGCGCGCATAGCCGCCCCCTTCCTATGATCGATCTCTGGCCTGGGACAATCGCTCGAACAGGGTTCCAAGGAGGTAACGACGGCCGACTTCTTGCGTGACGAATTTGAAGTAGATGAATGGGGTGGGGTCGAATTTAGGATGAGTTTATGACGAAGATCGATGAAGAACCGGCGGAGAGGGAGAGATCAGTGCAAGTGAATGCCGCCGATTTGGCGTTGGTGTATTCATTGACGGCGTTGTCCGTCCTGTAGGGGAAGAGACGGGTGCTGAAGGCCCATGTGTTGCCCTACATCGGTACATTTGGTGCGCCCCAGCAGTGAGTAAGACTGTAATGCGTGTTCCTATTTACGACATTGAACATTGAACATGGCAAAATGTTCAATAATACGGAGTATTACTACGAATTATACATGGCAGTATTATGCGTTGAATATGGAAAGTAAATAATGCTCCGTACTATACATGGGCGCACATAGCAGTGAACGAATGCATTAAGAAATTTGGTTGTGCAGTATTTATAACTAGTATTGCATTAACACAAAGTAGTGACATCATGATGAAATGCAATATACTTAATTAGACGTAAAATAATAATAAAATTATTAAATTTTAAAAAAAAATCCTCAATTGAATAAGAAGAAAATTAATTTTAGAGGAAGTGCAATGATTATTACTGGATGTGCAGTAAAGTCATGCATTAATTCTGTGCATTAACAACAATATAAAATGCTGTAATTTTAATTGGACAAAATTAGTGCAAAATGCACATATTTTAAATAAGGGTATTTTCGTCATTCAACATTTAAATATAAACGAATTTTCTATTTGTTTTTGGATTTTTGGTCATAGAAAGGTATAAAAACTAGTTAGGTCATACATTGGTAAACTCATTGAGCTTTACTCATATCCTGGTAAATTTCCCTTCATTTATCAAATTGTGTGTTTTTACTAAATTTATCAGATATTAATTTTTGTATGACTTTGGTGTTACATAAATTACATAAAAATGATGATATGATATATCAATATTAAGGGAGTGCTTGCAAAATTTATAAATAGTGCTTTCCACCTTTGGCATTTAAAACTCAAATGAGTTTTCAAGCGGCGGTTTCCGCTTTAGTTAAGAATTTAAAAGCTAAAAAATGAAAGTTGGTGGAAAAGTGTTCTAAGCGGTTTTTCATTTTTTCTATTATACAAACACAATTTTCCTATTATACAAGAACATTTTTTTATTACCATTATCAACTTTTACTTTTCAAAAAACATTGATTTTCAAATATTATCAGTTTTTACTATTGAGTACATTTTCTAAAATTTCTTTGAAAAGCATTTTTAAAATAGAAGCAATCATAAGCACTCTTTGAATATATTTCCGTCTAGAGCCTCCATAGTCCTAACGACGGACGGCCCTGGGCAGAGTTATAAATCTCCATGAATCCATGATATTCAATTATGTACAAGGCATGACTATAAAATATTAAGATATCATCTTCTAATTACCAATGTCATGTTCATGAAAGGCCTCATAGACTTGGATTTCTCTAATTAATTGGTTTGACATTTCACAAATATAAGTCACTCTGTTTCTTCGTAATTGCAGATAGCCACACTCATAATCGAAAAGAAATTTGCACATTAGTTTGCAAACAATATATTTCTTAATAGTAAACAATAAATGTGCCAATTTGGCCATTGCTTTGGTCATTTTACCATTTTCTCAAACAACTAGTATAGTACCCGTGCATACGCACGGGATAGAGCGGTTGGTGCATATATTTTTTTACTCATGATCTAATTAAATATTAAAATAGAAACAACTTTTTAGGATTCTACATTTTTGAAAAAAATTGTAATTCAATCAGCTAATACCTTAAAATATATATTCAATGAAGAGTATATTAGGAAAAATTAATTGACACTACTCATTAGAATTTGCTGCTTATTCATTTCCATGATTAGATTGATTTTAAAATTAAATAATAATTCTAAAAAAGTGAGTACAATAAATATTAAAATCAATGAATATTAGTTAAATAATAACTCCATTCATTAGTAAATTCGTGCTAACATATGTGAGAGAAAATTATTCTGCTCAATTCTTAGTTGGCTTATCTTGTCATATCTAAAACAATTACATATGAGAAAAAAATCTTTCACTCAATTGTTAGCCTTATTATCTTACCTTATACCTAAAAGCACTATGTGTGAGAGAAACAAATATGTTCTTTAATTGTTAGCCGACTTATCTAATACCACAAAGAACTACATATATGATGATATCATTGGGGAGCTCTGGCGATTCTAGGAGATTCCGGCGCCGCTTCTGGCGCCGTCGCCAGTAGCATTGCAGCAGCAGCATCAGAAAAGCAAGGGGAGAAAGGCGCAACATCCATACAAGGCAATCCAGCCGCTCAGAAACTCTTCAAAGCTAATGGAAACTCTTCAGGCGATAATCGAGGGTCTTCTCCAAGCTCTACTCTTCGATTTGGATCTTTCGTTGTTAAAGTTGCAGGGAATAGGCAGCAGATCTGGGACACTAAACGGGATTCACATCCCAATCGACGACTAAAGATCCAACGACGGCCAGAGGGACAGGATGATTGGTGGAGAGTCAAGTTCAGATCCTGGCGAGAAGATGATCCTAAGAGGCCGAGAGCTCAGTCTGGAGAGGCCACGACATTCCAGCGGCGAAGACCTGTGATTCATGGCAGACCTTGGCGTTTGAGGGGCTCATCCGACTGGGAGCACCGAGGGCTCGACTTGAGAAACGGCAATAGAGGAACGAGTCAGGACAAACCAAACTATGGGCTTCCAGAAATGAGAAACGGTAGATTTAACACCAAGGGCAGCTATCAACCAAAACGAGGATGGAAAGTTTCTTCACAAGACACCATTAACAATTTCAGGCAATACAAAGATGGGTTTGATTTTTATATTAAAAGCAAACGTTTTTGTTTCAACATCATAGATTGCAATGCTATTCGTATTTCGGAGACTAAACATGGGATTACTTCTAAAATTGTTCTTGATCTCGAAAGGATGAATTGGTTGAATGACTCCATTCCCAAACTTCTTTCTGGAATTTGCTCTAAAAATTTAGAGCTGAAGAATTCCATTTACATCCTTTACAACGCTAATTTCTTTGGGGGATTTGTTCGTATAATTGAGAAGGGACGAAACTCTTTATTTATCCCAGAAGGGAGAAATGGTCGAGGGATTCTTCATTTTATGGCAGGGATTGCAAAAGCAATTAACTTGATGAAAGTGAAAGTGGCTGCACCAATTCTGAATGTTGAACAGGTTGTAGGTGAGTTAAGTCACGCAAGCACTAATGAGCAGAATCTTCTCACGCAACTGTGGAGTGAGGATCATTCTTGCAGCACGTCATTTTCTATCTCGAGAACTTTGCTTCAAGTTGATATTGATAATTCTTTGGAGATGACTCCTATCAAGGACACTAATAGCTCTGAACAAACTCCTAGCCATGATGCTTCATTAGAGAATCTCAAGGATTTCTTTCAAAATATTATGACAAATGGAGTGGATTCTCTTTCTCAATTTCTACTAAAAGAATTTGAAAGAATCCTAGCTACTTCTTTGGGTAATCAAAACATGGGACATAAAGAAGAAGGGGCTGCTATTAGATATGCAAATCCGGAGATCAATATCGCAAGGGACGTCTTTGCAGGCTATCAGCTTTCTAGTGAGGGTGAGGGAGTTTATAGCGATCCATTTCTTACATACTCAAGTGATGAATTTCTGGGTCATGTTTCTGAAAACGAAAAGAGAGCTCCTATTTCCACTATGGAAGATCTATGGGATTCCAATGCAAATCAAGAAATTTGTGATAAAGCTCTATTGGTAACGAGAGAAAACTGCTTGCCTACAGAGAATTTGAACACTCAAATCAAAACGTACAGGAAGAAAAATCAGCGCTCACATCTTATGAGAACTAGATCTCAAACACGAGCGGATTTAAATGCTTAATGCTTGCTCGAGATTACTAGGGAGGGACTTGTTGTATTTTGGGTTGGGTTTACTCTCTCTTCTTTTTGTTTTGTCTTTTTTTCCCTTTTATTCTCTGTAATTTTTTTTCTCTTTCTTGAATAAAATATTAATTTTGCAAAAAAAAAAAAAAAAAAAAAGATGATATCCTCGCTCAATTGTTAGCAACTTTATCTAGCTTCTTATAACTAAAAGCACTATATATGAGAGAGAAAATTTTCACTTAATTATTAGCAAGCAAGCTTATCTTGTCATATCTAAATAGACTACATATGAGAGAGAAAGTTTTCTCGTTCAATTATTAGTCGACTTATGTTATACCTAAAAGCACTACATATGGAAGGGTAAATTTTCACGCTCAACGGTTAGCTGGATTATTTTATATACGGAGTACTTAAGAACTACCCGTAAGAGTGAAAGTTCTCTCACTCAATTGCTAGCAAGTTTATCTTCTTAGCTTCTTATGCCTAAAAATACTACATATGAGAGAGAAAGTTATCTTGCTCAATTGTTTAGTCTTCTTATCTTATACTCAGAACTACATATGAGGGAGAAAGTTATTCCTCTCAATGGTTAGCAAGCTTATCTTCTACTATGTAATACCTAAAAACACTACATATGAGCAATAAAATTCTCCCGCTCAATTCTCCTTCTCAATTGTTAGCAATCTTATCTTCTAATACCTAAACACACTACATATGAATGAAAAAATTTTCTGATCTCGCTCAATTATTAGTAAGCTTATCTTTTTTTTTTTATATCTAAAACTCTTACATATGAGAGAGAAAGTTTAGCTCAATTGTTAGCTGGATTACCTCATACCTAAAAACACTACATATGAGGGAGAGAAATTATTTCGTTCAGTTGTTAGCTGGATTATTTTATACCTAAGAGAAATATATATGAGAGATAAAGTTCTTTCGCTCAATTGTTAACAAGTTTATCTTCTAATAACTAAAAGTAGTACATATGAGATAGAAAATTCTCTCGCACAATTGTTAGCCGGCTTGTCTTATACCCAAAAGCACTATATATGATACAAAAAATCCTCTCTCTCAATTGTTAGTTGGATTATGTTATAGTTAAAATAATTGCTTATTGAGAGAGAGGGAAATATCTTGTTCAATTGTTAAGACGATTTATGGCTTAATCTTTCTTATACCTAAAAGCACCACATATGAAAGAACAAATTTTTCCGCTCGATTGTTAGTTGACTTATATTACTATCTTACTGAAAAGCACTACAAATGAGAGACAAAGTTATCCCGCTCAAGTGTTAGCCAACTTATCTTATACCTAAAAACATTACATATGATAGCGAAATTTTGGCCGCTCAATTGTTAGTCGACTTATCTTATACTTAAAAACACTACAAATGAGAGAGAAACTTATTCCGCTCAGTTCTCATCCAACTTATCTTGTACCTAAAAACATTATATATAAGAGAGAAAACTATCCCGCATCCTTAAAGTTGTAACCTCACTCAGTGTTACATTTACTATTCACCTAATTCCTTGAAATTTTGACAGAAGTGACTGAATTGATTGAAATTGATTCTTTTGATTTATGGATGAATTTAGTTCAAATTATATATTATTAATGAAGTAAATAAAAGATTATAGGAAAAGTGGTTAAAAATTATTATGTACAGTAATTTCAGCCAAATAAGTCAATTTTTTTTATAAAATTAAACTTAAATAGATCAAAGCACTTAAAAAAAACCAAAAATGATGAATATATATTTTCATATTTGCCCCTTTTTCCTTAAACATAAAGAATAATAAATTGAAATAAATTTAGAAGTTTTGTTTTATTAGCACTCGATGTGTTTATCATTTCAATTTGCTAATTTTATATATTCTCGAGTGACATTATAACAGGAAGAAATATGGTTTGTAATAGTTTTATAGTTTAATGAAGGGAGTATAATAGAAAATGAAAATAACATTAGAGTTTTATTAATCGTAGTGTTGAAGAATTCAAATCATTTATTGTCTTCCATTTAGACCAACTCAAAACAGAAAAAAATAGACCAACTTAAATTTTATTATTAGAACTAATTAGATTTTCATTTGCGGATTTTTCATATATCAAACCAGTGCACATCAAATTATAAAATACTTTAAGAAAGTTTTCTTAAATAAATTTTAATATTTTTATATTTTTCCTTCCATGGTCTGATTTTAATTTTAAAGACCGTTTAGAAGTACTGAAATTAGTTGAAACTGTTGAAATGGATGAAATTCTGAGAGAAGAGGTTGAATTAGTTGAATCTTCTGGTGTATGGATACATTTAATTTAAATTACTTTTATTAATTAAATAAAGAAAAACATTATCTGAATTTTAAGCATAATTATAGAGATTGTTAATAAATTATATTTTGATATATTCAAAATTGATCTCATATGTAAGATCACAAAAAATTATGAGTTTTGATTTATTTTTTTTTGTAGAAATTGGATTAAAAATGAAACAGTTTTAACACTTTAAAGAAAAACATTACTCCCTCTGTCCCTAAAAGAAGTTTCATTTCGCTTATCGAGGGTCAACTTAAATCACTCTTAAACTCTTACTTTTTATATCAAAATTTTATAAAAGTTGAATTATTTTTTGCAGGCTTTGTAGCGGGTTTAATGTAGTTTCTGAATATGTAATTTTTTTTTACTAAAAATAATCTGAGTTTTCACATGGATCATTTAACTTTATCGTCGGTCAATTTTAGTATCTACATGTGAGAGAAAAACTCTCCTGCTCAATTTCCCTACTCAACTGTTTGCAAGTTTATCTTCTAGTATCTAGTAGATACATATGAGAGAGAGAAAGAAATTATTTCGCTCAATTATTAGCAAGATTATCTTCGTATAATTAAAAGGCTAAAACCACTACATATGAGAGATAAAATTCTCCCGCTCAATTATTAGTCAACTTATCTCATATATTATACTTAAAAGAACTACACATGAGAGAGAAAGTTCTCCATTCAATTGTACTTCGTAATAATAATAGGGAAATTGCTCTAAATAGGAGTAAACAACTTTGGGAATTCCAAAATAAGACCACTATGTTATTCTTTCTGAAATAAGAGTTGTTGCTGTCATGATTGAAAAATATTGTCATTAATTATAATAAATACTGTCATGTTGAATGCATAGTACTGCAACTATTTGGCAGTCATGTCCAAAAGATAACGGTAAATAATGTCATCTTAGTCCTATTTTGGGAAGAAAAACATAATAGCCATATTTTGGAATTTCAGACCCTGTGTGGTCCTATTTTGGGAAATCGCTCATAATATAATACTTAAAAACACTACATATGAGAGAGAAAATTATGTCGCTCAATTGTCAGCTGACTTCTGTAATACCTAAAAGCAATACATATGAGAGAAATTTCCCAATTCAATTGTTAGCAAGTTTATCTTCTACTCCGTAGTATAATACTTAAAAGCGCTACATGTGAAAGAGAAAAATTTTCCGCTCAATTGTCAGCAGACTTATATTACCTAAAAGCACTATATATGATAGAGAAAATTCTTCCGCTCAATCGTTTGTCTAATTATCTTATCTTATACTTAAAAGAACTACATATGAGAGAAAAATTTCTCCCGCTCAATTGTTCCCAAGCTTATCTTCTACTTCGTAGTAACAATACATAAAAGTACTAAATATGAGAGAGAAAAGTTTCTCGCTCGAGTGTTAGACGACTGAGCTTATATATAAAAGCACTATGTATGAGAGAGAAAATGATTGTGCTCAATTCTTAGCCGGATTATCTTACCGTATACCAAAGAGCACTATATATGAGAGAGAAAATTCCCGTCTTTCCCACAATCGAGCACATCAACACCTTATCAGCCCTCGATAGCATTTCAAAAAAGCGGTCAATTCTTGCACGCCGAGAGGTTATGCACCATTCAGTTTCCTCTAAAAATTATTTGATGTAAGTGTTGTTCCTGATCTTCCACATCCTCATTACTTAATTACATAATTCCGTTTTTAATTTACTTTATAATGTTAGATTGTTAAGACTTTGATTTTTTTGTTCATACCGAGTACGAAGTATATCTTAACAAATGGAAGAACTTCTGCTTTATAGGTTTATTATTATGAGCCCGTTTGGTGTCCTTGTACATTTTAAATATAATTTTCCATAAACAACATAATTAGCAAACAAGTCATTTTAGCCAAAACTTCATAAATTATATTTCAGCGGAACAACCGATCTAGTCAATTTCAGTTTTACCAAACGAACGTTATGAATAGTATGAACTTTTGATTTGATCGATTCACATGTAAAATTTCTCGTCCTACTAATTGTGTGATCTTTTATTACATTATGGACATTGTTTAAAAAAATGATATGCCCGACCTCTAAAAATACTACTTTAAGGAAGGTAATGCATATAATGTATATGTGACTTTATTTAGCAAGTTTGACATTATTTTTTAAACTCTATTTCCTGAAATCATTACACATGAGATAGATAATTTTCTCTCACTCAATTGTTAATCGACTTATCTTATACCTAAAATTTTCTCCTCAATTCTATAAGAACCATATCATTTTGTCATTCATTGGTAAATCAACTTTGATTCTCTCTTACCAAAACTATGATACTATGAACATGACTAAAAATGTGATTTGAAGTCAAGGAATTATATGGTACTCTTTCTATGACTATGTACATTATAGAGATCTTTTCGGAAATAATATTTGATCAATAGAGCATGCTCACAAGTCTGTCTCGTTTGTATGTACAAAATTGAAAGTTCACAATAGTAATCAAATTCAAGTATATTTGTAGCTTTGAATCACATACATGTTACTATCATAGAGATATTATTTCAACATGTTGATTTTTAATTATGAAATGTGAATTTTCAAGATTCTCATTTTTTATTGTTAAGAAATCCCTTTTTCAAAAAGCCCCCTTTTATTACCCACTGATCTATTGTTTCTTTCATGTTCTAATTTTGATACTTGGAGCCGGATTAGTAACACTGAAATTGGCCGGCTAAATTGTCTCGTCCTTTTGAAATTGATGAAATTCTCATAAAAATGCCTGAATTGGTTGAAATTGATTCTTTAGATTTATGGATGAATTTAATTTAGATTATATTTCATTAATGAAGTATATAAAAAATTATATGAAAAGCGGTTGAATTAGTTGAATCTATTGGTTTATGGATAAATTTAATTTAAAATAATTTTATTAATGAAATGAAGAAAAACATTATATGAAAAGTAGCTAAAAAGATCACATTAAGTAACTTCCTTTATTGAGACAACAAAATAGATCATAAATTGAATATAAATAGTTATAAGCATAATTATAGAGATCGTTAATAAATTATATTTGTATATATTCGATATTGATCTCATATGAAAGATAAAAAAAAATTATGAATTTTGATATGATTTTTGTAAAAATTGGAACAAAAATGAAAAAGTTATAATACTTTAAAAAAATTGGGGTTTTTTTATAGGTTGGGCCCCACCAAATGAAAATCCTACTGCTGCTCCCCTTCCATTTCAATTGGAGAAGTTCGTTATTTTGGAGTGAAAAAAGCCACGTGTCATTTTTATAGAAAATGAGAGAATTGTGGAGAGTTTGACACGATTAATGAAGGGTAAAATAGTATTTTTATGAGCTATTTCTTTTCTTATATATAAATAGAATAGATAGATTCTATCATTAAAAAGTAAAAAGAAGCAACGAGTTGCTTAATGTATTTGGCATATATGATAGGGGCACATCCACTTTTTAATTTAGTACTCCGAAGTTTTTTCCTTGAACTTTAACAAAACTCTTAATAAATCTGAGTTCCAAATATTCCTTTTTACTTCAATGTCATTTTGGAGTCTCGTGATTGCAACTTTTGTCTAATAACTTCATGTGTGTGGTAATTCGTATATTTTTTAAATTGTGTTTGCACCATTTCTAGTTTGGTTTCAGAAATTGGAATTACCAAATAAAAAAAGCACAAATAGCTTTGGCAAGTGGCTAAGTAATTAAAAATTTTTGAAAACGGTGGACGTATATAACTCTTTGAAGGTGGGCATTTATTGATTTCAACGGAGGTGAGTTTCCCACACCGTTTCCATAGAAGAAGAAATGGTCCATAGGCATTATAAATAAAGCGGGTCGATCAACATTACGGTCATACCTTTCTCGGCCTTTTGGCTAAGATCAAGTGTAGTATCTGTTCTTATCAGTTTAATATCTGATATGTGGGCTATTAGCTCACACGATATTAACTCAATTTTTTAAGGGGGAGAGTCCATCAAGACAGCTTGCTGTCTGGGCTTACGCGAGTCGCCTGAGCGTTGCACTACTGCTTGGGCTTGGCTCACCCCTCCAATATCAGTTTAATATTTGGGCTCTGTAGTAGTACCATTGAATTCTGCACTACTTCCGAATTCCGGCGTTCCTAAGATGACTAATGTTTCTCTGAGTTCTAACATAAAATAAAGTTAGATTTGTGGGTTACTGGAGGTTATTAAAAATAAGAGATCCGAGTCTTCTGATTTAGATGAATGCAAATAAACATTGGAACGCACAGGCTACTATTTTCTAAATTATACTGCTCCATATATAACTTTAGCTTTCAAGCAAATGATTTTAAGCACTTGATTTTTAGTTATATTTTTTTGACTATATTTTACGGAGCACTATTTTGATTTCTACCTTTCTTAGTTGAGTTGTAAATAATCTTTGATGAGTTGGATGAACTCTTTAAGTAGATATTTGTGTAATAATTTAACATCTTTCCATTTTTTGTAAAGAAATGATGGCACCGATTTTCTCAAATCACTTGGAATATAATATTTTTGGAACGGTGGAAAGAAGCAAATCAAGCAATATCAGGCAATCAGCTATATAATGACCAGAAGTCCAGAACATTATACGTTACTCAAAATAGCATTTCACATAAAAACCGGTATAGAATACGCAAGTCTAGCACAAGTTTTTTAATTGTACATCCGATCAGTTTGGGTTTTTAAATTGTAAGAGCCATTTTCTTCCAAAAAACAAAATTAAAAGCCATTTAAAAAATTGCTAGTTTTGTAACCAGAGAAAAAATGTTAATTTTATATCATTCATGTATATGTCATCTGTTAAATCATAAAAACCCAACTTCAAACCAATAAATAATTAACTCTTAACAAATAAGAATTGTTAACAACCAAAAACTGTCAAGATACTAAGAAGCAATAATTGTTGGATTTTGTTGCTCAATATTTATTTGTCTACATACATACCTACATGTACAAACACAGATAGGTCATATGCGGAGATTTTAGTGACTATTTAAAAATGAACAAAAATGTAAATTTAAAGCTATATACTACGTACATATACAAACACAGATATGTCATACTAGTATGACTTATGAGGAGATTTTAGTGACTATTTCAAAAATGAACAAAAATGTAAATTTAAAGCTATATACTACGTACACACAAGGATTCCCATGATAAGTCTTTCTAAAATAAGAACATGACTGGAATTTATATTTAACTTTCACCTTTCATATTCAAATCAAATGACTACAATTAAAAATGTGACGTTATTCTTTTCTCTCGGTCACATCATAAATTTTCACTTGTCAATGAACTTCACCACCTTAACTTCTCAATTCTATTTTAGGAAAGAATTGGCACTCTTAAATGATAACTTAATAATCACATACTAAAAATTAAAACACTTATAACATTACAAATATCATCAATGATCTAATCATAGTATATATCTATCAAAAATACTTTTTCAAATTAGATATAAAATGAATGGGATATCTTTTCGGTAAATAGGAAAGTTTAGTTGTGCATATGTTTTGAATTTTGAGACTAATCGAACCATGTTTGCAACTAAATGGTATTGTTAAAAGGAGAGGGTATATTCTAAATACCGAGATATCACTGTAATATATGCTCTGCAATAATTGTTTTTAAATGTCTTGCACATTTACTTTCTATAAAGTATGATGGAGTATATGGCCCGGGAATCCCCGGTCCACAGACTCCTATTAATCTATCACAAGCCCACCAAGCCCAAGGAACTCAGGAGGCCTAAGATTCGGCAGCCCAAGCGTCAAGAAGCCCACAGTACACACAGGGATGCCTTCGGCCTCCTTGGCCGAAGGCTCCAAAACTCACAGAACCGCCATATTCGACCATGCGAAGCTACTGGGAGAAAATGACAGAAAACAGGAGCCTTCGGCACTGTGGAGCCCTCGGCTGAACCAAGCCTTCGGCTACACAGGGAGCCTTCGGCCATACATGAAACCTTCGGTCACACATGGAACCTTCGGCCACACAGGGAGCCTTCGGCCATACATGAAGCCTTCAGCCACACAGGGAGCCTTCGGCCATACATGGAGCCTTCAGCCACATATGGAGCCTTCGGCCACACATGGAGCCTTCGGCCATACATGGAGCCCTCGGCCATACATCAAGCCTTCGGCCATACATGAAGCCCTCGGCCATACATCAAGCCTTCGGCCATACATGAAGCCTTCGTCCATACATGAAGCCTTCGGCCATACATGAAGCCCTCGGCCATACATGAAGCCCTCGGCCATATATGAAGCCTTCGGCTAAACGGACATACGCGAGGAGCCTTCGGCTAAACGGACTCAATCATCGAAGATTCCCTTTGGAGACAGCCAACCACCGCATTTAATGCGACGTCACATCCACCCACCGCATTTAATGTGGGGAATGTGCGATGGTCGGTGCCACCCCGATTGATGTGACCCCTCGGCCGTTGGATTACTGACACGTGTACTCTCATCACATTTATTGCTGCTATAAATAGCAGCCCTTATTCTTCTTGTAAACCACGCTGAGTTCATTTAATAAATCGACTCTCTCTCCTCCTATTTTGCTCTGACTTCTCTCTATTTATTCCCGCAATAATCCCTCGGATAAGATACTCCGGGTAGACTATCCATCAAAGTGTTTAACTATTTAATTTTCAAAGAAGATAAAAAGGACACGAGTTGATGTTGCTCACTAGTACCATACGAGAATTTTATTTAATGAAATAAATGAGAAAAAGATGTTTCTTAGATTAGCTTTTAAATAAAGCTTTTGTGTTATTAAAGAGCTCTCAAAAGGTCACTCGTTATGTTTCGTTTGTTTTTTGATGGTTAATCGAAAATATAATCTCAATCCACAACATTTTGTAGCATTTTATGCCCCGGCCCCAAAAGAAAATCTGAATTGATGAACTTTGACCAGTTGTCCAGGTATTTTCCAATTAAATAAGATTGAATATTTGATATGGAATTATTAAATATTGTGCACCATAAAAAGATTAAAGATGTTTTCTTTTGGACTGAAATTTGTTGGTCTGATCTGGTGTGCGTGGTCTGAACTGGTCTGGTCTAGTCTGGTAAACGTCTGGTCTCTGTGTATTTTATAACTACAGAAGTCAAATTTGGTTTGGTCTGATCTGATCTGGTCTGAACTGGTCTAAGACTGAAAACAGTCCAAAAGAAAACATTCTAAGTACTACGGACATTAAATATCTTGTACTAGAAAAGGATTAACAAGATACTACACAAATGAAGAGTATATATCCATATACAAAATTTGGCAACCGATATTTCAATTTAAAACGGGTTCAAGTCATTTAGTAAAACTCCAATAAGAAAGTGAATGAAATGAATAAAATTATGTGGTGAATTATTCTATATTTTTTTTTTTAGAAAAAGAAAGTTGATGGAGATGCATTGATAAATGATATGAGAAAATAATCAATCCATTGTGGATGTAGAGACATGAATTATTAATTTAGAACAAGGTGAATTATTCTATATACTCATTCTAAAATGTTCTATAATGAACGATAAAAAATAGATGGCGATTTGTGTTTAACGAAAAATCATATACATAGTACTACGTATTATACTTACGTACACCTGGCTATGCACCATCTCCACCTAAAATAAAAATAATTTTTAGGTTTGGGTGGGCGGACCTGGTCAGGCCATCCCCACCTTGCCTCTGCTTATGTAGTTGTGTGTACAATTGTTCGTCGTCTATGCTAATGTGTGAATGGTTGGTGTCATCTTATTGTAAATGTTGTGCACAACCCGTGTGCGTAGTTTAACTGGTAGATAGGGGATGCCACAAGGGGTAACTCTTGGGTTCGAATCCCGACAACTGTGATGAGATATTACGATGCTAAAAATGCATAGGGCCTAAGTAAGTACTAGGGCCAAAACCCTACTCTTTATCTGCCAGTTTGTGATTAAAGTCCAACTTACATCCTCTCATCTAACTGTCCGGTCGCTATTGGGGCCCCTAAGGAATGTGGTGTCACCTTTTTTTTTTTCTTTTTTTCCTTTTGTAAATCTTGGTGCAAAAAACCATTTTATTTGAACCAAATGAACATTGTAAATGGTCATATAATATGAGATAATTGTATTTGTCACACAAATTATTATTCAGGCTTGAAGGGCAAAAAATGTGTACCAAAATGTTTTAGGAACGATACAAATTTGCTAAACAACCTTCTGGTGCATGAGCTATTATTTTAACTACTTAGATTTCTCTTGAAGGGCGATATCAACATTATTAAAATCTTTTTATGAAACTTTATCCGCCTGTAGCCTTACTCCACAAAGATACCACAATTTTTTATTCTATGTGACGGTGAACCTCTGATTTATCATATACTCCATATTATTGAACTACAAACTTAACACCACAGAAGGAAAAGAAATTGAATGTGTTCATTAATAATGTAATGAAGGGCCGTCATTAAATAAAGTCTGGTTTAGTTGTGGTTTGCTTAAATAATTAATGATATTTTCTTTTGTACTGAAATTTGCTGGTCTGATTTGGTAAATATCTGGTCTCTATGTATTATATTTTATAACTACAGAAGTCTTGAAAACAGTCTAAAAGAAAAATATGATCAGTTTGGTGTCAAAACTTGGCACATTTAGTTTGATTATATGGTGTTTACTTGGTTTTTGAACTTGGAAACAATTAGCTCAAAGAATTCCATCCATAGCCTCTAATAAAGCATTAAAGCTAATATTCTTCATCGTTAAATCATATGCATGAATTCAAGCAAACTTATTAGACAAAGATTTCCATTTTCCATGGAAAGAGTTCGGAATATATATACTGATTCATACGTAGTATTTTTTAATGGGTCCTTGATGGAATGTTCCTTTATAATGAAGTATTTTCTTTCTTTGATGACTAGAAAGACAGGCATTGTTTGATTAATTCATTAATGAGGTTTTTACAAAAATATTACTAAAATAAAACTTATTCACACAAATATGACTACCGTTACTACAATATAGTGTCACGTTAACTTTAATTCAAAAAATAAAAATAATCTTTATTTTAGTTATAAATATGTAATTATGATTTAGTCACTACTTATTATTTTAGTTATAAATATGTAATTATGATTTCATTACCACTTTAGTCACTAGTTACATTTTTGTATACAATCTTTATTTTAGTTATAAATATGTAATTATTACTTAATAATTGATTAATTACCGGTGGAGTCAGGACCGGCCATGAGGCCATTTGACCTAGACAAATGTCTAGAGCCTAGGGATGGACCCGGGCCGGGCCGGTTCCGGTTCCGGGCCGGGCCCGGGCGGGCTTTTTTTGGGGATTGTTGGGCCCGGAACCGGCCCGGGGTGATACCGGGTCCGGTTCGTGCCGGGTCGACCCGGTCGGGTCCGGGCCGGGCCGGGCCGGGCCCGGGCTTTAAATTTTTTTTTTTTAGATACCAAAATTAAATTAATATTACTTGGACATAAAAAAGGGTAAAACATATTTATTTGATATTTGTAGTACAATTGAAAATTGAGCAAAAATAAAAACATGAAATACACTTTATAATAAGTAATGAAGTATGAATCAATTAGAATTTCCTCCATCTTCAGTTGTTTCTTCCATAAAGTGGCGAGTGGGTTCAATGCTTATTTCTTGAGTTCTACGTTTGGCCTTCAACCAATCGTGGAAGCAAACAAGCGTCTCAAGAGAGTTTGCGCTTAATCTCGTTCTATAATCCGTTAGGACGTTGCCGGCCGCACTAAACTCTTGTTCCACAGCAACTGTTGATACCGGCATTGCTAGCACTTGCTTAGCCATCTTTGATAAGATCGGGAACGTTCTCTCTTTTTCCTTCCACCACTGAAGAACGTCAAAGTCATCCCCTTCTTCATAATCAACAGGAAATGTTAGATACAAAGAAAGCTCGTTGATCGAGCTTTGTTCATTAACCGGAGTTGATTTACTTTTTTTCATAAGATTGCCAAATGCAGATTTGAAAATTGATTTTCCTTTAGATGAAGAAGATGTTCGTGGCGGGGGAGGGGGTGCGTTACCATATTGTGCATGAAACTCATTAAATAATTGATATAATAAATTACTAACCTCTTGGAATTGTTGTTTAGGGTCTATGGCCTTGTCGTCGTACATAGGCAATGGACCAAAAAAAGAAGCATAATAGTAATCTAAACATTTCTCCAAAGAAGCAAGTCTAAAACGAGGATCAAGAATAAATGCAATACCATATATATGCGGAATATAGGAATAATATTTTAAAAACTTTTGTTTCATGAAGTCACAAAAATAACTAACGTAAGCGGCGTCAGAGAATTCAGAAAAAGCGCCGGCGAGATTAACAGCTTCAACAAAAAATTGGTTTGCGGTAGGTTTATAAACATGACTAAAAGTTTCAGTGGCATTATTAAAAAACACCAAAACATTCACAATTTTTTCACAAGTGTCGATATCGGCCGGGTTTATAATATAGTTAGCATATTCTCTTAAAAAAGCGGGAAAATGGTTTTTATATCTAATAAGCACTTTAATTAAATTATAAGTACTATTCCAACGAATAGACAAATCTTTAGGAAAAGCACAATATTTGACACGTCTTTCTTTCAAATAATTTCTCCATTGCATCTTAAGTGGATTACTAGCCCAAATCAGTTTAATCCCCCCCTTGACCACCTCCAAAGCATCTCCCAACGCCGCAAGACCGTCCTTTACACATAAATTTAAAATATGACATGCACAACGCTGATGAAAAAACCTACCCATCAAAGAAGATGAACCACACAATTCACGCAATCTAGGAATAGCCGCAGTATTATTAGTAGCATTATCAAAACCAATAACAAACACCTTATCAATCAAATTATACTCAACTAAAATACGCTCAATGAGAATATAAATATTATCGCCGGTGTGTCGATCATTAAATTCACGAAAAGCAAGAACACGTTTATGCATACACCAATCATCATCAATATAATGTGCAGTCAAACCCAAATAATATAAATGATGATGAGTATCCTCCCATATATCACTACATATGCTAACACGGCCATCAAAGTTTGCGAAAAATATTTGTAATTTTTCCTTTTCCAAAACATATTGCCTTATAACTTCTTTTTTAATTGTTTTGCGACTATAGTTTCGAAATTGAGGATTTAAAGTACCTTGAGCATATTCTTTTAAAGCAAGACTTTCGGAAAAAATAAAAGGCAAATTTTCTTCAACAATCAAATGCGACATACCAGTCAAATGTCTTTGATCATCATAGGAGAAATTACCGAAGGGTTGGCCACTTCCAAATCTTGAAATTTGTGTTTGCTTTCCCTTGCCTTTGTCTGATTTCGCATATTCCGCCGGGTGCTTGGCCTTAAGATGCCTTGTGGCGCTCCCGTACCCTCCAGAAGTTCCCAAGTTATACTTCTTTGGGCAATGCTTGCAAGTGGCGTACCATATCTCGGTTTGGGGGTCTTTAAATTTTGTAAAATTTGCCTTAAAGACTGATTCAGCTTTCTCACCGCCTTGGGAAGAAGTAGCCACTTCCGCTTGCTCTTCATCATCGTACGGTGTGCCATGAACCTCGTGCTCGACCGTTTGCGGATCCCTCTCCTCCGCATCATCATCCTCGAGCTCTTCTTCGTCAATGGTCGGGATGTTTTGTTGATGGAAGAAGGCCCCTTGATTTTGTCGTAATAGTTGTTCTACTTGCTCATCGGACATCGCAGACCCATATCTTTGGTTATAATCCGCATCAAAATCATCTCGGGTTTGAGATGAAGCCCCGGCCCGTCCCTTACCTTTGTGCAAGCTTGGATGATTCCTCGCAATCTCCTTTGTTCGGTTGCGGCGGAGGTTACCCATATCTACTGAAGCTCTACCACGTTCCATCTTAAAAATATAACAAATATTAAATTCGAAGTACAATTAAACTAGTGAATTTCAAATACAAATCTAACAAATCGAACTACAATGTAACAATTAAATTCGAACAATTAAATTGACTAGAATGTAACAATTAAAATGTACCAATTAAATTAACTTTTATTATAAAATTTGAACAACTTCAATATAAATAACAATTAACTAGTTCAATAGGAGAAATTTTAACTAGACATTAAATGTAACAATGCAATGAAATTTAGAGGAGAATAATAAATGTAACAATGAATTAACTATTTTGATAGGAGAAATTTAACTACTTTTATATTAAGTGTATAAGTAGATATAGTAAATATATATATTTAAAAGTAGATAATAAGTAGATTAACTAGTAATATATAATATTATGTTTATAGTATATATAATATAAATATATGACTATAAGATGAGGAATACACTTAATATATTAAGTAGATAAATTTTCGAACAACTATAATATAATTAACAATTAACTAGTTTGATAGGAGAATAATAAATGTAACAATTAACTAGTATTAGAGGAGATTAAGAAATGTAACAATTAACTAGTTTAACAAGTAAACAATTAATTTCGAATTCTTGTCTAACAATTTTTAATGTAACTATTTCCAATAAACTAACAACTACCAATTAACCACTTTTATAGCAATGAACTAATACTAAAAGTCTAAAATGATAAGTGAAACAATTAACAACTTTTATATTAATGAAGAATGTATTAGTGTGTAAACAAAATTAATGGGAATGTTTGATAGGAGAATAATAAATGTAACAATTAACTAGTATTAGAGGAGATTAAGAAATGTAACAATTAACTAGTTTAACAAGTAAACAATTAATTTCGAATTCTTGTCTAACAATTTTTAATGTAACTATTTCCAATAAACTAACAACTACCAATTAACCACTTTTATAGCAATGAACTAATACTAAAAGTCTAAAATGATAAGTGAAACAATTAACAACTTTTATATTAATGAAGAATGTATTAGTGTGTAAACAAAATTAATGGGAATGTTTGATAGGAGAATAATAAATGTAACAATTAACTAGTATTAGAGGAGATTAAGAAATGTAACAATTAACTAGTTTAACAAGTAAACAATTAATTTCGAATTCTTGTCTAACAATTTTTAATGTAACTATTTCCAATAAACTAACAACTACCAATTAACCACTTTTATAGCAATGAACTAATACTAAAAGTCTAAAATGATAAGTGAAACAATTAACAACTTTTATATTAATGAAGAATGTATTAGTGTGTAAACAAAATTAATGGGAATGTTTGATAGGAGAATAATAAATGTAACAATTAACTAGTATTAGAGGAGATTAAGAAATGTAACAATTAACTAGTTTAACAAGTAAACAATTAATTTCGAAATCTTGTCTAACAATTTTTAATGTAACTATTTCCAATAAACTAACAACTACCAATTAACCACTTTTATAGCAATGAACTAATACTAAAAGTCTAAAATGATAAGTGAAACAATTAACAACTTTTATATTAATGAAGAATGTATTAGTGTGTAAACAAAATTAATAAGTAGATAATATTATGTTGATAGTATATATAATATAAGATGACTAACAAGATGACTAACACACTTATATATGTAGTAAATATATATTTATAAGTAGATAATAAGTAGATAATATTATGTTAATATTACTACAAGATGACTAACACACTTATATATTATACTTTAATATATAAGTATATTACTATAAGTTGAGTAATACACTTATATATTATACTTTAATATATGTATAACTAATATAAGTATATATTAAGTATATGTAATATGTGAATATAAGTAAATAAATATACTTATATAAGTAACAATAATATAATAATTAGATATTAATATAAGTAGATAATAAATTATATAAATATAATATATGTAGTAATAAATTTGAGAAATTGAGAAGATGAAGATGGAAAAGATTAATAGAGAATAGAGATTAGAGATTTAGAGAGTAGAGATATTTGGAGAAGATGTGTAGTAAAGTGTATAGAAAAAATGGAGTATTTATAGATATTTAGTACCCCACCCCCACCCCCCCACCCCCCCACCCCCCCACCCCCCAACCCGGGACCCCCTGGAAGGCTCCCAACGGCTATAGAGCCGTTTGGGTTGAAAGCCAACGGCCATAAGGCCTGTTTGGCTGAAAAACAAATTTTTTTTTTTAAAAGTAACCGTTAGGCCCGACCCGGGCCCGAACCGGCCGGGCCGGGCCACCAAACAAATGAACCGGACCCGAACCGCCAAACCCCCCCGGGCCGGGTCAAAGCCCGAACCGGTTCACCAGTCCCGGTTCCGGGCCGGGCCTGCACAGTGGCGGGCCGGGCCGGTTCCGGGCCGGGCCGGCCCGGTTGAGTCCATCCCTACAGTAGAGCCCCAAGTTTTATAGGGCCTCCAAATAAAAAAACTCCGATCCAAGTACTTCTATTATATTATACTCCGTATTTCCTATATGTGTAATTAAATTTGAATTCCCAAATGCAATCAATGAGATCCACTAATTAAATCAGTAAGGACTTTATACATTTTATGCATGTACGTAGTCTATAATTTTAAATAAAATTATAAAAGTTAACATTTTGTTAATCACGTTAAAGAGTTATAATTAGGTATGGCTCAATTTTAATTTATTCTATTATTCTATTCTAATTCTAACCTTATTGGTATAAATATTGACATGCACTTGAGGTCAATGTCTAAAATAATTGAAGTACATACCCAATAATTTTTTATATGTTGGGAGAATTATACCCCTTATGGTTGTTTTTTTAGACAAACAAAAATTATGTATAATCAACTAGGTCAAGGGATACATGGACAGAGCTAGGTGTTGGCCAATCTAGACCGATTCACCCCAAATTTAAAAAAGTGTTTAATGTTTAGTATAAAAAAATTATGTTTTTTTTTTCACATATCGGCCCAATCACTCCGTGCTGGCTCCATCCTTCAAGAGATTTATACATTCAATGAGTTAGCTATGTTATCTATTGATAAATGTGTTGCCCAAATTTGATTGTAATTATATTATTATTATTTTTTTGCAGAGAAAAGACTTAGCTTCCATTAATCAAATCATTATCCAGAATACAAGAAAGAAACGGAGGAGGATCATGAAACCAAGCCGCCATAGCAATAGTGTGGGCTAACTTGTTCACTGACCGCCTAATAAAAGAGAACGAGATATTAGCAAAATTCTTCGCTGGCACTCTTATGTCTTCCGCAATCAACCCAATAGAGGAACAACTAGCACTCTTCCGGATCTCCGAGATAGCACGTGAAGCGTCTGACTCCACCTCTATATTCTGCCATTCCGTCCCCTGGATTCAGCTGAGGCTTCCCTTATCCCGATCAGTTCCGCCACCAAAGAAGACAACATTCTACGCCACGGTAATGCCTTTCCAGCCACAAAGTTATCCTCCTCGTCACGCAAGCACCAGCCCAACCCGCAATGATCTGGCCGAATTGCAGCGTCCATGTTTAGCTTTAATCTGCCCGGAGCTGGTCTGCGCCAATTAGGAAAAAAAGAACCAGCAGCCGCTGCACTTTTTCTTTTCTCAAACTGCGCTTGGCACCAACCTGAAACAAAACATTTGGCTCTAGCCATAAAATCCTTGATAGTTGAAGAAGTGTGCTGCCACACTCTCTGGTTTCTAGGGATGTCAAAAAAAAAAAAAAAAACGACCCGCAATGACCCGCCCTGGCCCGAGACATTTGGGGCGGGTCCACCCCGTCTTGCAAATGGGGTGGGTCCGCCCCGCCCCGCCTATACAATGGGGCGGGTCCGGGTATTAGAATTGACCCGTGCCGCCCTGCCCCGCCCTGCCCCGACCCGCTCAATATATAAGTATACATAATTTTTCTTGAATTATACTACAAATATACTTCAACATACATATGTGTGTATACAATAAATCATAAAAGCTTTGATCTTATAATATATAAGATATTAATATATATTAGAATGAGATGAACGATGGATTATCGATGTCTTCTTTATATATAGCATTTTAATACATATATTCAATGATTAATATAATTAAATAGCTTAATTATTCAAATCTGAGTAATTTTTCCTTAATTTTTGAAATATTTAGAGTGTCATGAATTTGATTTAATATATTAATTTTTAATTATTATTTAGAGATAAACTTTATGTAGATTCAATTGGTAACAACTCCCCACAAATAAAAATACGTACTACCTAATAAGGTTACGGCGGGGCGGGGCGGCCGGACCTGCCCCGCCAAGTCACGGGGCGGGTATGGGTCTTGTAGTACCCAGTGGTTTCTTTCACACCAGAGGGCCCAACACCCCCAAACCAAAACTTCCAAATCCTCTTTCCTTTTTGATTTAAATTCTATCTTGAGTTGCTCCAGGAAGTGATCTCCTCCATAGCTGGCCCAGCTCCACGAAACCGATCTCCATGCTTCTTGCGCAATCGGGCAGGACTTGAAGACATGCAATAAGTATTCGCCAGTTCTGCCACATAAACCACAACTCGCTGTACAGTTCACTCTTCGAGCTATCAACAAATTTTTTGTTGGTAAACATCCGCTACATACCTGCCAAAAAAGATTTTGAGTTTAGGATGAATTTTCCAATTCCACATACCAGTCCACCCTGTCCAATAGTCGGGATTAAGCTCTCCAATAAGACGTCGATAGCAGCTCCTAACCGAGAACCGTCAGTCCTCTTCCCACCTCCACTGTTTTGCATCAGGCACCGGACGAAAGCTAAGGGGAATCCTCCGAATAAGATCAGCATCCCTACCATCCAGAATGTCATTGAGAATGTCCTCCTCCCAAGCTTTGCCATTTTCATCCATGAGATTCCTAACCACGGCCTCCTGCAATCCTCCCCCGCCACCGTAATAACCCTCGGGTTAATTGGGTCTGGCAACCACGGGTCCTCCCAGATGTTAATGGACCTGCCATCACCAACCCTTCACTTGAAGCCATCCCGAATAATATTCTGAGTTTCAAATAAACTCCTCCAGACGAAAGAAGGATTATGCCCAAGAGTAGCTGTAAAAAAAGTTCCCTTTGAAAAGTAACGGGATTTAAAGACTCTTCCAACAAGGGAATCCGGATTGTTAAATATTCTGAGTCACCTTTTTCGGAGTATTAAGAGAAACCCACTCCTTCCAGCGAATACCCGAACCCGACTTCCCTTTCCACCAGTACCCATTCATTAAAACTTCAATCTCCCTGCACAAATCGTTTGGAAGAAGAAACACGTTCATTGCATAGGTAGGCATATCTTGAATCACCGATTTCAACAATACCTCCCGACCAGCTTTAGAAAGGAATTTATTATTCCAATTTTGAATACGACTAACCACTCTCTGTCGGAGATAACTCAGTAATTATATTATTATTATTATTATTATTATTATTATTATTATTATTATTATTATTATTATTATTATTATTATTATTATTATTATTATTATTATTATTATTATTATTATTATTATTATTATTATTATTATTATTATTATTATTATTATTATTATTATTATTATTATTATTATTATTATTATTATTATTATTATTATTATTATTATTATTATTATTATTATTATTATTATTATTATTATTATTATTATTATTATTATTATTATTATTATTATTATTATTATTATTATTATTATTATTATTATTATTATTATTATTATTATTATTATTATTATTATTATTATTATTATTATTATTATTATTATTATTATTATTATTATTATTATTATTATTATTATTATTATTATTATTATTATTATTATTATTATTATTATTATTATTATTATTATTATTATTATTATTATTATTATTATTATTATTATTATTATTATTATTATTATTATTATTATTATTATTATTATTATTATTATTATTATTATTATTATTATTATTATTATTATTATTATTATTATTATTATTATTATTATTATTATTATTATTATTATTATTATTATTATTATTATTATTATTATTATTATTATTATTATTATTATTATTATTATTATTATTATTATTATTATTATTATTATTATTATTATTATTATTATTATTATTATTATTATTATTATTATTATTATTATTATTATTATTATTATTATTATTATTATTATTATTATTATTATTATTATTATTATTATTATTATTATTATTATTATTATTATTATTATTATTATTATTATTATTATTATTATTATTATTATTATTATTATTATTAT